>JAOTNS010003590.1:0-586226 GCA_028476615.1 Culter alburnus
CCCGATGCTCAGTCAGCTGAAGCTCCAGCACTTCCTACTCAGCAGCATGTCTGAGTGCACTACACTAATGAAAGAAAAGTTGATCAGAATAAATGTATGAGAAATGGGAATATCCTCAAAACCCAAATACAACAAAACAGAAAGTAACACACTGGAAACAACACAAGTGATATGTAATGGTCATATTAAAGCATGTAAAGATTTGTACACTTAAACCACACAAAATAAAATTGCAAATCAAGCAGCATATGCAAACAAATGATGCTAGATTTGTTTCTCAGAACTGAAGTGGTGAAATGTGCTGTTTCAAATTATAAAAACAAAGTGATCAATAAAAACTGACCTCAGTCATTTAAATACAAAGATAAAACAGATGTTTAATAATGTACTAATGTATTAATAATTAATAATGTATTCATAATTACTCAGAATTGTCTGGGTCTTTTTTGGCACTGACTCACCCACTAAAACCGCTAAAATACATGGCGTATTTTGTGGCTTTTAGTGGGTGTGAGTCAAGTTGAACTCACCTCCCCACTAATGTTTCACAACTACAAAGAGCCACGACATTTTGTCTTTTATTTTGAACAGTACATTTACATTTATGCATTTGGCACAAGCTTTTATCCAAAGTGACTTACATATACTGAAGGTATTCTGTACATTCTGTCAGATCATGAATTCCCTGTGAATCAAACCTATGACCTTTAGCGTTCTAGCCTATAGTCAGGAATGCTGTCTATCTATTTTATAAAAAGTGAAATATTTTCATGAGTTCACACATACAAATAATTAGATTTAATAGTTAGATAGAGTTAAGTAGATAGAGTAAAAGAGTATGCGTATTTGGCATTCTGCCTGGGGCTCCGATAATTTCAGCATACAAGACTGACATATGTATCGAGGATAGATCATCTCAGTGGTCAGATGTTTTTACATTTGGTCAGATACATTGTTCTTGTATTTTCAGATTACATTGTTTTCAGTCTGATGCTTCAAAGCAGCTGATCTCAGTTAATTTTCAAAATTGTGTTTGTTTTCACCCTTTTCCACCTGTATTTAACACTGACATTGTAAACTGAATCACCAAAAATCGCATCTTAACCAGGTGGAAACAGAGCCATACTGTAGTAGGGCTGGAACAATAGATTATCAATTTGCAATACAATGAATCTGGAACGATTCTGATATTTTCCGATGTATTGTGATTCTCTCTCGAACAGATTCTGAGCTTAGTTTTTAACAGCAGATGGCACTATACGTACTTTTGAATCACCCGTAATGTTACTCTGCTTGATTCCAGTTCCTCTACACACACAACTTAAACCTAAAATAATCATTCATAAAGTTTAAAAAGGTTGAAGTGAATTACAAGGGTGTTTGCAGTGAGCTGTGTTTACATTAATCTTGCATCATAAAAGCATTCTGAGCCAAGATGCAAGTATATTTAACCACTTACATGACTCGGTTATGCATTACTGTGGTTAAAAATTGGCCTAGAGAACCATCTGCTGTTTAAACTAAGATCAGAATTGTTACGAGAGAGATAATATCAAGATTGATCCAGATTATATATGGCAAATAGAGAATCAATGTATTGTCCCTCCCTATACTTTAGTAGTCCTTAAATATGTCTCCATCTGGTGGCCAATTACAGCCATTTTTTTTTTATATTGAATTAAGCAACACTGTAATATAAACATTTAACAGCAGATTTTGTGAAGAAAAAATACATTACCCATAATGATGTAAAGAAAATTCACCAATCAGAGAATTGAAAACCTTTGTCGAAAGAGTTGCCTTAACCTCTTACACACATTTTGACAGAACTGCAGTAATGTTCATCAAATAGTACTGTTTTCCCCAACAGCAAGCTTCAATAAGTTTGTACTCAGCAAAGTTCACAGACTTTCTACCTCTACATTGTAATGTTTGTTGTTTTTCCTCACCAAATAGTGTGTACTTTAACAAATTTTGATTTGTTGAAGCATTGCAAAATTATTAGTGAATTCAACAGCATGGCATCTTTTCACTAACTGATTTTTCCTGAACACAACATCCGTCCTTAACAAACCTTAATACACACAGACCACAGGACATTTAGAGGATGTAATATGACTACTGATGGATACTTTAAAAAACATGGCCACCAGATCTTCACCAAACTTTGCAAAAATCAGCTTCAAACCATGCTGGCAAAAAAAAAAAAAAATTGATCCATTAAATTATTTAGCAGGAGCCCCTGCAGCACAAAAATGATTCGATTTACTATTTTTTTTTCTAAGAGTAATATGACAGTTTGTTCTGTGTAGCATTTCTGCAATCCAGTATTATACCACATATTATAATTTCTACAAAACTATTACATTATTAATTGATTGCAACATTATTTAAGTGTTTACTTGGTTTTAGTTTCAGCTCTACAAACATTTTACATTAGGTTTAAAACAATAGTTCACACAAATAAACAGTTTTAAAGTTTAGAAGGCTACACATTTTGTAGAAATAAATTCTAAAATGAAAAGGCCTTAAGATAAAACTTTAGATAAGCATTGTTTTAAGTTGCAAATAATATTTTCGCATTCCTTTCAAATTGTCCTATGATGTGATTCCTGATCCATGTATGATCATTGTCGGGGAGTGATTCACTGAAAGTCTGACTTTCAGTAAAGATTAAAGATGGACTTTGTGTAGTGCAGCTGCTGTGCAGCCAAATTATGTACCAGTTATCAATGTAAAGCTCTTTGACACAATCTGCATTGTAAAAAGTGCTATATAAATAAAGGTGACTTGACTTGACTTGAACTTGACTGTAAAAAACCAGAGACATGTCTATTAGGGGTGGGAAAAAAAAATCGATGCATTGCGATTCTCTCTCCGACAATTCTGGATCGATTCTGAATATTTCAACAACAGTAAAGATGATATAGAGAAAAATAACTCGCAAAAAATAAACATCATACTCTTAAATACTGAAAGTAGTTTGTTTTTTGCTTGTAACATTTGTTGTTCCTCTTTATTATTTAGGATACTTTTATGTTTTGGAAGCTGTTTATATATTTAAAAATCTTAACATACAATTTTATAATTTAATTTTGACTTGCATTATTTAAAAGTACTTGCATTGTAATAAAATAAAATTAAAGATTAAAAAACTAATTAGAATAATAATTAAAAAAAAGTAGATCAAGAATTGTTTGGGAATCGGATCATGACTCTCAGAATCAGAATCGGAAATCGGATCGTGCTAAAGATCCCCACCCCTAATGTCTATTGGATTGCTTATCATCCACCATGATTCAGATGATTGGAGTGAACTATTTTACTGGATTTGCATTAGCTTGTCGGGCTTTATACCATTTAAATGAAATGCATAATAATTAAATATAACATGGAAGTGCGATCAATATATCTGCAGTTTTATACTACTGATTTTCATGTGGGGGCAAACTGGGGTTAGTTGCCACATGGATTACTTCAGTTAAGGTTATATTTATATTACTGTACAACAAAATGTACAAATTCAGAATAAATTAGACAGTTTGGATTTGAATATTTGAAATCAATACTACTAAACCATGATATCTTATTGATAACAGCCTTGGCTGAATTTCAGAATAGCATACTGTTCTTACCATATAAAGATATGGCACGATTAGTAGCCTATGCCATTTTGAGATCAGCTCTTGTGAAACTTCCCCATGCGACAAACAGCCAACATTCATTTTATGCTTCATCAGATGAAATGGCTGGTTGGTTTTGGTTCTTTGCACACCGCTGAATAAATTGTATGGCCTGTTTCGATGGGGACTGCGGTTTTTTGTGTTGTCCTACTGTGCAGTAGATTGTCTTGGATAGGTTATCTCCCTTTTCCTCTTGTGTGGTCTTGACCTTATGAAATCATAAAAAAAGTGCTTAGGTGAAGAAATACTGAACTAAAAAAAGACAATTAATTAAAACTATTCACTACCTACAGTTTATAGAACAAGCATTTCATAAAAGACCTTTTTCATAATTATTCTCACCCGTTCTGGAACATCATATGTATGACCATCACTCTTGGTTTCTGCATTTCTTGAGTCTGAAATTTTTAAACAAAAAACTTCATTTATAATGTTCTATCAAAAAATAGTAGCACTGTTTTCATACGCTCTTAAACCAAAAGCCTTTGTACTGCTGATATTTCTTATATATCAGATCGAGCGTACATGATACATATTAAACATCTGTTGTATTATATAAAGTGACTGAGGTCAGTTTTATTGATCATTTTGTTTTTATAATTTGTTACAGCACATTCAGCACTTTACTATATATATACTTATATATATTTTTTTTTATTTTTTTTTAAACAACTATTTTCACCATGAAACTGCATGTGTACTGTATGACTCTGTGCACAAAGTGAACAAAGTGATCACCATGTTGCCATAAAGTAAATTTTAATTAATTCAGAATTAGAATTCAGGATTAGAAATGTCAAAATTTTACTGAGTGTTATTTATAAAGAAAGCACCAATAATCTTTTTATTATTATTATCATTATAGTAACACTTTATTTTTAGGGTCTTTTAACTAGTTGCTTATTAGCATGCATATTACTAATATTGGCTTTTATTAGTACTTATTAAGCACATATTAAGTCTATTCTGCATGACCATATTCTGCATCCCTTAATCCTACCCAATACTAAATTTAACAACTACTAATAGCAGTAAATTAGGAGTTTATCGAGGGGAAAGTAAAAGTATTAAGGATTAGTTTATTTCTTTTCGACTGAAGAAAGAAAGACAGAACATCTTGGGTGACATGGGGGTGAGTAAATTATCATGAAATTTTAATTTGAAAGTGGACAATCCTTTATAGTGAATATGTTTCCCTACACTGAAATGTGTTTTCACTATTCATTTTATTAATTTAAATGTGCCTAAATACTTTCTGCTTTGCACAGCCAAATATTGAAATATAGAAATATGGGACATAGGTAATAGGTGTAAAGTTTATTTCCAATTATGGGTGTAAATGGAAACCAAAACTCAGACACAACAAATAACCAAATTTGCAGAAAGGGATGCATCCTCCAATTTTTTTTTTTTTTTTTTTTCTAACATGAATAAAAAGAACTAGACAGCATGAAAATGTATCCATGATATGTGGTGAGCATACTGATGAATAGTAATTTTGAAGCTTACCTCAACTTGAGCATAGACTGTACAATCAGCCTCTTGAGCACCTATGGAATTTAGAATGTACAGTATATCAACAATGACATGTATACATTTAGAAATAAATCATTAATTTATTCAAAAGCAACTAATTTTAGATAATTATATTACATGCCGTTTATTATAAGCACGAGAGATTTATATCTGGTTGTTCATTCCAACCGTTCTAAACTGATTCTCATGTATTTGATTGTATAAGAAAAATGTTTCCTCATTTACTCATGTACACACATGTGTAGTGTAAACTATTTCAGTGATAAATTAAGATAATTATTACATTAGTCGGTAGGTTTAATCCTTTGTATTGCATTTAATTTCTTTTGCTATCCTGAATATTCTTGAATTATCGTTTGCTATTCCTTCTTTTTTTGGCACCAGCAAAAAATAAATTTCTGTCCTCATCCTAGGTATGCGCCAAAACACTATGACATTTAAACCTGAACAGTTGTGTTCAGGCCATAAGGGATCTAAAAATTAGCTATGAAATGGAAAAACTATATTTAAATGTGTTGATCATAAAAAAAAAAAAAAAAAAAGAAGAAAAAAGTTTTTAAAGGTGTGAGCCCCCTTTTTTAAATTACTTTAGTGTAAAAGTACTTGATAAAATTGATGAATAGAGATCAGTTTTCTATTAGAGCAACCTACTGTACCTTTTTTATACTTGCAGTTAGAAAGACAAAATTATGCAATGTCAAAAAAAGACACACTCCCATCAAAATATAAGGCCAAATCTGGAAGGTGGCTAGTCGGGTCTTCCGTCAGGGAAAAGAAACACATCATTAAGAACTACAGATTTAGTAAACCAAAATAAGATATTTGATTTGAAAGATGTTCTTTTGCACAAAATGTTGTTTGGTGTGTGTGTGTGTTTGGCCAGATACCTTCATTATCAACACAGATCTGTTTAATCTCTATTCTGTCTTTTTGGTGCTAACTGGGTTGCTGTGGTTACAGATGATGGATTCCTCACTGCAGTACAGGATGAGAGTGTGGATCTCATGTGATGTCACTTCCTCTGGAGAGCACTCTGTTTGTTTGATAGCTGAGTGTCATGAGGTCATGAGCTCTGCATGTGAGTTCACAGTACAGGAGTCACTGCTGGACCAGTTGAGTTTACAGTCAGGACAGGAGCCTCCACAGCATCTGAAACACACATTTGTTTTTTAACAATATCATACATTCTCACTGTGTTGTAAGCTGTCATGTTCTAATAGCTGTTTACAGAATGTACTGAACATGACTGGGCATGATTGAAACTGTGCACTGAAACTTTACAGATCATGGAGTGGCAGGTAAATGTTGAATAAAACATTAATATATTTAACACATTTGTATTTATTTGAAAGATATAAACCTCATAGAAGTGTCCTAGTGAGGTATCTTTGAAACTCTCAAAAAGAGGCAGTACACAATGCAGCTCTAAAGAAGCGCAATATCACAATGGTTCCAAACTATAGTTGTGTAGTTTATGGATTAGCCTTGAATCTTGTTACCTGAGATTCCCTACCATTTATCAACATTATAGACCAGATAAATTCCTATTGATGGTGTACTTATTTATAATACATTTGGAGGTGAGAAAATATTTAAATATTCCTCAAGTTTTGCCTGCTCGATCTCCCTTGGCTTTGAATCCTGATTTTCCAACTCTGGAGTACTGGTCTGTTGGAGTGGAGCTCCAAGGGTTTGTCTGATTTTTTGATGACTGGTGAATCCTTAAAGTCATTTGAACAAATTAGAATTGAGTATAACATTTTCCCTACAGATTTTTTTCAAATACCTTCAAAATTTGGCACTTCACAAAGTCTTTTTTTTTTTTTAGGCAGAACAGTTTCCGCTTAAACTTATTAGAACTGGAAGAATTCATGATTTCAGCTAACTCTTCAGCTAAAGTTTTATGTCTTTTTGGTGTATTCTGATTTTTCAGTTTATGATTCTCTGAAGCTGTTATGGGAACGGGATCTGGGGGTCTAATTCAGTTCGGCAGATCAGTAGGATTTACTTTACCTCTGTTTGCCTCCATAGCATGTTTCCTAGTTTCTCAAATCACATTTTTTCAATTTATATTGGTCCTGTAATCGCATTCAGCTGTTATGGAAAGGTATTCATTTTGTTCTGCCATGTTTCTCAACATTTTATGCAGTAAGAGATGTATACTTATTTTGTATGTAGGTTTGTTTATTGATGTGTTTTTGTGTCTGGATTTTCTGAAAATCATTAAAAAATAGAAGCTTTGAAAATAAAAATAAAAGATATAAACATTTGATTTCACTTCTTGAACTGTAATTTTGCACATAATTTAAGGCTGAACATGATTGAGTGTTATGATCTGAACACGCCAAGCAAAATCACACTCACCTATAACAGATACTCTGAATGTAAGAATAATTTTTCTGATTCCCAATTGCTCTTGCTGTATAGAGTCCACTGTCTGTCTTCTGCATGTTCTTCAGTGTGAGAGAGAAGGTTTCATCATTGAAATCCACTCTGTCCTTGTAGGAAGAGTGAAGTCTTACTGTTTTAGATGCATGTATATATCTAACTATATTCTCAGATTTATCATTTGTCCAGAATAAATCATCAAACTCTGGTAGTTCATGTGTCTGTATATCCAGTTGAACAGAATCTCCGTCTGAACAAACACAGAGATCTCAGCAACTGAACCTGAGGAGAGAGAAAACTGTTTTGTTGTTGTTGTAATTTCACATATCAGAGGCCTGTTGCATGAAGCTAGTTGAACAAACTCTTTTCAGAGTAGGTTTGGAGCTGACAAATCCATATCCAACCTTGTGTAGATCAGGCTCAATGGGTTCTCTGTCAACTTAGGTTTAATGCATATTGCGATTTAACTCTGGAGCGTGCACACCTGAAAGGGTGACACGTGCAGCGAGCACACAAAACCAATTGGCCGCGCAAGTCCTGAAAAGTGCCAAAGCGTTTTGATTGCCCCCAGGTGGCTGGATGCAGTATAGGTCATAAATCCCACCCTCTCCATGTATTCCAATGGGACGTTAGACGTTTTTTTTCAAAGACAATTTCTGTAATTTTAGGCAGTTTTTTATCACCCTGGTGTTAGTTCAAGTGTTTGTTCTTTAAAAAGTTTGGGTTTAGTTAGTTATTTGATTCTATAAAAACGGGGATGAGACGTCATGATTGACAGCCGAGATTGACAGTTTCTCTGAGTGAAGTAGTCAATGAGGTGCAACGGACTTTTTTCTGGATCTTCGCGAGGTGATTGGAGCTTTTGACTTTAATTTCTACATTTCCATAACTGTTTATTTCACACCAACATAATGAGTTGCTCTGTATTTGGGCGGGACATTAATATTGCGGCTCCACTTCGTGCTCACTACTGCCAAAGTCCCTTTAAGACAAGTCATTTCACTCTGTGGCCATCTTTGAAATGCCTCTCGGGCATCCTGGGGATCATGCAGCTCCTATCTCTTTGAATGGGGAAACATAAAATTCTCCAAAGCTGTTTGCCAAGCTTTTGATTAAATTTCATATTTGAAATCACCAATGAAATCTGACAACAACTGTCTCATAATTTTTTTTCCAAATGCTCGAATCATGACAAAAAAAAAACAAAACAAAACTTTTTTTATGCTGGATCAAGCTAATGCACATGCGCAGACCTAAATGCACGTCTCTTGTGCCTCATTTCGGAGGCGCGCGTCTGACTGTTTCTATAGAAACCGGTGGTTCTAACGGCCACTGCAGTGACGTGATGACTTTACCAGTCGGCGATTGGCTCTTATTTAGAAGGCGGGACTTATTCCGCCATATTGCGCGTTACACTTTCTCCCATTCAAAACAATACGAGTGACACGTCTTGTGTTATTCTATAGTCTTTGCTACTGCGCAGACTTGGGCTTCAAGTTCACTATGTGCAGTTACAGTCTATACAGCCGTGCAATTCGCTTCTCTCCTGAAGAGATACGGCTTGTTCGACTTCATGCAGCAGGCACTTCGGAGTGAAAACAATCATGACCGCCATATTGAAGGGTCGTTCCAAACCTAAGTGCTCAAAACTGGCCACTTCAAAGGGTCCTTTGGAATTAAGGATTTTGAAGGTACAACTGATGGACACTTTGGGCCCCCATGATCCTTTGCACAGGGAAGTTGTTTGATGTCACAGAATAGGTACAGGAGGTTGGGTGCCTCCTTGATTGTCTCGTTTAGATGAAGCTGAAATACGTTCCAAAAAAAGTTTTTTTTAACCCCTACACCCTTCATCCCTTCGAAGCTCTCACTCCAGAGGGTAAACCCTTTGACGGGATTAGAGCATAGGGATGAGCCCTTCCGAATTGAACGCAGGGTAAATTTTAGGTTTCAGAAGGGTGCTTGCGAGTGCCCCCTTTATGGCCACTATGCGCCTCGATGCGCAATTCAGCTGAACCCACAAGTCTGCAAAATACGCAGAGGACTTTTACCCGGCAGTCAAAGCGGCATTATGTCACAAAAGTGCGGACTCAGAGGAAGACCATGACCGTTTAGGGTTCCATTTGGGATTCAGCCATACAGGTCACATAACTCACAGCTGATTGGTCGAGTTTGGTGTGTGATCTCTAACCCAGAATAAACCCTGTTCCGGAGCAGGTTTGCGTTGTAGCATAAGTTACCATAACAATGAAACCCGCTAAAAAAATTCACCTTCATGAGCCCGAAAAACCAGGGTTTGCTCAAACTAATCTTGAACTTACTTGGGTAGAAACTGAAACTGACTTAGTGCAACAGGCCACTGGAGGCATTTTTTTCATTTTACAAATGACTTGTTTAATTGACTAACTATATATAAATAACTTTATATATAGAGCACTTTCATATTTAAAACTTTGCATTATGTTTTCATTCACTTAGAGCTATGTTACACACTACATGAAAGGTAATTTCCAAAAATCCATAATAGAGGCACTTTAATCTTTGTTAACATTAAAAATACAGCTGTTTATAGTTTGTTGATGTTACTTCATGTACTTCACAAGAGTTGTTAACAAATACAACTCCTGATTTTAATAATGTATTAGTAAATGTTGAAATTAACATTAACAAATATTAAATATAGCTGCAAGCAGCAATTACAGGGTCAAGCACAAAAACGGCACAAGAAGCCAGCCAACATGGCTGGGAGCATCAGACTAACTCCAACAGTGAGCAATTAAAGACCTATTAAGATCATTTTAGGCAAAAAGAGCTGAAAAATGATCAAAAATGGGATTTACTGGGTTCATCACTTTCGACCAATAGGTGGCGTGTCCAAATTGTTGTGGTATGTTCAGAGTGAGTGACAATGACACTGCAAAGTTGGTGTCAATATGTCAAAGCATTGCAGAGATACAGCTTTAAGAGTCGTTTTTGCATCATGCCTCAAATCTTTGCTCCGGATACGAAAGCGGTTGACTTATCGACTTTTTACCATAACTTTGTCGGCATGGTCTGAGATGATACGTTCAATTTTGGTGAAAACGGAGCACCAGTCTAGGAGGAGTTCGAAAAAGTAGGTTTTTAAAGAAAAACAATATGGCGGACAGGAAGTTCAGCTGACTATGGCAAATTTGATATCTGTGTTCTCGGCAGACCCAAGGAATCACTGAGACCAGTTTCATTACAATCAGTTAAAATAGTCAAAAGTTATTTGCATTTTTGTAAATTTTGTTATAACTTTTGGCCACAAGGTGGCGCTGGTCAGAAACTTCTCAAGCTCCTTCAGGGCATTGTGCTGATGACCCATACCGAGTTTCGTAAAGATATGCTAATGCGTTCGTAAAATACAGCATTTTAGCACAAAATTCAAAATGGCCGACGGCCAAAATGTCTGATATGGGAAAATTGGGTATCATTCGACTCGGCATGATGCCCCGAATCCAACGAGACCAAATTTATCCAAACAAAACAAACAAACCCAACAGAAGTTATAAGCAAAAATAACCATTTTTCATATCTCCGGACCAGTAGGTGGCGCTGCGCCGAAACGCTGCATGTTGCCTCAGGTCATGCTTGTGATGACATGTACCAAGTTTGGTCTGAATACGATAAAGCGTTGCAGAGATACAGCCTTATGTCTATTTTCGCAAGCACTACGAACAATTTGTTCGCATGTTTTTCGAAAACGGTTTGAGGAATCGACTTGAATTCCATAACTTTTTGTTGGCATGGTCTGAAGATGATCTAGTTCAATTTTCATGAAAATCTGAGTAACGGCCTAGGAGGAGTTCGAAAAAGTAGGTTTTTCAGAAAATTCAAAATGGCGGACAAATTTTCATGATGGAAAATGACGTCATAAGATGCATTCAAATCGTCTTCACCCAAGGAATCAGAGGAAAAAAGAATGTTGATTCTAGCCCTTACGGTTCAAAAGTTATTAGCATAAACATGAGCGCAACTTCGGACAGCTGGTGGCGCTAGAGGGATTGAGATAGAGACTCCAAATTTGCTATGGAAATAGCTCAGACTGTCCTCTAACTGTGTGCCAAATATCACAACTTTTTACTATACGGTTCTATGGGCTGCCATAGACTCAAGAGCGGAAGAAGAAGAAGAAGCAGAAGAAGAAGAAAAAAAAAAAAGAACGCCAATGGATACAATAGGTGCCTTCGCACCTTCAGTGCTTGGCCCCTAATAAATGCTGTAGAAGTGCAGCTCATTATTAGTTCATGTTAACTAATTCTAACTAATGATAACTAATGAACCTTTTTGTAAAGTTTTACCAAACAATAATCAAGAGAGCCCATTGTTTAGTGACTGTGTTCATCTGTTATTTAAAAAGCAATTCCTTGGGCTCCAATAGTGACATAGTTGGTTTGGTAGAGCTGACCACCTACGTTTGTCAGTATTGAAAACCACAGTAATATAGTATAAAATTGTGAATATAACTGTTTGGATTATAGGTTGTCCTATCACTGTTATAAGGAGACTGATATGATATAGAAGAAATTCCCCATTTGATACAATGAGATAAATGTCTATGTAGCCATGCTATGAAATACATGCTTTGATGTTACTTTAATGGTGAGTTTGGTGATCAGAACTGCCAAATATTTTGTGACCATCACACACCTACACAACACTTTTCACAACTATGATTTATACTATAAAAAATACAAAGAGTACAAATGGAGATTTACACAGCTGTTTCAGTAACTTTTAGTAGTAAAAAATTACAAAGGAATGGAAAAAATGAATTGTTACAAAATAACATTTGCAAAAAAAAATTATAGTGACTAGCAAAAGTACTGAGACAGATATTAACACCAACATACACTTATTTCTACATTATGGTGAATATTTTGATGATAAACCAAAAAAAAAAAAAAAAAAAAAAAAAATGAATGAGTACATATAAAGTACAAAGTTTTAGGATAAGTACCACTAAAGAACCATGACAAAATTTTAATTATATTATAAATGACAGACTCTGTAGAGAACATGCCACAAAATGCTCAGTGAAATCTGAACCATGTCGTGGGCAGTCATCACCATCAAAATAACCATAAACCAAAAATAATGCATAATCATTTGGTTGTATAATGAACATGTTTTTACCTGTTTTGAAGGCAAGCAGAAGAAGTAATAAGAGTGGGTGAATTACTGCCATTATCATAATTACAAAAACTAGGAAACAGAATGCAAAATCACTGAAGCTGTGCTGATTTCCAAGTAGAAAATGGAAGTTCAACTGCCACACAGACAACAAGGAAACCCAGTTCCTGTTTGACATCAGAGGTTATACATTTTAAACAGAAATTAAATCTGCAAGCAATGATGAAAGGGCCCTCACACCCGGGCTCACCGCCACTCATTGGCCTTAGGAAAACAGTGAACAGTGAGCAACATGCATGTAAGTGAGTAAATACAGGAGAATTATAGCCAAGTCATTTCAAAGTGCCAGACTTCCTGCTGCCAACAGGTGGCACTTTAACTGTAACTGAATATTGCCATGTAGATGTCTTCAAGTCAGGACTCTAATAAAAGACGTAAAGTTTGGGGCAGATCGGACAATGTATGTCCGAGTTACAACAACTTTCTGTTTCATGGCGTTAAACACATACATTAGCACTTAGCCAAGTGTTGTATGATTTACCGTTTCTAGTTGTTTGGTACTTCGTGGCATATGGAAATGTGTTTCTGGGAGTGAATTGCAGTGCAAAGCATGCCATTTCCTGTTACCCACAGGTGACGCTTTGAATGTAACTGAATATTGCCATGTAGATGTCTTCAGGCCAGGACTCTAATAAAACAGGTGAAGTTTAAGGGAGATCGGACATTGTATGCCGAAATTTGTCAGGCTGCCACGGACATGCCTTTCAGTGAAAACTCTAGATCTTCGAAAATTAACATTTTAAAGGCCTTTAGATTAGACTGACCAAATATGATGTTGATCTGATTAAAGCTCTAGAAGGAGTTTGTTAAAGTACAACGTCTGGAAATGGCAAAAACTGCAAAAATTCTGAAAATATCTGACTTCCTGTTGGGTTTTCAGATTTTGAACCCAAGGACTTTTTTGTAGGTATTGGGCTATTACATCTGTCTACCGAATTTCATACTTTTACGTGAAACGTAGCACAAAGGGTGCTTAATTGAAATTTTATCGAGCCATTTTGCCACACCTCATTCTGAAACCCATATCAGACGTAAATTTTCACTACCTCTGATCTCTAGCATGTTTAGGCCCTCAAAAATGTGATTCATTTTGGAGAAGAAGAAGAATTGACCGAGCAATTACAATAGGGTCCTCACACCATCTGTGCTCTGGCCCTACTAAAGCAATAGAGCATTAAACATGCAGAAAGACATTTTGTCTTTTATTCAATAAACATCTCATTATTATATGTGGACCATAAGTGTGTGAGAGAGAGAGTGTGTGTGTGTGTGTGTGTGTGTGTGTGTGGTGTGGTTGCATGTAACGTGTCCATTACTCAAAATTCACAATTCAGCTTTGCACCACATCCTTCCTTGCAGTAACAGTGTTTACTCATTTAGCCTGTTTTCCAGAGAATAAATATGCTTGTTTTTGTAATGAATTAATTTGCTTGAACAACCAAATCAATCAAGATTTATATTTTGTAGAAAGAGAGTTCTTTTTTTCTTATTAATTTTATTATGCTGTTCTCATGACAGCTGTATGAGAAATGTAAAGACAACTGTGTCTCAGGTTGTTTATAATGCCAAAAGAATAGTCTCCAGGAGAATTCGACAGCATCCCAGATAAGAAGTGAGGAGAACTTTATCTTCAAAAAACCTCTGTTAACTGATTTAACTTCATCTTTGACATCTTTATGAGCATATTGGTCTCTTTATTTGGTGTAACTGTAATCCCCTATATAGAACTTACAACATGTTTAAAAGAGGAAACTGATAAGTTGCTTGAAAACAGTGAGATGTGTCACAAGAAAACATTACTAAGAACTATTCACAACTCAGTCAGTGGAGGAAACGAGAGTGTTAAAAAAGAAGAAAACTTTCCGACGCTCAGCCATCTGGAGCTCCAGGAAAAACACTTCCTTTTCATCAGGATGTGTGAGTGTACAATTTCATTAATGAAACAAAAGTTGATCATAATGAATGAAGGATAAGAAATTATAAACTTATTTACTGTAGATTACAACCAAAACAGAAATAACACCACTCTGGAAGCTACACTGCATGTGATATGTAATATTCATAGTGCCTACAGTATGTAAATATGTGTAGACTTAAGCCACACACACACACAAAAAAAAAAAAACATAACAAAATGTCAAACCAAGTAGCATCTGACAACAAATAAGTATTTTGGTGGTTTTTAATCTTCAGTTTCCCTCAATACTCACTAACATTTCAGAACCACAAAATGCCACAACATTTTGTCTTGGATTTTGAATATTTACATTTATGCACTTGGCAGATGTTTTCATCCAAAGTGACTTATATTACATTGAAGGTATACTGTACATTTTATCAGATGTAAGGTCTTTTACTTCTGTAAAGTTCACTTATTTATTAGAATTTAGTTTCAATTTGATTCTACTGTAGTTCCGTGCTTAACCTGACTCCAATTTCAAAAGATGATTAAATTTAGACTCTGTTTCTAACTAGGACATAATCATAAATATTGTAGAAACAATAGATGCACAAAACTCATCATATGTGGTATATAGACATTTTTAATGAATTTTCAGTGACTTGAGTCGGGGGAAAGGAGAAAGAGGGGGGCACATAAATAAGCAAGGAGAGAAGTTTGAGCATGGTGGTGTCTATGCTCTTTCTTTGAGATGTTCTCTCCAGATTAGTGAGCTTTATTGTTTTATGGCAGGGTGTTTGTTCTTGTGTTCTGTCTTGGCAGGAAAATCAGCCTTATAAGATCATTCCCTGAGAATGAAAACCCATGACCTTAGCATTGCCATGCTCTACTGTTTGGGCTATAGGAATGCTGTGTATTTATTTATTATTTATTTATTTGAGAAATGAAACTGTTTTGCTTGATAAGTGTGCTAGTTCTGTCTTTCATTAAATTCCACTTGTTTTGATATTGTTAGCCTATCTAATGCAGTGACGTCAAGTGTGGCTGAAAAGTCTTAAAACTTTATGCACATCAGACTAACTTATATATTGTGCAGATCATCTCATGTGATTACATTGTTTTTATTCTGCATTGTTTTTAATACTTTAAAGCAGTGTCACAGACACGCCAGGCTCCAGCACTGTCCAATCACAGCGCACTCCATCACCAGAGTACTGATCACACACACCTGCACACAATCATCATGCCAATCAGCCAGCACATAAAAGACACTAACACTCACTCACTTACTGTCCGGTCTTTTTTTGCATTAGGACTTATCTCCATGCTTACCTCAAGGACTACATTGCTATACTTACCTGTTTCCAAGTCTGTGTGTGAGTGACTTCTGTCTCCAGCTTGTCTCTCCATCCACATCTAAGATCATTGAGTCTACAAAGCACAAAGGACAGTATCACTTCACCATCACTCATCATTCACATCAAGATCATCTGTTTCCTCACCTGTTTGCACCTAATCCTCTGCTGTGTCAATAAACAACCATTACTTGTTATCATCTGTCTCCAACCCTTCTGTATTGTAACAAGCAGTTGATCTACTGTATTTAGCAATGACCATTTGTTTTTGAATCACCAAAAATGCATCTTAATACCTGGTGGATTTTAAAGTCTTCAGTGTTGGGGAAAGTTACTTTTAAAAATAATGCATTACAATATTGAGTTACTCCCTTAAAAAGTAACTAATTGCGTTACTTAAGTTACTTTTTATTCAAAGTAATGTGTTACATTACTTTTTCTCACCTGGGCTGGGCTTGCTTGTTTGTTTTTTAATAACAACAAAAGTAGTACAATGTTTGGCAAATGTTAAGGCCTTTTCACACTAAAAGTGAAATGAATAAGCCTCAGACTGAAGGAAATGGATATTTATGCCTGTACAGTAGAGGGCGCAGCTCAAACAAACCTTTCAGCTATGCTGCCATTCTGGATCAAAGAAGAATAGCATACAGGAGGAAGTTCAACACTCTTATTTTTAAATCTAATCTAAAGTAATTTTTGCTTATTGGTTAAATTAGATAACTGAAGGTCAGTAGCAAAGGCATTGTTTAATAAAGTGAGATTATATACATAAAGTATATTTGTGTAGTTTAATCTAGTTAATTATTACAGGTTTACATTAAATTGATATTGCATTCCTCTTTTTTAAATTTTTTTCTTCATTTTTTTGAAATACTGAATGTGCACACAACACCTCTGACCTTTGGTTTCCTCAACATGTGGACAGGAGAGTCAGTCAATAAATGTGAAAAAGTAACTTGCGTTACTTATTTGAAAAAGTAACTCAGATATTTTGTTGTATATTGAAAAAGTTATTACTAGTTAGTTGAAAAAGTTACTTAACTAGTTAGTTGAAAAGGTAATTGATTATTTAATTCATGTAATGCATTACTCACAACACTAGTCTTTATTTGAAAATACTATGTCTCCATCTGGTGGCAAACTACAGCCATTTTTCATACTGAATTAAGCAATAATATATGTTTAACAGCAGAATTTGCGGGGAATAACTACATTATCCAATAATCTAAAGAAAATCCACCAAACAGAGTCAAAAACCTTTCAGTTAAAGTTGCCTTCACCTCGTACACATATTGTTACAGATCTACAATCATGTTCATCAGACAGGACTCAGATTGTACTGTTTTCAGATTTTACTCACCTCAATAAGCTTTATCTGAGAGTGTTGACTGCTGAGGAACATCATCTCCTTCTGATGAAGACATTAATAGCCACGTTACACCTCTGACATATCCAGTGTTGAGAGCAGTTAACAATATCTCCAAGACTATGTCAAGAATCAACAAAAGGTTAATAATATATAAAGTAATAATTGTTTAACTGGACAAGAAACATATAGCATAGAAATAAGATACAATGTCGCCATCTAGTGGTTATCATTCAAAATGCTCTAAAAGAGCATTGTAGGTATAAGTACAGGGTTGTGTTTGTACTGATTTTCTTATTCTTCATTAAATTTATACCATAGAATTAAATGAGCAAAATAGTTTTAACAGCATGGCGTCTTTTCACTAATTTATCTATATTTCTTATCTATCCTTAACAAAACTTAATACACATAGACCACATGACATTTTGAGGATGTGCACTGATGGATATTTAAATAAACATGGTAACCAGATCTTTGCACAAATCAGCTCTAGCAAAAATTAGGAAAAGAATTTTGATCCATTAAATCGTTTAGCAGACCTTGAAGCCCCAAATGTATTTGATTTATTTACTTTTTCTCAATGATATATAACAGTTTGTTCTGTGTAGTATTTCTGCATTCCAGTATTATACTATATTATAATTTCTACAAAAAATATTACTGTTACATTATGTGACGTGGTCCTTAGAAATGCACACAACGAGATATAATCCTAGAAGGCAAACTTTAATCATCAAACATACAAGAACGAGGATAAACCCAGGAGAAAACCACATACAACAAACGAGAATCAACAGAGGGTATATATACACATGACAAACAAAGAGGACTAATTAACAAGACACAACTGAAACGAGGACTCTAATCAAATCAGTAGCCAAGGATACAGGCAAGAGGGGAAACAGAGAGAACAAGAGAATTAGCAAACTAGAAAACCAAGTAAGAAACTGAAGACAGGGATAAACATGAAAACTGATAAAAACAAACTTTAAACTGACAGAACTCTGACAATTACATGATTTTTATTAAGTGTTTACTTGGTTTTAGTTTCAGTTCTACAAAACATTTTAGAGTAAAAAACAGTTTACACAAATACAACAACATTTAAAAAGTACATGTTTTAGAATGCTACATATAGAAATAAATTATAAAACTGGATTTGCATTTAAGCATTAGCTTGGCTCATACCTGTTTGAATTGAAATGCATACTTGCTAATATATCCATCTGCAGTTTTACAAAACATATAACATGTAGGGCAAACCAAGGTTAGTTGTCACGCAGTTTACTCCCAATGAAAAAGATTTTTATATTAAAAATTCATCCTAATTTAGAAGTAATAAGCTATTTTCTATCTTGTTTTTTTTCCCAAATACTTTTTAATGGGCATGTCACATTCAAGACTTGGAAGTAAACGCCCCCACTGCTATGATTGGGTAGGAGTTTTGCATATTAAAACATGCCCAATATGTAACCTTGTGACTCCTCATCTCTGCGTTGCCCCAGAAACCTGATTTGTTGTATGCTTTCCAACTGAAAGGTTAGGAATAAGGGTATATGTTTTTGGTGGGTTTTTAGTGTGGTCTGGCATATATAAGATTATGTGTGAGGGTTAAGTCTTTTTGATGCCCCCCCAAACCACTTCACCAGATGTCCCGCCCTGCAACTAATTTCATTGGTTAAGGTTACAGTGACAGGTAGGTTTAGGGATCAGTGTTTGTTGTAGGCAATCAGTACTGTGATTGACATGACCAATAAAAACTTAAGAACCGACTGCAGGGCAGCATGGGCCTGGCTTCTGACATCACACTTGGATGTGGGCCGGGTTGGATGTCCACTGTAGGCTGCTCGTTACATGTGTGGGATTGTTTTTTAAAACTTCAGCTTTTGAAAAATATCTTGTTACATAGTTCATAGTTGAAACATTTGCCAACAATGTGAAACAGTTATTTGTATTATGCTTTATAAGTGTTGGTTATGGTTAAGTTACCCATAGCTAAAATAAAGAATAACTTGTTTAAAATGGAATTATGAATGAATGTACCATTGTCTGTCTTTCAACAGAGGTTGAAGGATGAAGGATGAAGGCTATTCATCATTCATTCTTTTTGATAAGGTGAAAAACATATACATTGTCATTTGCAGTGTCGTGTTTTAAAATAAAATGAAATGTGTTGTAAGCTAATGTCTTACTCATGAAAAAACAGAAGATGTCGCTCTGAAGCTTTTATTCAGAATTACAGTGAATGGCTTAGATAAAAACAATAACAAAAGCAGCATTCTCTAACATGCTTTCTTCTGTATCTGGGAACCCTCACACTAACTGCAAAAATGCTAATGCAAAGGAAAGCAAATCACAACTATCACAACTGTTTAGTTTGACTGCGGTGCTACAGTATATATATATTCAGTACAAATGATCTGTAGCTGAAAAAGCAATATTGACACATGGGAAAAAACACAGATACTCACTTCGATATTACTGTGGGGTTTAGTTGTCACTGCATTGTTGCTTGAGTAATCCTGTACTTGCGTCTCACATATTTACTACTACATGACATACACGGCACTAACTATGACAATAATGTGATAATGTGACAAAATTCGAAAGTTCTGAGTTTGGTTTCAGTTAAAGCTTTTTTTGACTAATGAGGAAGCTTTGAGTTCTGAAACTTACAGGATATTTTTATATACATGACCCCTTTAAGACAGTTTGGATCTGGATGTTTGAAACCAAAAGTAAACCAATGCTAGAGAAAACAACTGATTGGCAAACAGCCTTGGCTGAATTTCAGAAGAGCACACTAGCATACTATTCATTTCTACCATATAACGATATGGCAGAGATAGTAAGAGCAGGATGCTATTTTGAGATACAGATTGCAGAAAGGGAAGTTCATTTCAGAATGTTTTTCAGTTTCAAAAACTGAGAATAAGCAAATACACTTTATAAATATATATATATATATATATATATATATATAGAGGTATCCTATAGATAACATGCCAATAAATACAGTAATAGCTAGTGCACTAATCATTAATAATTAATCAATAGTTATACAGGAAAATAAACATGTCTTTAACCTGTTTTATATTAGGGAGAAAAGAAGTAATATGAGTAGTCACAAAATAAAAAGATTAAAAACCTAAAAAAAAACAACTCAAAATGATTGCTGCCATGTTGGCTTTGTGGAAATGAAAGTTCAGTTTCAGACATATACAGTACAAGAAGAAACCAAGTCCAACCTCAACCTCAGAAGTCCTTGAGCAGTAAACAAAAAACAAAATAAAGGAAATTCAGTTAAGTGTAGAAACACATTTTGTCTTTTCATTCAACAAGCATCTCTCTATCTCATTATTGCTGCAAAATATACTTTTTACACTCTAGCTAGCAGCATATTCTGACACTGCATCAGGATGCATATATAAAGTTTACAACAGGCTATAAAAGGAAACCCTGCTCAGTTACAGCGAGATGAGTCACATCAGAACTATAGTCTCATCTCAGTGTTTAGAGGAAACATGAGCGTTAAAAAAACCCCCAAACTTTCCGCAACACACTCGGCTGTGGCTCAAGCAAGAAACACTTCCTACTCACCAGTACGTGTGAGTGTACTCTTTCACAAAAAAGTTATAGGCCTACAGGTTTTCAAATGAACTCTGGAGCAGTTCGCTTGAGATATAAAAGCAGACCAACGAACAAAACGATATATTCATAACGGGAAATCTGTTATATAAAAAGCAGTAGTGTCTGATTCTGTGAGTGAGCACGTAGTTACTGTAGTTGAAAACTAAAGAGCATCTCTTCATCTTAAAATGTTGTGTAATTGTGCTTCTCAGTGCAAGAATTCTGTCCCGACAAAGCCTTGATTCCGGGTCTACCTGCATTATACCTGTAACATTCATAGGTCTCAACACAGTTAGCCTGCTAGACTGCTGGGATCCAGAGAGAGAACGTGTTTGAATTTGCTGCAGTTTAAATATGAATGTAGTATATAATTTAACAGCAGGAATGACTGCTACATTCATACAGTGTTTGCGTGTGTCTCGACAGTATAAAGCCACAATAAGCTTATGGAGCTAACTTATCAATCAGTCTGATGACTCAATCAACCAATAAGAGGACAGTTGTACTCACATGTGACTTGCATGAACACATTTTGGTACACTTTGAAAAGTTGCCTTGTGAAAGCGAACCGAACCAGAAATGAAAAAATTGTAACAAATTTAGTTCCTGTTTCAGAACAAAGCAAACGGTGTGAAAATGCTCTAATAAAAACACCATCTCTGTGCCACTTTTACAAATCCCTCAGTTCTTGGAAAAGCCAAGCTAATGTTGATGGTTTTATTATGAGCTCTGTCACAATCTCTCTCTCTCTCAAGGACACACAAGGTCAAGTGACGCATCTACACAGTTTCCTGTAAAAACCATCCCGGCATGAGAACTCTTACAAACTCTTATAACAGGCTTACCACAGTGAATCAGGGTAAGACAAATGAGAGAGAAGAGAGGCATGACACCTCACCTTTATTTATACTCTATTAATTATATAAATAAAATTAAAAGGTAGGGTAGGCAGTTTCGGAGCTAGTTTTGAAAGCATTGGATCCCACCCTCCCTTCAGAGCGCTCTCCAAATCCATGCCTCCTCCAAAACACATGAGATATCTAAAACGCAGGTCATCTAGAGCAGATTCAGCAAAGGATCATCAGAGACAGCCTTAAATTACCTCATGTCTCAAAGCTCATAACATTACAATAATAATGAATGTAAAAAACTTACAGAGCTCTTACTTGTTACTTGCAGATTCATTTCGGCATTGATAGTGTTGACATAAAAAAAGCCTAAAGCCGAGTCTGAGGACGTGAACAGCTCTGGATTGGACTGAATACAATGATTGGATGAATATTTTTTGGTCCTGAGATTCCAAAGATGATATATGTATACATTTTTAAAAAATATTTAGAACAGTTTTATTATTGTTTGCTATCAGAATGTGAAGAGAGTTTCAACCAGAATAACAAAAAGTTGCCTACCCTAGCTTTAATAATATTACCTGTATCAATGCAAAAAAAAAAAAAAAAAAAAAGCATTAAGTCAGAGTACAGATCTTAAGGATATCATTTAATGGCACACTTAACTTTTAAAACACTCATGGATATTCCAGATAAGGTAACTTAAAGATCAAAATCATGAAACTACACATGATAACAAAAAGACAAATGAAGTACAGAACTCTGCAGAGAACAAAGTCCTGTCTGAGACACAGACACACACACACACACAAAAAAAAAAAAAGGTAGAAAAGCTGTCACGGCAATGCCCTTTCAAAAGGTAAACCTTTGTACCTTATTCACCCACAAGCGTGCATATTAGTACTTAGGGTAAATATTATTACCTATATGCTACATCTTGAAAATCTTGAAAGACTACTTGTCCCAGAAACAAGACAGCTTTTGTACCATTTTTTCTAAAAGTCCTGAATATCAAAATATTCTTTTAAGATATATAGGGGGAAAAAAGTACTGTCTAAAACAATGTCTACTGTTTTAAGCCTCTTTTTACATATGCTACTGTACTCAGTGCTTATAGTGAAAATAAAAAAGTGCTGGTACTCTCTTGTGCGCTGGCTGACATATGCAAACCATTATCACATTTGACATTTCTACAATGAAAAAATGCTTTGACTCTGAGTAGCAATTACTGGCAACATGCGACAAGTGGCAGTAAACAAGAAAAAGTGAAGGCAAAGTTTAAAGAGTAGAAGTGCTGGAACACACATACCAGTGAGTACTGGCCCACTTCAAGCACTGACTGTATTAAAGAGGTCATGAACTGCATTGTTTTATTATTTAATGTTTCCTGGGGTGCACTTATAATGTTAGTATGATTTTTTGGTCATAATTTAGAAATATTTGAAAGCTCTGTTTTAAGGGGCGTGTCTGCTGTGAGACTTCAGTGTAAACACCCACTGCTGTGGTTGGCTAACATCTTTGCATTTGAAATAGCTAAGTATTACATGTTTAACTTTCTTGAGCATGTTTTTACTATTACAGCTTAAGCTTAACTAATCTTGAAAAGTGATTATTATATTTAGATCTATGGCTTTATATTGAGATTGTGGCATGAAATGTTGCAGTGATGAGCATGTAGCAGATCACAGACATGTTGAGCACATGAATGCAGTGATCTCGACATTGTAACTTGATTTCTGCACACTAACGAATTTTTTCATGACTAACAGTGCAAACACACTGTAAATAAGAGAATCGTTGATTATTACAAGAGTTTTGGTACGAGTCCAGAGAACTCAGTCACTGATAAACTCGCGCTCGCACTCATCGCGTTTGATTAACAGCGTGCGCTAACAGCTCTAGCGATTGCAAAGGGAGTGCTCTTTGATCACTTTCTATTAATAATTTAAGTTTAAATAACTGTTTAAATAACTGATTATTTTCATTCTACTAAGAGAAACAATGTGAAGTTGACTGTTAAGTCAACTTCATCAGAAATAAGAAATCACTGGTCACAGATCAGGCATCAGAATTAACACGGTTATCATGTTGTCGCATATAGGCCTACTGTCGAGTCCATATCGTAAATGTCTGTTTGCAAAGCTTGCTCCAAAATTGCGACTGATTTACCAAAGAATCCACAGTGAAATGTACCACATACAAAATAAATAATGCTCAACTGAGACATTCACATTGCTGAAATTGAAAATAAATAAATGAACACCTAGCATTAGAATCCTTTGGAAGGTGTTATTTTAGGCCAGTGAGTGATCCTGTGCTCTTCTCTCTTCCTCATCTCACTTATACAGTGGGCAGGGCCAAACTTGCAGTGAAGTAGGTGTTGATTTCTTCTACAGAGGTGGTCTTTCACCTATTTATAACGTCATAAAAGGCACATTCCAGGAGTTGTTCACTGGGCTTGGTAACATTAAAAGTTTTTGAACTACCAAGGAAGTTTTCAGTTCTGAAACTTACAGAATATACTTATAATGATATTAAAATATTATAAAAACTCTTATATATCAAATGTTTAAGGAAAATTTGATTTCTCAGTTCATGACCTCTTTAATGTACATGCGGTCTGCCACGTGGGATTTTACACACTTGTGAATAAACTGTATGGTCTTCAGTGGCAAATGATGGTTTTTGGTGTTGTCCTATTGTGCTGTAGGTGGTGCAGACAGGATTGTTTGTTTGCATCTGTGCTGATATCTGTTAATATATGATATATAGTATTGTCAAGCTATAGCAACACTGCAATGAACAAAACCAGAAAATCCTTGAATTGAAATTAGAAAAACATTCAGTCTTAGATCTATTACAGTTAACTTATTTCCTTTTTTTAACTAGAAAATGCTGACCTAAATTAAAATATTATATACAGACTGGATGGATGTACATGTCTTCTTCTATTTCTTACCTCAGGATCAGGCATTTCTTCTGTAAACTCATAGACAGTTTGAGGATTCGCTGTTTTCCAACATCTCCAGGGTCTTTGTACTTTATTCTTTAGCTGTAGAACCATCCAATCAAAGAGTTATACAATCGTTCTATACCACTTATATTTGCATGCATATTTACATTTACACTCTATAGTTGTGTGCAGGGCTTGACATTAACTTTTTGCTCACCAGCCAATGTGGCTAGTGGTTTTCCAAAGTTACTAGCCACTCAGCATTTTCACTGGCCACAATTTTGCTGTTGGGAAATTACATTTTATATGATTAAAGTTGGCTCTGGCATGCTTAAATTACTTGATTTTGAGTCATTTTACTTGATTTACAAGATTTAAAACCCTTTCAAACTTACAAATGCAGATTGACCACCCAAATCAAGACTATACATTGTATATATCAGGTATGTATAGTTATTTTTGTTAGGCTATATAAAAAGAACAAAGAAGCAAATTACAAATAGTAATTTAAAAATATATATATTTTTTTCAGATACATATGTTTATTTAGCATACATGTATACATTTATTTAACATTTTTTGATGTTTGATTAACATTAATGACAGACAGGTATTTATTTGGGGGCTGCTGAATGCATGGACGTCATATACTGACACATATCCAGTTTTTACCCACTTAGCCATAAGCCATAGCCGACTGTATTCACGCGAGATACTCCACACGATGCATTTTGACATCTGTGTGTGCGTGTATTCAGGCGCAAGGAGAACTGATCGCGCGCGACAGAGAGAGCGCGCACGCGAGCGCTTCTGTTGTGTCATTCAGCGCTTCACTAACCGCAAGTTAATCGATAAAGAATTGTGACTGAATTGTAATTTTGTGATACGACGATCTTGGCTATTTTTCATTTGGCTGTAGGCTGAAATTATATTCAACCCGCCAAAGTGGCTAGTGGGAGTGGCTGTCTTACCCGCCACAGCTGAAATCTACCCGCATTTGGCGGGTTGGCGGGTGTTGATGTCAAGCCCTGGTTGTGTGTGGAGATGGTGTGTACATGGTGTGTGGAGTGGACACCCACTTTTATTTCGGCTCGGCCAGTTTAATCCAGTGAAGACAAATCTTAATCATAAGGCATACAGTATAGTCTGTTGTGAGCAACAGTTTGTGGCAGCCACTTTTCAAATTTCTCATGACAATGGCCCTGTACACAAGGCGAGGCCCACATAGAAATGTTTTACTGAGTCTGGTGTGGAAAAACCTGACACCTACACCTGAACTACATTTAGGATGAATTGGAAAGCTGACTGATGCTCTTGTGTATGATCCACGCAGCCATGTTTCAACATCTTGGGCAGTGTTCCTCAAATCTGTTCTGCAGGGTTTAACTCTAAGCCTAATCAAAGGCATCTGAGCATGCTAATCAGAGTTACAAGAAAAATACAGGGAGGCGACTTTGATCAGGGTTTGAGCCAAAATCTGCAGGGCAGTGACCCCTCAGGGCCAGATTTGAGGAACCTTTCTAGAAGAAAAGAGGCTGTTAGAGGGGCCAGCTACTCATTAAATGATACCTGATGAGGAATAAGGGTCTTATCTAGCGAAACGATCGGTCATTTTAAAAAAAAAAATACAACTGCATATGCTTTAAATAAACAAATGATCGCCTTCCAGTTGGTTCCGCCAAAACCACACTTTCGTATTCTTCAATGTCCTACTCCTTCCCTAATCACCTTACAGAATGAACGCAGCACCAGTTCCATTTTTTTTCGTAAGTAGAATAGGGAAGGCGTAGGACATACAGTGTAAATTTTTTTGAAGAATATGAAAGTGTGGTTTTGGCAAAACCACTTGAAATGCAATCATTTGTTTATATAAAGCATATACAGTTGTATTTTTCTTCCGAAAATGAGCGATCGTTTCTCTAGATAAGACCCTTATTCCTCGTCTGGTATTGTTTAAAGCCCTTTGAAGCTGCACTGAAACTGTAATTTTGACCTTCAACCATTTGGAGGTCATTGAAGTCCACTATAAGGAGAATAATCCTGGAATGTTTTCATCAAAAACTTAATTTCTTTTCGACTAAAGAAAGGACATGGACATCTTGGATGACATGGGAGTGACTAAATTATCAGGAAAATTTTATCTGAAAGTGAACTAATCCTTTAAGAGGGCAACACTTTAGAATAATGGTCTGTCATTAGTTAACTATTCAGAAAGAAATGGAGGGGGAAAGTAGTACTATATTAACAGTTCAGCTATACTTACTGATTAGTTAATCTTGTTTCTATATTCGTTAATAGCATAAGTGTTCATTTGACCATTATTCTAAAGTGTTACCATTAAGATCTGTAATGGCTGCACTAATATAATTCATATAAAGTATTTTGGAAATGTAAAATATAAAGTATTTGAAGCTTACCTGAACTTGTGCATAGATTGTATGATCATTCTCTTCTTGGGCACCTAAGAGATTTAAAAAAAAAGTATTATATAGAATCAACTGACCATTACAGCCATACCTACACTTTCTGTGGTGACAATTTGTGCGTGGGATCTTTGCTTTCTTCACTATCAGGCACCATATATGGTTTAAATAAAACTTGTCATGTAGGTGTATTGTTCTGCATTTGACACTGATATGTATAATCTTTTCATATATATACAAGTTTGGGTATTCAGTAGTATAATTGAATATGACTACTTCACCATTTTTGTATTTAATGATTCATGTGTGTACTGTATGTGCAAGAAAAAATGTAATTCAACTCTAACTGGTATATCATATCACATCATATCACATGACCAACAACTTGAATTCCAAAACAATCTGTTATTCTGAGGGCACAGGCTTAAAAACAAAGCACTGCTTTTTGCTAATTTGATAAAATATTTGAGATAAGACAGACATACCTTTTTTATGATTCTTGCAAAAGCAGTACAGTACAACAGTTCCAACTAAAATCATCACTGAAGCACTAGTAACAGCGACCATGAGCCAAAGTAGAGGAAAAGAGCTTTTGTTTTCTTCAGGACTTTTATCTGAAACTAAAGATAACACATTAACAACTACAGTCATCAGAACACTCACCCAGAGGAACAGTAGTGAGAATAAATGGCTAATAAACTAATTATAAGAGACTAGAAATTGTCTTAAAATGTATTTATAAGTTTTGCATGTGGTTGGTGGGTCAGTTATTTACTTTCATTAGTTGTACAGAGTTGTTTAATCTGTATTGTCTCATTCTTCCAGCTGACTGTGTTGCTATAGTTACAAATAACTATGTCCTCTTTACAATACACAGTTAGAGGCTGCATTTCAGTTGATGTCACTTCCTCCTGACTACAGTTGCTATGGTAGCTGTTGCTGATTGTGCGGTCAGGACTACTACATGTGACGTTCACAATACAGGAGTTAACACTGATCATGGTGATGTTCCAGTTCAGAACAGGAGAATCCACTGGATCTGAAACATATATGTAAGAAAACTACTGCATGAGGATAGATCATATATAACAGACATTACAATCCTTTTTATGTAGCTAATTTAAATGTGTAACTGTACAACTTTCCCTGTTAGGGTCTGAAAACATAAAATGTGCATTTTCTACATACTACAGAAAACACTGAAACAGTGAGAGATTTTAGAAGTTAAAATTTCATTCATATGTCATATTTTCCAGAAGCATATACAATTTATTCTACTTCCAACTTTTGTTTACATCATCATAAGTTTATAGCACATAATATACTTGATCAAACAACAGTCTTTTCAGTGCATTTTTGTTCACTGACAGACCAGACACTGCACTTTCTTGTGCACATTTACATCCAAGATATAATGTGAAAAGATTCATTATATGTGATTTGGCTTGATTTTGGTTTTTAATATGGTCTAAATTGCAACTCAGACTCACCTATAACAGATACTCTATATTTTGCAACTTCTTCATTAGGTACAAATATTTTTGCAGAGTAGATTCCACTGTCTGTCTTCTGCACGTTCTTCAGTGTTAGAGAGAAGGTTGTTTGATTGAAAACCACATTGTCCTTAAGAATCTTTGTCTCCTTGTTTATGAATGTCACAATATTTTCTGATTTATCATTCATCCAGACCATTGCATGAAACTGTGATGGTTTATCAGTCTGTATGTCCAGTTGAACAGAACTTCCTGTCTGCACAGTGACATGATTTTCGGCATTGCACATGGATGCTAAAAACAGAGGGGATAATGCAAAAATAAAGGGCTCATACTCACCCGTCCCAGAGCGACACCCCATAAGCACCACCACACTCACTAATGCATATAGTATGCATCTGATCTAAGCTACATGTAATTGAGAGCATTTTGCAAGACTGCTTAGGCCTATGTGTGTGTTATCAACATGTCAATTCATTATAAGCAACACAAGACTTTAACAGCCAGTGACATTTACAGCTGGAGAGATGGACAGATTTTCTACTGTATAGTGTTAATCACCATCTAACTCAGGAAGTTAAGATCTACATTTAGCCTTAAGCCCCGGGTATACTTCACTTTCCGCGCCCGGACGCGTCACGCACGCAGTCACGTCCGCACGTCTTTCAAAGTATACTACACCACGGATGCGCGCGGATGACCGCGTTCGTCACATGCGCAGTACAGTTTTTTTTCTATGCTCTACCAGACATCGGAGAGCAGCACTGAGTCGTGTCATCAACGTGACATTCACTGGGCATGATCGGAGAAGAAAAGAAGTGCATCCTTTCCCAAAGTATATTTTCAAAGTTCATTTTCCCGAAGTATACCCGGGGCTTTAGGGATGCACCGATACCAAGCTTATGTACTCGTACTCGTAAAAATACCCCCGATACCAAAGACCGATACCTCACGTGATGTAGCTGACAGAATTTTCCGTGCATAGAAACAATAGGCTTGTTTGAACCACAAGATGCATTCCGGTTAGAAATGTGTCCGAGGGTGGGCCAAAGCAGCTGATATTGCCATACTGATGAGTCGCTTTCACCCCAAAATGGCGGAAACGCTGGACCGCTGCTGGGCGCCGGTGTTGCAACAAAGAATATACACTAACAAGAAGCGACACTCAATAGAACGTTCCATTGCAACACCGGCGCCCAGCAGCAGCCCTGCCCCAGCCAACACAGCATGGTGGGGCCCAGATGGGTGTCACCTGGGCTGTCTAACTGGGGCCCAGCCAGTTTTGTCCACAGTTTCCATGGAGGCCCCACATGGGTTAGCCCAGATGAAATGAACACTGCTCAGTGTGCACACTACAGGCTGTTAAATGTAACACAGAAACATGCTGGAGTTAATGAGATAATTAGGTGATAACGAGCAGAATCACCAAAGGACAGAGGAACAAGAACTACAACTTCAGCCACAGCCTTCGATGAAATCAACTGAAGATAAACGACATTAAATCACTGAAGATCTGATTAAACATCTCCACACAAACAGCATTACCAGCTTCACTTATTACTAACCAGGGATGCATTTCCCAAAGCGAACTATGGTTACAAGCTTCGTCGTTACCGATAGAGTTCAATGGCACTTACGACAATATTGACTAACGATGCTTTTGGGAAACACACCCCAGACTGACTTTATTTCTGACATACATCTACAAAAGTTGTTATTGAGAAATACCAGAGGTTTAGATGTTGATGATTTGTTGAAAATAAGTTTGATTTGATGTCACTGTGATCGAGGTCAGTGCTTACTTCAGTTAGGCAGATTTACTCTTGACTTTTTTAGTGTTAGTGTTTCTCTGGCTGCTCTAGCATTTTGTTATGGCAAGAAAAACAAGAGACAATGTGTTCAGCTGCTAGATGATAAGAATATAAACATTATTTAGTGGCTTAATTCACTGATCTAATGCTTTTTATGGACAAAATGTAATTGACTTTGTGCTAGATATCTTCTAGAACTACAACAATAAAACATATTTAATCAGAAAATTTGAAAAAAACACATTGTTCAAGAAACACTTCAAACCTCCTGCAATTATCTCATTAACTCCAGCATGTTTCTGTGCTACATTTAACAGCCTGTAGTGTGCACACTGAGCAGTGTTCATTTCATCTGGGCTAACCCATGTGGGGCCTCCATGGAAACTGTGGACAAAACTGGCTGGGCCCCAGTTAGACAACCCAGGTGACACCATGCTGTCTTGGCTGGGGCGTTTCCGCCATTTTGGGGTAAAAGCGAGTCGGCAGTCCACTAATTTCTATGGCACTATCAGCTGCTTTGTTAAAAAAAAATGTACTTTAAAGCTGAAATCCAACCTGAATGATGACAACACAGAATAAAATACTATAACTAGTGATCATCAAATCCTTTTCAAATTCTTATATTGGTCTTACTTTCAAGACATAGAATCTGTGATTCTGAAGTACAGTATCCACACTGGTGCAGTGACTGACAGCAAACATTAGATTCATCTGCGCTGACGAGCTCTGCCGATACGCAACGCACGTAACGATAGAAAAAAATGGAGCTTTAATATACTAAAAAAATCTTCTTTAGTTCTTCTTAAGATAATCTTAAGAAAATCTTAAGAACATCTAAGTGTACTCAAATGTGCTATTTTGAGACACCATGAAATATGAACTAAAATGTGCTTTTAATATACTATCTCTATATTTAAAAAATGTATTTAGATACCACTTTTTAGTACATTTGAACCCATAGTATACTACAAGTGGTAACTAAATGTATTTTTTAAATACAGAGATAGTATATTAAAAGCACAATTTATTTCATATTTCATGGTGTCTCATAAATAGCACAGTTGAGCACACTTAGTTGTTCTTAAGATGATCTTAAGTAGTACTAAAGAAGAAATGTTAGTAGCCTATATTAAGTACAAAAAAAAGTACATTATAAGTGTACTTTTTTTTCACCTGGGTTACTGGACACTGTGAAATTTTTGTTCCAAGTTTGTGACAAGCACATAAAATTATTACTTTTCTTCATTAGAGTAATAATAAAGAAGCTGTCCTACATTCATTGGTCTCACTGTGAGAAATTAATAAATGTATAGAATTGGCGATATACATATACATATACATATCAGTTGGTACTACATTAATACTGAAGGTTAACATTAATTCATTTGTATACAAACTTAAATTACACTTACATTTTTATAATAATAAAGTTATAATAGGCCTACTAACTTACTTTTCTAACTTAATTTTATTAAATTATTTCTACTCCAATTTTTGAAATACAAAACAACCGTTTTTAATCTATATGCTCCTCTCTAGAGAGACAAATCATATAATACTATTTTACATCCAAAATAGCCTATAATTAACATTTCAAATAAATAATCTAGTTAAAATGTAATGTAGCTCCTGCATTCCACAAAAGATTCTTTAATTATTGTATATTATCTGTCCATTTATGCAGTAATGTAAAGAGAACGATTTCCGTACCTGTGTTGAAGATCAGCACGGCCATGAACAGATGATCAAAAGCCATTGCAATAAACTGCCTGTCCTGCTGTGGTTATACGGTACATATTAGAGAAAACTGAGTGTTTTATATCACCTTATTAAAACTGTCTAGGCAGTGTCACTCACCTTGGAATTTATGACATACAATCAATATACATGTGTACAGTCTTTTCTATTAATTTGAGCCTTTTTAAAACTCTTCTCAAGCATATATGCTTGAAAACAAGTCCTGTTACCATTACTTAAATAACTACTAGAATTGCTACCGTGTCAATAACCTGCTGAGAAAAGAGAGGAAGAACAAGTCGTGTTCTGCAACCACATCTTCTACCAGGAACTAGCCCCTAGTTGTGAAAGCAAGTGTGGCTAACCATATCTAAGTTTATATTTAAGAGTATATCTTTAAGTTTCTTTAATACACATCTAAACTCTTGTCTTCTTATCACTTTATAGGTCTGATGTCTCATATGTATTCAGTGAAAAAATGTTTTAAATGAACTCTAAATGAACTAAACATTTATTTTTAATGTAAATGCATATTTTATTTTATTTGTCATATTTTAAATTTCTAAATTGATTGAGCAATAAATGCCATTTACAAAGTTTAATAGGAAAATACACATGACCATTATTATTGTTGTAGCCTATTATGTAACCCCTGTTCATGTAAGTCTCAATGTAACTGGAGCATCTTGTGCTCTATACAACTGTAAACAACGAAATGACACTTTTGACAAAAAAGGAGTTTATTTTCATTGCATTTATTTTAGTCAAACTTCTTTTATGTAGGTGATCAGCAAAGATTAGTGGGTAAGTTTCCCTCTTCACTTCCTGGGCTGCGTCCCTAAAGACTTCCCCTCGGAGGAATCCCCACCGCCATTTTGAAGTGTGTTCAACTTCGTCAAGTGGATGAGGGAAGTTTATTTAGACAGACACTCGGCCCCTTGATTTTGACAGGGGGAGCAAGTCTTCAGGCAGCTCCACAGACCACAATGCAACATGATTGTGACGTTATAACAGCGACTCGCAGTGCTCTCACTTAACTCTTTCCCTGCCATTTTTTTTTTAAGTTGCCAGCCAGCGGCAGCATTTTTGAATTTTTCACAAAACTATATACATAATATATGTACTATATATATATATATATATATATATATATATATATATACTCAGTGGCGTGCAGTGGTGTTCTGAAATGAGGAGGCACATTTTTTATTTATTTTGAATCAATGTAAATTCATGCATTACTCTTAATGTTGACACATCTTCCTTGTTAAATGAACATTACTTTACATTACATCAAAAAAGAAAAAAGAAACCAAATGCAATTCTATTTTGTAATTTTACATTAACTATGTATTGTAATAAATGTTCTATTTATCAAAACCAAGTCAATCTCATCAAATGTGTTTTAAGCATTTCTACATTCATTCCAAATAATAAAAATAATTTAAACAATATATTTTATTTGTATGGATGTTTTCTTTTTGATTGTCAACTTAGGCTATTTTGGATCATCAGTCATGCTCCGTAAACACTGTCTGTCACAGACACAAATTGTTTGTTTTTTTAAATTTCACCACGCTGATTGCACTAAAACCTCCCGCAGTCATCATGCTTCGGTCCATTTCAAGTTTGATTTTGACGTTACATAAAGTGGTGATATCTAACTGGGTGATCTGTTTACTTACTTTTCAGTTAGTCTTCCCATTGATGCCATCATTTGTTCAGTCAAACTGACACGCAGAACGCGCACGTCAACAAGAGGTGGGATGTATCGCACAAACCAATCATATCCAATCATAACCAATTACATCCAATCATAGTGCGATGGAGACATTGCCTGCTCCCACGTGACTTTCTCCCATTCATTCTCAATTACCCCCCACAAAACCCACTGCAGGCCGGGGGTCTGATGATTTTCTATGGTTTCCTATGAAAGCAAAGGGAGGCATGACTCCTGCTGTAACTTTACCTGCGGCTGTTGCTGTTGGGCTGTGTTCCTTAAGAAATACGAGTGACTTGCGCTCTTTTTAATGTCATAATTTGTAATATTTGTGTTGTATGTAATATGGATTATTTTCTCATCCTATTTTTTTGAGGAGGCACTGCCTCCCTTGCCTCCTTGGAGGAAACAGCCAGGAAAATTTTGTACATTTTAAATTTAAATGCATAAATCTGGTGTATTCTGAGAGCAAAATTACGTGACTAGATCAATAAAGAAATTTGTTCTCTTGTAAACAATTTTGTGCTCTAAAAGTAATTTATTTATTGGTGATGGTAGGGCACATTAGTCATGTACACAACATATAGTAGGCTAAATGATAGTTCATAAGTGGTCAAACATGTAGAGTACACATTTAAACCATTAAAAATATGTAGCAAAAGAGGTTACCTTTGTTGAATTAATTTATTAGTGGGAGCCTGTATCTTTGATTTGTTAACCAATCCAGAATGCACTAAACACACCATCTCATTATAGAGAAAAATAACAAATGAATAAAAAATATATTCATAAGCTGACCAATAAATAAATAAGTAAACTAGGCGAGTATATAATTCAGCAGCAAAAATTATTCTAGCCTAAAAAATTTGCACAGTAATTTTATAAATCCAAATGTTAATAAAAAGTTTAAAATTACTATTTGTATTATGAAATGAAAAAACGATTTATATTAGATTTATATGTAAATAATTATATGATGACATCGTTCAGAAACAGCAATAAACTCCAGCAAGATAAAGTCATTTTATGCAAAATCCACAGCTCTTTATCTACATATCAAGTATTATAATGGTAATATATCATATTGGAGAGTTTTACCGTGCTGACTGTCGTTACCGAACGCGACGCGCTGTTTAAATGCTGAATGATTGACAGCTGTAGCGGAGGGAAGACGAGTTTCTGACCGTGAACTTATCGATATTTCTTCTGTCCCTCACATGAAGCTATGGAATGGCTTCAGATGACTTTGAATATAGTGCACGAAAACTTAATTGGTGCTAGTCTACTTATTTTGCTCTATGTCTCCCACTTTTGCCATATAAAAGAGCGCAATTATCAGACGGTAATTTATATATCGCGACAAACCTAATTTCCATTCCATTCTGAGACTGTGGCAGGACAAATTAGAATGTGGCGGGCCGCCACAGTCTAGTCAATGTATGGGAAACACTGTACTATATATATTAGGGGTGCAATGGTTCAAATTGCTCACAGTTTGTTTCGTATCACGGTTTTAGGGTCACAGTTCGGTATGTGCTATGTTCAGGGAAAATAGGACTATTGTCTAAAAATAAAGAAAATAAGAACAAATAATCAAACTACAAGCAACAGCACAAATAAATACAAGCAAATATTCAAATAAAATAAACAGTGCTTTTCAGGTTTTTCAGGTAGGCTATCTAAAGTTTTCAGGTACAGAAATGGATAAAGTAATCAAATATAAAATAACACCGCATATTATCTTCACCGTATAAATTAAATAAAGATTAATCATTATTGAAGTTACAAAAACTATTAAATCAAGAGCAGTGAGTGATTTCTTTGTCATTTGTTGTTTGATTTAACATTAAAACACAGGCAGCAGGAATAGTTTTTTTTCCACGATCCAGTACATATACTGTTACACATGCGCTGTCTTTCTCGACTATTATGTTCACTTAGGACATAACAGACTATGTTTGCTTGGATACTCGCCAAGACGGGCATGCTGACATAATTTTTGTATGAATTTGTCCGCTGAAGCGCAAGACTTGAAAGAGAACTTGCTGTCTGAAATAAGCGTGTGCGCGCATCGGATGAGCGCACGAGTTCTCTTTCGTGTCTTGCTCTTGAATTTTTAAATCAGCAAGGCTTAAATGAGTTTAGGTTAAACACAGATAGCAACGTGTGCTGCTCAGGTCTCACCTACGCTCGCGCTCTATCAACACCCGGGTGATGACGGTGTAAGTGACTGGACATTAGAGCATACGGCACTCGCAGTTAACCAAGTTTACAAAGAGTGACCGTTTTGTCCACGCTTTTTGATGATCGCTGTTGTAACGTTTTGGGAAGCCAGAATGCGCATCCATCGACTGAAACATACATTATCTGATCTCTGTGTCCGTTTTCCACATTGCTATTTTCAAGAAACCATATTAGCCTATAGATGTGTCGTCATTCGAGATGAACCGCAGTGCAAGTTGCGTGCCAAAGTGAGAACGGTACGGTTCGATTTTTTTTTTTTTTTTTTTTTTTTTTTTTTACCGAGAACCATTGCACCCCAAATAAATAAATAAATAAATAAAATGCAACTGTGCTTGCAGGAATGCAGACGAAGACAGAAGATAAAGGTTATAAACATCAAATGTTTAATATGATCCACAACAGACAGTAGGCTAGTGATGTTAGGTATGACACTGAAGCTTTGATGTGCGTATCGTGTATGCGACAATTTCTACCAGAAAGACTCGGGGAGATAAGATAACGTGACAACCATATTTATTAACAATCAGCAAGCAAAATGTTGTAAGAAAATTCTGTGGCGTAGGCCCCGTCCGTAGCTCAGATCCTAAAGGGTTGCGGACTCTGCATTTCCTGCCTGAAGATGAAGGCAGGGGCATAGCCGACCCCTCAAATGAATGCAATAGAATAAAGAGAGCTATGAAACTTAAGTTTTTTTTGGGTTAACTGGGTTTCTATTCAGGTAAGAAATACTACAGAAATTAAAGTAATCAAATGTAAAAAGACACATTCAGTGTTATTTTACATTGGTTACATCAATTTCTGTAGTCTTTATTGTAAATATTAATACAGATCAATTCTTACCATTAAAGTTATTCAGTCAAGAGCTGAAATTGATTTTCTTTGTCTTTTGTTCTTTGATTAACATAACAGACAGCAGCAGGAATATTGGACTGCTGTCCCTTTAAGAGTTTATGAACGGTGTTCAACGGACCCAATACTGTTACACACAAATGGGTTCACTTTCTTAGCTATTTAACGATTAAAAACTGACTGTGTTTATCTGTATACTCGCCAAGATTGCCTGTGCCGCTGGTTTTGACATACTTTTGTATGTATTTGACAGTTTAAGTGCATTATGCTACGGTTTTGGTACTTGTGACTCTGTTTGATTTCTGTCTCTGTTTGAGACTGAGCGTGGCTTGTTCGCTTCACTTATATAGATCAATGGTGCATGCGCTTTCGGTGTGAGCGCGAAACCTGTGGAAATTACTAAAATTTATGCGCAGTAAGCACTATTTAACCGGACCGAATGAGGCGAGTGGAGAGAGAGAGAGAGGAGGGCCTGCAGGGTGTGTGTCACTTCACCGTGACGAAGAGAGCAGGAACGCGCATTTGACGTTATTGCCTGTGCCGCTGGTAACAAAAAAGATCGGCTTGGAATCGGTAAGAAGTGAGACTGATCGGCCGATCACCGATCTGGGCCGATCATGAGGAAAATCGGCCGATTCCGATCCCTGGCCGATCAATCGGTGCATCTAGTTAGCTCTAAACTAATTGGTGACGTAACATTGAGTCTTCCTGGCAGAACTTACGCTAGAGCTTTCATTTCTACCAGAAAGACTCAGGGAGATAAGATAATGTGACAACCATATTTATTAACAATCAGCAAGCAAAATGTTGTAAGAAAGTTCTTTGGCGTAGGCCCCGTCCGTAGCTCAGATCCTAAAGGGTTGCGGACTCTGCATTTCCTGCCTGAAGATGAAGGCAGGGGTATAGCCTACCCCCAAAAATGGTGGAGAATTATCCCACCGGACGGAGCCTAGCCCCAACCCCCAAAAACTGTGAGAGGAAATATATACCCATCAGTGGTGGATCTTGCAGTTCCTGAAACAGAGATAAAAATTAATTAAACATGAAAAGACTATAATGCTTGTCAGTGCAAGAAAGCGACTTCACCATGGTGTGAGAAAATGGTGAAAGCAGTAAGAGCACAACATAGACTAGATGAGAAGAAGACAAGAAAAAGAAAGACCAAGACCAAGAGGGTAAGACTACATAGAGACGACAGACACGATAGCCTTGAACGGCGACAACGGCCATGTTAGGCCACACAGACATGATAGCCTTGAGCGGCGACACACAGACACGTTAGCCTTGAGCGGCGACAACGACCACGTTAGGCCACACATACACGATAGCCTTGAGCGGCGACATCGGCCACGTTAGGCCACACATACACGATAGGCTTGAGCGACGACAACGGCAAACCTAGGCCACATATACGCGATAGGCTTGAACGGCAACAACAGCCACGTTAGGCCACACATACACGACAGGCTTGAACGGCGACAACGGCAAACCTAGGCCACACATACACGATAGGCTTGAACAGCGACAACGGCAAACCTAGGCCACACATACACGATAGGCTTGAACGGCGACAACGGCCACATAAGGCCACACATACACGATAGGCTTGAATGAAGAATGAAGTTGTGTTTATGCATTATACAGACTGCAAGTGTTTAAAAATGAAAATAGTGATGGCTCTTGTCTCCGTGAATACAGTAATAAACGATGGTAACTTTAACCACATTTAACAGTACATTAGCAACATGCTAACGAAACATTTAGAAAGACAATTTACAAATATCACTAAAAATATCATGTTATCATGGATCATGTCAGTTATTATTGCTCCATCTGCCATTTTTCGCTATTGTTCTTGCTTGCTTACCTAGTCTGATGATTTAGCTGTGCACATGCAGATGTCCTGCCCTTGTCTAATGCCTTGAACATGAGCTGGCATATGCAAATATTGATGACGTACATATTAATGATCCCGACTGTTACGTAACAGTCGGAGTTATGTTGAGATTCGCCTGTTCTTCGGAGGTCTTTTAAACAAATGAGATTTATATAAGAAGGAGGAAACAATGGTGTTTGAGACTCACTGTATGTCATTTCCATGTACTGAACTCTTGTTATAACTATGCCAAGGTAAATTCAATTTTTAATTCTAGGTCACCTTTAATATCCCTCCTCGTTTCCTCGCTCCTCCGTCATCCTATGACCCGGAAACCGACCGAGCTCAGACATCTTAAAGTACATCTCAATTCTCTAAGGGTGCTTCTCAATTCTTATTTGTGCATCCTCGTTTCCTTTCCTTGCTTCCTTTCCTCGCGTCTTAGCTCCACCCCTTCAGGATGCGAGGGAAGGACGCAAGGAAAAGATGCGAGGACGTAGGAATTGAATCAAGTGAAATGATATATCCTTGCTCCCTTTAGCGTCACTTCAAAGTGTCATCAGCTGCACTCCAGGGATCTATCCATGTTATTAAAGTTTGGTTATTTAAAAAAAATTAAAATAAATATTAATAAAGCAAGATGCCCTGTTGAAATATATGAGGTATAAAGTTTATTTAAATTTAAAGCTGCAGCCCGCGATTTTTCCTCTTTGTCTCCATCTCTTATTTAAAACCTGCAATTGCAGTCATATGCGGAACAGTTATCTGTACGTGCGTTGTGCATCAGCAAAGCTCATCAGCGTGGATGAATCTAATGCTTGCTGTCAGTCACCGCACCGGTGATGATACTGAACTTCAGAATCACAGATTCTACGTCTTGAAAGTATGACCAATATAAGAATTTCACTGGAAAATATCATCTGAACAAGTAACATGTCTGCCACTTTTGTTCTGACCAACTGAGGGGAAAAGCATTAGGCCTACAATAAATCACGCTGCCAATAGTGATTAAATCTAACGATCGCTTAGCTCAGATCATGCCAAACCGTGCAAATTATTATTACTGTTATATTGTTCTCAAATTGTTAATGTTAACAATATCAGCATTGCGTGACTATGTGTATATTATGTGTATATTGCGTATATTGCGTGACTGTGTATCTTATCCTCTCTATTGTAGCTTATGATACTCTGAGCACTGCCTATAACTTTTATTGTGAGCACTTCTTGTCTATTTGCCTCGTCATGACGACTCGCTTGTTTTATTCCTCACTTGTAAGTCGCTTTGGATAAAAGCGTCTGCCAAATGAATAAAAGTAAATGTAAATGTAAATATTAGCGTTACCTGTAGATTTCAATTTCTGTAGCCACTTCACAGTCCGAAGTCTTTTGCTTTTTGTCTACGGCTGAATCTCCACTTGTCACTGATGATTGTCATTTGGACCTTTCTGAATTACAATCCGCCATCAAAATGATAAGTTTAATTATTTCAGCTGCTGAGAAAAGGCGATAAAACCTAAAAATGATAAAACCAACTAGCCTGGACGGGACTCCTTCCTTTGTTTACGGACGTGATGTAATGATGCACAGACGAACTGCTGCATGCTTGAATTTCCCGCGGAAATCCGCCATGTCGCTCTTATTATAAAACATTATTACAAGCTTACTGTTGTGAATCGAGACAAGATAATTAGATAGTTTTGAACACTGGCTGGTTATGTACTTGTTCAAAAGTTGATTTTGGATAATTTTTAACCAAAAAAAGTTGCGGACTGCAGCTTTAAGCTGCTGTTTGAAAAGGCTATAAATGATCCGCTACAAGCAGCGTCCTCACGTGATAAAACTGACTAGCATGAACGGGACTCCTTCCTTTCTGTTTATGGACGTGACGTAATGATGCACAGAGGAACTGCTGCATGCTCAAATTTCCCCTGGAAATCCGCCATGTCGCTCTTATTATAAAACATTGCTTACTGTTGTGAATCGAGACAAGAAAATTAGATTTTAGATTAGATTTTGAACACTGGCTGGTTATGTACTTGCTCAAAAATTGATTTTGGATAATTTTTAGCCAAAAAAAGTTGCGGACTGCAGCTTTAAAGGGGCTCTATGTAATAATGACACCCAGTGTTCAAAATAGGTACTGCAGTCCAAATTCAAAATATTGTTTGGCCCGCCCCCTCGTTTAGCTTTTACAGCATATGGTTGCCAGCAACAAGAGGGAGCGCAATTGACAATGAAAGCTGAGGAGACTTAAACACTGTAAGCTGATGAGTTGATTTATCTGTTTTGATATGCTGTTGTTCATAGAGATATTTAGATGGATTCAGAGGCTTTTTAGTAGAGATGCACCAATTGCAATTTTCTTGGCTGATTCCGATTTCCGATTTTTTGTTAGTGTGATCAGCCGATCCCTATTTTTTGCCGATTCCGATTTTCTTTCTAAGAACTATAAATGACAACATATACAAACAAAAATCTACTTTTCTTCAATGCAGAGTTTTATTTTCATTAAAAAAAACAAATAAAAGTCAGTAATAAAATATAACAGCTCAAAAAAATGCAATAGAATAAAGAGAGCAATGAAACTAAGTTTTTCGGGTTAACTGGGTTTTTATTCAGGTAAGAAATACTAGAGAAATTAAAGTAATCAAATGTAAAATAACACATTGTGTTATTTTGCATTGGTTACCTTAATTTCTGTAGTCTTTATTGCAAATAATTCTTACCATTAAAGTTATACAACGTATTCAGTCAAGAGAAGAAAGTGATTTTCTTTGTCTTTTGTTCTTTGATTAACATGACAGACAGCAGCAGGAATATTGGACTGCTGTCCCTTTAAGAGTTTATGAACGGTGTTCAACGGACCCAATACTGTTACACACAACATGAGCTCACTTTCTTAGATAGCTAATTTCCTAGCTATCTGTGTACTCGCCGAGATTGCCTGTGCCGCTGGTTTTGACATACTTTTGTATGTATTTGACAGTTTAAGCTCAGTAAGCCACTCAGTAAGTGACTTCTGTCTCTGTTCGTGGCTTGTCCGCTCCACCGCTCAGTGGTGCGCGCGCTTTTGGTGTGACCGCGAAACCTGCGGGAATGACAAAAATTATGCGCAATACAAGCACTAGCACTACTTACCGGAGCGAATGAGACGAGAGAGAGAGAGAGGAGGCGCCCGCGTGAGTGTGTGTCACTTCACCATAACAGAGAAGAGAGCGAGAACGCACAGCTGACGTTATTGCCTGATTCTCTGACCCAGTTTGTTTGCTGGTTTCCATGGTTGTAATACGCGGTGTTTTCCGCCAACTGGCAACCTGTGATGTTGAAATACTATTGGATAAACTGCAGCACGAGGTTTCGCACAGACCAAAACAAAAACAGACATTCCGACATGGAACGCACATTTTCAAAGTAGAATATTTGGCTGTAGCATTGTTTTTCTGAGAAACAAGTAGGTGAACTTGTCATGTTTCCTAAATATCTGCAAACATTCGGTGTATTTTTATGCTTTATTAAAGTAAAAATCTTACATAGAGCCCCTTTAAATTATTGTGACAGATATAAAGGTGGAGGAGAATTTATGCGCGCGTCACGTTTCTCGACAAGAAAGACTTCCGCAAAGGATGCACCTTTGTATCCCATAGGTGTATCCTCACTCATGACTCCTCAGGAAGCCTCCTCACTCCTCGTTCCTCACCTCCTCACGGTGCAATTAGAGAATCGAGATGTCCTTCAAGGTGGCTGAGCTCTATCGTTTTCCGGGTCATAGGATGGAGGACGGAGGAGCGAGGAGACGAGGAGACGAGGAGGGATATTGAGAAGCACCCTAATTGCATCGCGAGGAGGCGAGGATCGATCGAGGAGGTGCGTCCTTTGCGGAAGTGTTTCTCGTCGAGAAACGTGACGCACGCATAAATTCTCCTCCCCCTTCATATCTGTCACAATAATTTAAATGTATGCTTTAATGTATGCAGTTTAAATAAACTTTACATCTCACATATTTCAACGGGGCATCTTGCTTTATTGATATTTATATTTTTTTAAATAACCAAACTTTAACAACATATGGGTAGATCCCTTGAGCGCAACTGATGATGCTTTGAAGTGACGATAAAGGGAGCGTGTATGGTCCGTGTACTTTTGCGTCCATTCCTTTTTTCGTAAGGCCAAGGGTGGCCACGGCCACCCCTGGCCACCCCCTGGCTCCGCCCCTGTTTTCGTTTTTTAACCACATCAAGAAAAACAAAAAAAATAACGGTTATTGTATTTTTAAATGCTATGGTGAATACCAAAATGTAAATTAAAACCGAATACACAAATTTCATGTGCACAAAATAAATATTGACTTTTTTCAGATTTTTGTTTCTTACGTTTTGCATCTTTTAAAACCAAAATTAAAAAAGGACAGATTAAAGTCGAAGAAATGTCAATTTACAAGTTTTCTTTTGTAAAATTTTTGTTTTTCCCACACTTTCGAGATCCATGTCTCTGAAACATGATAATACTTGACTTGATTTTCACCCCATTCTCACTCACGAGAGGTTCGATACTGCCGCATGTCCAAGAGAATGCTATACTGGCGGCAAACGCGTCTAGCGAAGCGGGACATTCTGAGTGCTTAACGTGAAAAATGCTTAATGTGGCTTAATGTAGGTGATATTGGAGGAGCAAATTCACTACACCTTATAAGCAGCCCACTAGTATGAACACAATAACACGTTAAGCATTTTCCTAGAAAATAAAACACAGTTATGAAGAAAACGCTTAATGCATTAAGACACTGATATTAAATGACCAATAAAGATATGCAGACAAGCAGGTCAGGCCGAATATGAAGGCAACGCGCTTTAAACGTTCAGCGTTTTATACTTTAAGTAGTACTGATAGAAAACCGTTAGAAACGCTAACATAAAAAATATTGTCCTTCCACTTTGTTTACGTTGCCGTTGTCTTAGCAGATACTGTTGATGACAAGAAAATGTGCGAGAAAATAGTTTATCCCTGGTTGTTGTTTTAGGATTAAGCCATTTAAAGCGTTAATGAGCTCTCAAGTGGCCAAGACCGCAAGTGTGGGTATTTGGACAAGGCAATACTCAACGAGATTTGGCTGTTAAGTACCTATGCTGCGTCCCAATTTGCATACTTCTACTAAGCCCTAAAAGTGAACAAAAAGTTTTGAGTGTGTAGCAAAATAGTAGACAAGCTTTGAGACATACTATCACGTCATACAATAGCTTTAATGTACTGTATTGTATTGTGTAATGTATTTTTTTTTTTTTTTTTTTAACAAAGCAGATATGGCTGATATTCTATGGCTGATATTGCCATAGAAACTAGTGGACTGATGAATCGCTTTCACCCTAAAATGGCGGAAACGCAGGGCCTCTGCTGGACGCCGGTGTTGCAATGGAACGTTCTATTAAATGTCGCTTCTTGTTAGTATATATAGTCACTCAAACCTCTCATTGTCGGTTGCGCACATGCATATCCGTCATGTTTTGTAGTTTTTTTTTAACACTTTTTATTCGTGTTTGTAGTTCTGAACTGAATCCTCATCCAAAGCGCAATGGTGTGCACGGATCCACACCATCTGGGGACTACTCTTTTCAACATACTATGCTTTGGGACACACTTATTTTAATCTTACATACAATTCTGGCCCAGTGTATTGTGATTTGCTGAAGTGTCCGGAAACGCCACGCCCCTTACCATTAGTTGTTACTAGAGCCATTACATGTGCTTCAGTGGAAATGTAAATTATGGCGTCTATATTGCTGTATCAAATTGAGCCGAATCAGACCCAGATGAAGAGGGTCAAGCAGAACCTCTGCAATCGCAGCTTTTAAAGGACGTTTATGAATAGTATTTCATTTTGTATTTGTGTCAAAGTGTTTAGATATGCTGTCACTGCTGTTTGATAGCTTTCAATATACAGTTTTATAATTATTCAAGTTTTACTGTAGCCGAATACATGACTGAGTAGTAGCATTTTTTGAGTAGTAGCATGGCCTGACGCTGGTGTGGTGGCCATCTCGGGGCGAGACACTGGCGTGGCGGCCATCTTGGGGCGAGACACTGGTGTGGCGGCCTTGAGTGCGAAGCGGCCGGCGGGCCTGAGTGCGAAGCGGCCAGCCCGGGGTGAGACACTGGGGTGGCAGGCATGGCAGGCATGGCGGGAGCAGGCCCTGGCGTGGCAGGCATGGCGGGAGCAGAAACTGACCTGGATGGCTTGGAGTGAACTGGACTTGGCATGGCGACGTGAATAACTCCTGACATGATGGACGGGATGTGGAGACTCTCTGGTGTGATGGATGCTGTAGGGTTGTGAGGCTCCTCATCCACAAGTCCATATCAAAAAATGTCTTTTAGCGTCACGTCACAAAAATCCACATGACAGCACACGTCACAAAAATCCTGAACATAATCCTCAGGAGTCTTTATTAACAGGAGTCCACTGGAGGCGAGCGTAGTGAAATGATGAACCCAAGTGCAGTTTATTGTAGAAGTGGCAGTCATGGCCTAGTGGATAGAGAATCAGACTTGTAACCCAAAGGTCATGGGTTCGAGTCTCAGGTCCGGCAGGGATTGTCGGTGAGGGGAGTGAATATCCAGCGCTCTCTCCACCCTCAATACCATGACTGAGGTGAGACCCTTGAGCAAGGTACCGTACCCCCAACTGCTCCCCGGGCGTCGCAGCAATGGCTGCCCACTGCTCCGGGTGTGTTTTCACGGTGTGTGTGTGTGTGTGTGTGTGTGTGTGCACTTGGATGGGTTAAATGAGCACAAATTCCGAGTATGGGTCACCATACTTGGCCACATGTCACTACTAACACATCATCGTGTCAGGAAGGTGATCTGCTGTTAACAAGCAGAATCAAAGGAGAAATTCACAATTTTAAGTTCCATCATGGAGAGAGTTGTTTGCTTATTTGAGCTCTTGACCCTTGACTTTGTAATATTAGATTTTGTTTGGGCTGTTGTAACTGTTATAACAGCCAGAAGCAAGAGAAAAGTTGATCAGTGGTGTTGATATGTTTCACATAATCATTATTGACCTGATCACTGAACTCATTTAGAGCCCAATCTCTGAGCTAGATTTACATTATTGATTACAGCAGCACTGTGACTCTACAGCAGAAGATCAGCTTTTTTCAATATAATCTGAAGGATTTCTTAAAAGTGTTCTGATTAAAAAAAAAAAAAAAAAAAAAAAAAAATATTTAGAGACACACACATCAAGAATCAGCCTGTGAATCTCAACAGTGGTGAGAATAATAAAGCATGTTGCAGTGCATTCTGGGTGCCACCATTCAAAATTCATCCATGGCTCCCATCATGCATTGCTGCATAAATAAATTATAAGCTGAATTGTTTAGTAATTTCCTTTATTCTCACTATTATATTTTTTTCTGTTTTATGTGACTTTTAGTAGTTTGTTTCTAATGTGATCTGTTTATCAGAATATGTTGCTTGTCACCGTTATTGAGATTCACAGGCTGATTCCTGATGTCTGTGTGTGCCTAAAAGATGGATTTTTTTTTTTTTTTTTTTTTTGATCAGAACAACTTTAAGAAATACCTTTGAATTATATAGAAAAAAGCTGATCTGCTATAATCAGTAATGTAAATCTAGCTCAGAGATTGGGCTCTAAATGAGTTCAGGTCAAAAAAGATTATGTGAAAACATAACCAACACCACCTGATCATCTTTTCATCTTTGCTGTCTGGCTGTTATAACTCAGTTACAGCAGTCCAAACAAAATATAAATTAAATAGTCAAGGGTCAAGAGCCCAACTAAAGCAAACACTCATCTCCATGATGGTAACTTAAAATTGTGAATTTCTCCTTTGATTCTGCTTGTTAACAGCAGATCACCTTCCTGACACAATGAATGTGTTAAAATGAACACAAGTCATCCACCGATGAAGAAAGAGGCACAAACTTGCTTAATGGCTTGCGGAGTGACGTAGCAGCAATGTGATTGAATGATAGTTAACACGTTGTGTTGGACACAGTGTTCTCTCTCTCTCTCTCTCTCTCTCTCTCTACACATGATCAACTTAAATTGACACAAAATGTGTTAAAATAGCCATTAATTAATTCATTATTAATTAACACATCCTTTTTGCGAGTGTATATACAGGTTCATAATTAATGTGACTAATGCATAATGTAATTAATTCTAAAGTGAAGGTCATGGTAACCCACTAGTGATTACTGAAGTATTACCAATACTTAAGAAAGAATTACTAATTATTTGGATCAGTATTCTAAAGTGAAAGCATGATAACTCTCTAGTAACTACTGAAGTCATTGTAAACTTTTGAGGTTTTGTAAAGTATTGGATAGTAATAACTCAAGAGTTACTATATAACGCTGAGTAACTATACTTCTTATTTGGATCAGTCTTCTAAAGTGAAGATCATAGTAACCCACTAGTAATTACTTAAGTGTTACTAATATATCATAAGGAATTACTGTACAAAACATACAAAAACATCAAAAGTTTACAAAGACTTCAGTAGTTATTAGAGAGTTATCATGTTATTCACTTTAGAATACTGATCCAATAATTAGTAATTCCTTCTTAAGTATTTGGTAATACTTCAGTCATTACTAGTGTGTTACCAAGACCTTTACTTTAGAATTAATTATACATTATGCATCATTCATGTTAATTATGAACCTGTATATAGTAGTTCTTAGTAGTTCTCTGGGAGGTATGAAAAACAGTAGTTACTGATTAGTTAATAGTAGTTACTATAGAGTGTTAATAATGCATTATTCATTCGTTCCTGTGTAATTATTCATTAATGAAGGATCAGTATTCTAAAGTGTTACCACGTAAACTGAATGGCCTGTACATCAAACATACTAGCATTCAAATTGTCCACTATTTGTCACACTAGACTGTAAGTTAAATATAGTCTTGATAGTAAATTATCAAATTTAACATAGCACAATTCGATTTGCTCTGGAACAATTAATAGATTAATAAGACCAAAGATAGAAGACCCATTTTTTGTACTCAAAATGAATTATATCTCACGTTTAAGACACAGCAGCAAATCCCCAAAGCACTGGCTGAGATAAAGCTTTTCTCGGCAGTTACATGGCCGCTGACGGCCTGGAGCTCGCATCTCCGAAAACGTCTAAACAAATTGCAATAGGTGCTATGATTAAATATGAGTCACATATTTTAGGTCTAAACTACATTCTCACCTAAAAAAAAAGTTTGTGGTACAACAAGTGTAGTATTCACAATACATACATATATATATATATATGTGTGTGTGTGTGTGTAAGATCACATTCTACATTTTATTCCAGCTTCATGTTTTCTTTTTTCTTTTTTCTTGAATGTGCATGAGTCTCATTTAAAAAAAAATAAATAAATAAATAATTGAACAAATTGAACAAAAAGCTTAAAAAATCATGTTTTTGTCAAAGATTACATCCGCATTCAGAATAGGCATCAATCAAAACTAACCCAAATACTGTAAGACTTGATTTTCCTGCTAGACAAAAACTGAGATCGCACCCTGCAATAAAGCAATAAAACTCATCTGGAGAGAAGATCTCAAAGAAATAGCATAGGACAACGCCTTGCCCTAAACTGTCCTCAGATGTCTACCCCCCCCCCCCACACACACCACACACACCACACACAAACCCTCCTTCCCCCTGACTCAAGTCACTGAAAGTATATTCTATGTATAATGTAACTTGTGTATCTATTGGTTTTTCCTTTCATGTTTGGTATCATTTTAAATGTCTCAGTGCGATTGGTAAAATGGTCTCAATTTCACAGCAGTCACTGGTATTATGAAGAAGATTGAAAACTAAGGAGAATTCTGTCCTCCTTTTGGGTGTTGTAAAAACCCACTCCTCTCCCCCCAAAACAGGTGTTGGTGTAGTGAATATTTATAACCCTTTTGTTCTGGTCTGTGTATATAAGGTAAAGTGCAAAGCAGTCATGTGGGATCTTCTGTAGCCAGAAATCCCCATACAGTGATGGGCGCGTGTCTTAAAAACACTAATCCTCCACTGTGCACATGCAATTGTACTCTTAGAGTCATCTTTGAGCAACTGATGTTATGTAGGCCTATTTAAGATTTCTGTATTGGCTTGTAATTGGTTATTTATGTAATTGGCATGATACATTTTTACTTGACAAATAAATGTTATTCTTGATTTATTCTGAATTATTCTTAATTCATTATTTCTAATAGATTAAAGCAAAGGTATTACCGCAAATCTGTTATCAGGATTGTTCATACTGAAGGTTTAATAGATGGAGCATAGGGAACATCAATTAAGTCCATTTCGATTTCGTGACTATCGCTGCCTTAAATAAGTTGCAGTTTTCGTAAATATATAAAAACTATGCTTTTTGTTACGAGTAAGCAGAGTGCGACTGACTTAAGGGTAGATATTTGCCCCGCATCCAATGTTTAAGGTCAGAACTGACGAGTTTGTGTCCGAGAAGAGCACTCAGTTGGCCGAAGTGACTTTTCTAAAGCGATACCGGGACCGCAGCGAACGAATAATTGAAGATATAAGGTAATCAGAATAATCAAAAATCTAAATTAATGCATAACCAATGATTAATTTCTAATTGGAACCACAACCTAAGAGTAATAAAAATATTTGAAATTGGAGTCAGATTAAACGAGTGAAATTAAGTGAACTTCACAGGGGCGCTGAAAAGACATACACGCGTTAACCTTCGCCCAGGCCGTCAGATTCCGTTTTGGGGCAGATGGGGGGTTCCCTATAATATCAAAACATGCCACTCCTAAACCTATACATGTTTAATACATAGGCTATTTCAGCATATTTTTGAGCCTTTTACCTTGAGTGTGGAGTAAAATGTCCCCCTTGCCACCTCATAAGAAAATGTGTTGCTCCACTAATGTTCAATAAAAAGATACACGTTTTTTCTCATATACTTTGGGGATAGTGAAAAGCACGTTTTCCTTAATTCTCCTTAATCTTCCTTATTGTGGCGTATATTCTCTTTTAGCTGATCAGGCGCACTATTTGAATGCAAACACAAGTGTTCAAATATTTAACACAATTTAATATAAATATTGATCTGGTCCAGATCGGCACGGAATAGAATGGTTAAGCAACAAGAATGATTTGACCAGACAATGAAAAAGTGGCTCTAGATTACCAATGCCCAGCAAATTAAAAAAGCATAGAATGTCATTAATTATAAATTAAACAGAACTTCAGTTAAACCCCTCAATATCACATTTTTAGATATTACAAATTATAAATTGGATAAAATATCACCTAATCAATGAAATGACAATACATAATTAACAAAACCGCTGAGTTATTAAAAATCAGTCTGGCATAAAGGCTGTTTTCTCATGTCCAAAGGCCAAAGTCAGGATTTTTATTAAATACATTAAATTTGCTTTTCACCAAAATCTTTCATATGCCTCCAGATCACTTTGAATATACGGCACATGTCATATGGGACCATTCTGTGATACAGTTTAGGACATCATCATTGTGCTGAGTGTAGAAGTGAACAATATCCAAGGTAGAAAAACGTTAGTGGGTGATCCATGGTTTTCTGCAAAAAAAGAAAAGATGATTCATTAAAAACTGCAAATAGAAAAGATCTGGCATTAATAATAAAGATAAGAGATGTCTTATGAGTGATTCACAATAGGATAACAATATACTGTTGTCAAGTGGGGTATAGATTAACACATATACAGAATTATTTAATATAATGGACTCGAAGTTGATTATTTCAGAAGACAGGTTTGCATTTTTTTTTTACAGATAACAGCAAACTTTTTACGATAAAATAGATGGTGAGAGAGTCCAGATTCAAGTAATGTCACTTCCCTCTAAGATTGTTTATTGTGAGGTCCTGAATTCTACACTTACCAACAACAAAAACATTGTACTGACAAACTTCCATAGTTTTATTCCCAATTGTTGTTGTGCAGTAGAGTCCACTGTCTGTCTTCAGCATGTTCTTCAGTGTTAGAGAGAAGGATGTTTTATTAAACACCACTCTGTCCCTGTAAGGAGCGGAAGGATATATCCTTCTTTACTGTATGTTACAATGGTGTCTGAGTTATTACTGCCAAAGGGTGTTTTCATCCAAAATAGCAGCGAAATCTCTGTTGAAAGCTGTTGTCTCGGAACAAGCTCAACATGCCCCCCTGCTTGCACAGACCGTTTTATGGGCTGGATTTCAGCAAAAGACACTGGAGGGAGAGAAAAGGAAACTTAATTTTTATAATAGATCAGGTCCACTATATATGGAATTTTGATAATGTGTTTGATACATTTTTAGATATTACAGTAAATTGGATAAAATATCACCTAACCAATGAAATGACAATACATAATAATTAACAAAACCACTGAGTTATAATTAAAATCTGGCTCTTTTCTCATGTCTTTTCTCATGTCCAAAGTCCAAGGTCAGGATTTTTAATTAAAAAATACATTAAATTTGCTTTTCACCAAAATCTTTCATATGCCTCCAGATCACTTTTGTCACGATCACGTCTGTTCCTGTCACATCCCGGACTACATTTCCCATGATCCTCCATTGCTCATCACCTGCACTCACTTCACAATCACTCCACACTAATCACCACACCCAGCTGCCACTCATTACCAGGACTATAAAGGACTGTCACACACACCACCTCAACGCGAAGTCTTGATTACCCTGTGTGTCAATTCCAAGCGTTATCCTGTTTTCCTGTCTGCTCCTGTCTGCTCCTGTCTTTGACCCTTGCCTTGTTATCCTGTTCCGTGATTGATATCTGCCTGCCTTTGACCATTGCCTGTATTTTGACCACGATTCTGCCTGTTCCTTGTGATTCCTGTTTGCTCCTGTCTGACCCTGCCTGTACGACCACCCTAACTTCAATAAAGCTGCAGATGGATCTTACCATGAGTCCCGTATCGTTACAGAAGACTTCGCCACACCGAGATCCAGCAGCTTTCGTGAGTGTTCCTGTCTCAGCTAATATGAGTCATTCTGTCCAGTTAATGTGTCTCCGTCAAGGAGACAGAACGATTGAGGATTATGTCGAGGATTTTATTGGACTGGCACATTTAACAACCTTTGACACAGTATGTCTCATGATATTCTTTCGTGGGGGACTTTCTGATCCGCTCAGTTCCCTCATGCCACTGCATGATCCTGATGGGACTCTAGAACAATATATAGATCTGGCATTACAACTGAGTGGCTCTAGCTTTACTGTGGGTGTCGCGGAGGAACGCAACACCTCGTCTCTTCATGTAATGGCTGCCACGCCAGACAACACCCACAAGATGGCTGCTACCACAACAACACCAAGTCAAGTCTCCGCTGATCTTCCAGAGCCAAGTCACCTCTCCGTTGATCTTCCAGAGCAACGTTACGTCGCCGCTGATCGCCCAGAGCAAAGTCACGTCGCCGCTGATCACCCAGAGTCACGTCACGTCTCTAGATCAGTCCGGGAGCGGAGAGGGTTGCGTTCCAGTGTGGCTGATCCTCCACTGACTATGGTCCGAGCAGCTGGCATCCCCAAGTCCTTGCCGGCCGCTTCGCTCTCAAGCCCGCCGGCCGCTTCGCACTCAAGCCCGCCGGCCGCTTTGCACTCAAGCCAACCGGTTGCAACGCTCTCAAGTACTCCGGTTGCAACGCTCTCAAGTTCGCCTGTGTCTACGGACAAGAAGGCCACATCGCCTGTGTCTACGGACAAGATGGCCGCATCGCCTGTGTCTACGGACAAGATGGCTGCATCGCCTGTATCTACGGACAAGATGGCCGCATCACCTGTGTCTACGGACATGGCCGCATCGCCTCATCCTCGGAAGAGGAGGAGGAGGAAGGCTTCTTCCGTTCTTCCCCCTCTTACGCCCAAGCTGCTTGCTCGGCCGGCGCCACCTGCGCTCCTTGCCCTGCCGGCGCCACCTGCGCTCCTTGCCCTGCCGGCGCCACCTGCGCGCCTGCCGGCGCCACCTGCGCTTCTCGCTCTGCCGGCGCCACCTGAACTCCCTGCCTTGCCAGCACCACCTGAACTCCTGGCCCTGCCGGCGCCATCCAAGCTCCTAGCCCTGCCAACGCCGCCCAAACTCCTTGCTCTGCCAGCGCCACCCAGGCGTCTCGCCCTGCCGGCACCACCCGAACGCCTGGCCCTGCCGGAACCACCTGAACTCCTTGCCCACGAGGCCGCCACAGACCCCGTTGAAATCCCCAAGAACTTTTTGGGGGGGGGGGGTATACCTGAGGGTGGGGAGCTTGTGGGTGGGCACTCTGCCTGGCCACTGCCGTCATTGGCCTTTGAACTATTATGGCCGTTTATGGACCCAACCTGCCGTGGTTACCCAAACCGCCTGACCTACCGTGGTTACCCAAACCACCTGACCCGTGGTTACCCAGACCACCTGACCTGTGGGCTGCCCAAGCCACCTGACCCGCCTGACCTGCGTGGTTGCCAAGTCACCTGACCTGCCGAGGTTACCTAAGCCACCTGATCCCCCATGGCCTTCTGACACTCCGGACTCACCATGGCTGCCCGTGGCACCTGACCCGCCATGGCTGCCCGTAGCACCTGACCCGCCATGGTGGCCCGGGAACCTGCATTGGAGACTCCGTTCCTGTCCGCCACTAGAGCTCCAATGCACCCCACCCCCCCTCCCTATTGGTGTCATCTACGCCGCGAGGACGCGCCTTCCGGGAGGGGGGCGTTATGTCACGATCACGTCTGTTCCTGTCACATCCCGGACTACATTTCCCATGATCCTCCATTGCTCATCACCTGCACTCACTTCACAATCACTCCACACTAATCACCACACCCAGCTGCCACTCATTACCAGGACTATAAAGGACTGTCACACACACCACCTCACCGCAAAGTCTTGATTACCCTGTGTGTCAATTCCAAGCGTTATCCTGTTTTCCTGTCTGCTCCTGTCTTTGACCCTTGCCTTGTTATCCTGTTCCGTGATTGATATCTGCCTGCCTTTGACCATTGCCTGTATTTTGACCACGATTCTGCCTGTTCCTTGTGATTCCTGTTTGCTCCTGTCTGACCCTGCCTGTACGACCACCCTAACTTCAATAAAGCTGCAGATGGATCTTACCATGAGTCCCGTATCGTTACAACTTTGAATATACGGCACATGTCATATGGGACCATTCTGTGAGACAATATCCAATTTTGAAAATTATTTGTAATGTAAATTTGTAACTGCATAGTGCAAAAAGAATGCACTTTTTAGTCTGGACTGAATTCAGTGTATGGTTAGCAATTTTCTTGCTTGTTTGACAAGACTGACAGACCCTTCCACATCAGAAACAGTATGTTGATAAGTAATTAATCTTGTCGAATTATATATTTTTATTACATTAAAAGTACAGTAAGCGATTTCTGAGAAACAGTGTTTCAATCAACAGCTAAAAAACTATTTTGTGGATATTTGCTAGATGTCTGTTCTGTGTGTGCTGGGGGAAAAAATGTTTGTACATACAGGAGAAAATCAAAGTGGGACAACACACTTGTAGCCAATCAGCAGTAGAGGGTGTGTCCACTCATGATGGGAGAGGAGAGAGAGTAAGTAAGTGGGACATTTGTAGAAAGACTGTAAAGAGAGATGGCTGAGGTATTACAAAGAGGAAAAGGTCAGAGGAATATTATTGGAAGAAGGGTTACGAACAGGCAAGAGCTTTAGGACCTGTGTTAATGTTAGAAAAGCTTTTCAGTGCTGGAGAGACGTTAGAGAGTGAACCTGAAAACCTGAAAACAGATGCTTTGTTTCTACTCGATATGCGAGTAACATTTATTTTTGCTATGCTTCACAGAATAAATGCAGTTGTCAAATCACAGCTGATTCATCCATACGTTCAAGCTGTCTGATGTGTCAGACATTTGGTATTTGGTAAAACTTTATAATAATTCACGCTATAAATCATTAGTTTAGCATTACTAAATAAATAGTCAATTTATCATTTATAAAACCTTAGACATTAGTAAGCCATTTATAAATACAGCTATGAATGCTTTGTTCTTGATTTATAAGCATATCTATGAGTTTAATAATTATCTGTTATTACTGTCTGTGTTCTTCTTCCACATTAAAACCACATCCCCAGTATATGACATGTTAAATTAACATAAAACACAAATCACATTTTTGCAAAAATTTCTTCTTTTTGTGTATATTTTAAATAGCTCTTTTTAAAATTAACTTTTTGTCTCATTACCTGTCTTTGGCCTATTTCACGCACTCTTTTGGAGTGGATGCTTGAAAAATAACCATACTGGTTTTGAAGTGCCCACCAATTGGTAATACTTGACCTGTACTTGTACTGCACAGATAAATATTATTCTGTGGTGAAGAAAATACTACTATCAATTAATTTTAAAATACTACTATCCTCTCATCCCAAAACACTGTTTTCTGTGGTTAATAAACTCAGCAACCCTCCTGCACCTGTCATGAGTAACTCAGTGGACCTCTGTGAGTCATTCTTACACTTCTTTCAAAATAAAATAAATTGCATATATGATCTCTTTTCACCTACCAACTCCTCTCATCCCTTGCATGACTTCCCTTCTGACTTTGTACCAGGCACTCTTACTGATTTTAACCCTCCAACCCCTGCTTATATCTCTGAGCTAATCAAGAAATCAAATGCATCTTTCTGTCGTCTCGATCCTGCTCCCATGCTTTACGTATAAACTGTGCACCTGTCATCTCACTGCCTATTTCACTTCTCATTTCTCAACTACTCAGTACTTGGTGTTGTTCCTCTGGAATTAAAAACTGCAGCTGTCACACCTGTCTTAAAGAAACCTGGTCTCGATCCTTCTGACATGGTCAATTACAGACCTCGAACCTTCCATTTCTTTCAAAGCTTCTTGAAAAAGTTGTTGCTGCTCAACTTCAATGTTATTTGTCATCTCACAACCTCTACGAATGTTTCCAATCTGGCTTTCGCACTCACCACAGCTCTGAGACAGCATTTCTCAAGGTTGTCAATGACCTCCTTATGGCCACTGACTCAGACTCCATTAGCATTTTAATTCTGTTAGATCTTTCCTCTGCTTTTGACACAATCTCTCATAGTATTCTCATTTCACGACTTTCTGCTCTTGGTATGGTACTGCTCTATCCTGGTTCATTTCTTACCTGTCTGAACGTCAGCATTTCATCTCTATTCACCAAGCCAAGTCCACTACTGCCCCTGTTTCTCATGGTGTTCCCCAGGGTTCTGTTCCCATTAGGTAATATTATCGAGTAACCCCAGGGTGCAGCCTGGACGATGGGGCAGGGCGACACTTCGAGGCGGAGCGACACGTGTCGCCCCGCCCATATTTGGTTGCCCCCACCTTTGACATTTTGCTCCAATCCAGCAGGGGGCAGTTTGCGTTGAAACAAACAGAACGGTGGCAACTGCAGCAGCAGAGTAATAATAACCACGTTGATTACATGAGGTGAGTAAAAGTGGTTGTGTACATTGTGCTAACATTTAACGCGATGTTCTAGAATCGAATGTAAAATAATGGCTTAAGCATATCCCAGTGTCTTTCAGGTGATAAAATTAAACCGTTCTTTGATTTTTCTACTTTAGAAAATGTGAGATTCTATCTTTTCCAACAAACACCACACTGTCGTAACCAGAGCAGAACATGAGGTTTGTATGAAGTCTACTCTTAAACTGTGCCCATTTTGTCACTTTACAAACTCAATTTCGCACATAGTACATATCCATGTTCGTAGACATTTTGAAACCGCAGTAAAATACAAATGTTTGTATTATGGTTTGCATGTATTTAGTATGAAGGTATGATTTGTATTAAATAATTGCTATAGCTCACATTATATTAAATTAAGTTAGCATGGTAATGTGCTTATTTCATACAAGATTTCCTCATTGTCAAATGCAGCGGCCAGTGCCGAGAAAGGCCGCATTTTCTCTGCTGCTTTTGTGAGAAGACGGTTATTAATAGGTCACAGTTATTCTCACAGACATTGAGAATGTCATGAATAAAGATACCACAGGTAATTTAATCTTAAAGACTAGACCTAGTTCTGTTAAACAATAGCATGTCTTTTGTTATCTTAAAGCTATGTTTAAATATTTTGATTCGAGGTTTGAGCAGTAAATTGTTGAAATGTCATTGTTTGAATCACTTGATAATTTCTCAATTTTTATGAATATTTGTTTATTGTGTATATAGTGGGTCTGAGTGAACAGCAGGAGTACAGTGTCTGCAACTCTGGAGCAAAGAGGTTTGGAGCTGAATCTTGCATTCGAGAGAGCCCTGCATTGAAAGTTGAGAGGATTTGTGTCACCACAAAAGACAAGATCCCACATTGACATCTTCAGCTTCTTCAACAGAGGTCAGACTTCTTGACAAAATAAAATATCACATATTTGTTTGGCATAATCCTTTGCATGTAGAGTGATCTTTTCTATCTGGTCATTTTATTGCTTTAAGGGTCTCTTCCAAACATGGAGACTGGAAACCTAATAGATGATATGAACAAGCCAGCAGTTACAGACCTTCAATGTGGAAATGTCAGGAGTTCTACAGGTAACTGACTTGTTAATAATTTCAGGTTGCACATGTGTTGAACCCCAACTGTGACCTGGAGGAACAAATGGACCCTTTGCTAAGCCCCTTAGTTACTGTTGCTATGCCTGTCAAGCTTTTGCGTCTGGCAAGTCATTTACAGTATGTATGCACCGGTGTCAGACATTTCCAAGGAGATAATTAGTCATTTTTGGTGAACAGGTGAAATATCTGAGAGAGCAAGACAAAAGGGACTGCAGTATGCATTCGAGGGATATATCCACGACATAATATGCAACCGATTAGAAAAAAATTTGATCAAAATTGAAGCTAAAGCTCCCAGCGCAAGCAGCAGCCGCTTCATACGGCTGACCATTCAAATAGGAAACATACATATTGACAGGTTCCACAGCAGGTTAAGTGAACAAAATCCACAGCAGGTTAAGTGAAATTTGTGAAAATAACCTAATTATAAATCAAACAGCTTATCCATAGTCTTGTGGCATAAACACAAGACATTAGCCTGACCACTTTGCAATGATAACATTCTCCCGCTTATATTTTTAATGCGCCAGGCTACTCCGTCTTGCCTTTAATCATCTTATTTTACGTCCAAATATATGCATTATGAACAAAGAACAATCTGATAAGTAACGTTAGCATTTTTCGCTATCGATTTATACTTGTTCTAACGATTAATGCTATATCATATTGTGCTACCACTACTGTACTTGCATTATTATAAGGGTAGGTTTAGGGTTGGGGTAGGTGTAGATGTTAATAAAGCCATAAACCACGTTAATATCACACCGGCCTGTGGCGGTTTTCGGGCGTGGCCGAAAGTTCAAAATCTAAATTATAGATTTTGAACTGTTGCCTAAGAATCATAGAGCACAACGGTTTCTGCATGGTAAAGTAGCAGTCTAAAAGATTTGATTGAAAACGGGATACATTTGTGTGTATCTAATAATTGTTTCTTTGTTACAGGATGTCAATGTGTATGTTGCTAATTCCTACATGGTAGTGACCTGGCTTCCACCACTTGTTTCCCTGAGTTGTCCTTTCCGGTGAGTTCTGAAATGTTGTATCTTGTGAATGATTGTACTATCACTGAATATAAACAACATTTATATTTTCTAGGCTCTTGCCTGGCTAGACAGTAAGATTTTTTTTTTTCCTGTTCAATGCACATTCTCCAACTGTTTTTTTTTTTTTTTAGTATGAGGCAGTTAAATGTTTTATTTATCTTTACTGTATTTTGTCTTTACACTTTAAGGTGTGGCCAACTGGAAGAATTTCTCTCCCATCTACCGGAAGGAGTTGAGACGGATGTACAGCATCAGGGAATGCTTGCAGTGCAGAGCCCTTTTCAAGTCATACCCACCAGGCTATAGGGGAAGAGGCCGATGTGGTGAACTTCTGGACTTTTACTCAGATGTGTGCACAGGATTTTGCTCCCAGGACTTTTTTTTTGCGGCAGGAAACACATTGGTGTTACATTGGTGAAACACATAAGTTCATGGAAGGGAAAGAGAGAATGAACTTAGATCAACTGGTTTTGATGTATTAATTGATGTCATTTAAAGTTAAACTTTGCAGTGTTTAGTGTTCTAATAAAAAAAATGGCAAACACGTGCATGACAACAGGTTTCAGTCATTTGCATTAATGTGTTGTTTTTTAAGGTTTCTAATATTTCATGTTAACATAATTTGCTATATATTGCTTTAAGCAGGCATGAAGTCCATCTAATTAATGAATTCTTAATTTAGTTGTGACAATTCTGTTTAATATTTCAATTACCAATGATTTTAGAAAAGTGTTTAAAGGGGTGATTAAATGTATTGTTTTTAAGTTTTTTATATAGAAGTGGGTAGCTACATTCAGGATTAATGAGGTTTTCAGTAGTGCAGCTCAGATAACAAATAACAGAAAAAGTGACGAGTGTTTTTGGGTTCAAATTCTAGTTCCTTCCTTGCAAAAAGTAACCATTGTTTTATTGTTGTAAAAATATCTGTTGGCATATTGATTGCAAACACCATATTTGTAACTAGTTTTTGTACCAAAACTATGGTTAATTTTCGAAGGGGTTAAGGGAATGTTTACTGTATTGGTGTCGTTCAGAGACTAGTGACAGTTTGCTACACACACACACAATATATATATATATATATATATATATATATATGTATATAATCTCAAGATATATCTACATAACCATACTTTGCATTATATTGCCGTGTCACTAACAAAAACCAGCGATAATGCCGAGGTATTAGTGTCTAATACAGCTGTTGAGGGAGTGATTGTAAATTAGACCATTTATTTCTATTCTGTTCGTCGTAATCCACCACTCTTTGTATTTCTGTTTTCATGAAATGATGTGGAAACGCAAAAACACAAAATTTATATTCGCTTTTTAATTTATATAAAAAGTTTTTCGTCTGAATGTCTACTTCCGCATTCCAAGCCTGCTCACAGCGTCATAATTCTCTACACCAATAAGCTGTAAAAGCGTCACACATCTCTACACCAATAAGCCCATCTTAATCATAAACCAATAACCGTTGAGCTGGGCGGGGCGACACGTGTCGCTCCGCCCCAAAGTGTCGCCCCGCCCCATCGTCCATGCTGCACTCTGGGGTACTACATATTATCCGTCATCATGGCTTTAACTTCCACTGCTATGCAGACGACACCCAACTCTATATTAGTTTTCTACACAATTCTCCTTCTCTCATCAACTCCATATCTGCTTGTATTCATGATATTAATACTTGGATGACCAGTAACTTTCTCAAACTCAACACAGATAAAACAGATCTGCTAATTGTTGGTTCACCAAAATCTGTATCTCGTTTCTGTCTTGACAGTGTTAACATTGCAGGAGTCTTGGTTCAACCTTCCACCTCCGTTAAAAACCTGGGTATAATTTTCGACTCATCACTCTCCTTCCTTCCACACATCACTCACTAAGTCTGCCTCCTTTCACCTCCGTAATATTGCACGTTTACGTCCCTTCTTACATATCAATGATGCTGAGACACTGGTTCATGCCTTCATTACTTCCAGACTCGACTATTGTAATTCTCTTTTCTATGGTTTACCAAACACAACAATCAATAAGCTCCAATACATTCAAAACTCTGCAGCTAGGGTTCTCACTTATTCAAAGAAATCTTCTCACATTACTCCCATTCTACACAGACTCCATTGGCTACCTGTTCGTTTTCGAATTCAATACAAAATACTCCTCATCACATTCAAAGCACTTCATGGTCTTGCCCCCCAGTATATTTCTGATCTCATTCAAACCTACTCTCCTATGCGCACATTAAGATCCTCTGATACTGATCTGTTGTTGATCCCACGTCACAAACTCGCATCATTCGGTGGTCGCGCATTTTACATCTTTGCCCCCTCACTCTGGAACTCCATTCCGAAGCACATTCGAGACCTGTCATCAATACATGGTTTCAAAACCCACCTTAAAACTTATCTTTTTGTTTCTTGCTTCTCTGACCTCTGATTGTATGATGTTATGTGTTAGGCCTTTGATGTTTTTGTATTGTTTACCTGTCTATTGTCATTTGTGTTATAATCATTGTACACGACCTTGAGTTTGTAGAAAGGTGCTATATAAAATAAACGTATTATTTTTTATTATTACAGAAAAAAACTAATGTAATTTCTACATAAAGTTAGTTCAGGCAAGTACTGAAAAAACAAAGTAAATTCTATACTGTATACTGGTGTTCCCATCATACACTTGGGCATGAATAATTAATAAGGTTGATTTTTTAAAAAAATAAATAAATAAAAAAATTAGCTGTTTTAGAGTTGTATTTACACTGTTTTATCATTGCTTTTGTTGTTAGGATTAGTAACTTGTGATTTTGTTGACATCTGGAGTTCAAGTATTGAAGTCTCTCTGTGTTTCATGTGCCTCATCAATTGTACCATTTACTTAGATGTTTCTAAGTAAAGCATTCACTTTAAAAGCATGGTTTAATTCATTGTTATATTAATTGAGTAAATGTTAATTTTGTTCAATTTAGTTAGTTAAGTAGATTTTACTTTATTCTATATGTGTTACAATACAGAGTTTGTCAGAGACACAGGTGAGCCCACATTGCTGAGTGTTCTTCAGACACTCAGCAATGTGCATTTTTCTAATGTCAGGTATGCATCTTTTTACTCTGTTCCTGAGCATTGATGTTTGTATTGATCATCTTTGATGATTATGTAATTGACATGATACATTTACCTGACTAATAAATTGTTACATTTGACTTTATTCTGACTTACTCTGAATTATTGACTCTAGTAGATTACGTTAAGTCCATAACCCCACAAATCTATGCTCAGGTTTGTAACGGACTAAGTACAGTTTAGGTGGAGCAGTGGGGCACACCAACTGATATTTTAGAGCTCCGACTAGCACATTGGCATTAGTTAAGTATACTTAGACTGTGTAGGCTAATAATGGGTTTTTTTCCTTTTAGAGCAACAGAGTGTTGCTAGACCAATCTAAACAGGGTGGGCCTCAACCTCTGGTTATGGTGAGATTATTCTAACTAAGTGTCTGTGGGGAAACCACTGCGTGATTATGTAAAGTTACCAATAGAGGAAGCTAAATTGGTCAGCCTGATCTTATGGTAATGGTCATGGCCCCTAGTTAAAGTAATCTTACCTTAATTCGGTGTGTTCAGATCTATGGGGACTAAATAAACGTATTCTAGAATGAGCAAAGTGGGTACGGCCTCTAGAATATTAGTCATCGCCTCTGTCTAATGACCAAGACTGACGAGATTGTGCGTATGAGATCGTATGCCCGGCCGGTGCGAGACTCAAAGCGTTATAGGAATCCGAATGAACGAGTACAATAAGAGTAAAGAGTTAAATAGAATCATCAAATGTCTAGATAAATTATCGTATAAATTGTCAATTATCAATTGGCATTCAAACCTAAATTCGAAGTCATAATAAAATACCCTATCTGAACAGCCAAGTTCTTCACTACTTGCAAGAAGCATCTAAAAAGATGTATCTCTTCCATGAGCACTTCACTCAATTTCTCAAAAGAATTTCTCTTTAATAATAATCATAATAGTAGTAATGACAATAATCATAGTAATAAGAAAAACAGGCAAATAAGATATGTTTCTGTAACAGATTTATGATCTATGCATGAGAATATAAGGCAAGCATATACAGTAAGATCCGATGCTTCCTTGCTCTATATTCTAACATTTATCATCATTATTAATCTGCAAATTTGTAATATGAATAGCATACAGAGACATACCTGTAGCGATCAGATGAGTAGTTAAGGGAAAAACTAAAATTAAATAAAAAGCCATTGTAATAGTAAAAGAAATTTGTCATGCGGCTCCAGTGTAATGTGTTATCTTACTTCCGCAAACTCAGAAAGGAAGTGATTCTGTTTTTTGAAAAAAAGTTCAAAACTTTAATACAAGGAGGAAGCCATGAGTTTTAAATTGAGTATAGAGCATAATCTCTTGTAATCTAAACTGCAGTGTGGTATTATACTGCCTGTTTCATGAATTATATTATATATATTGCAGTTTATCCATGACGTGATTGTATGATTGCAGATCATTTTTATGACGGGATTGAGTGGGTTTAGGAGAGAAGTCATAAAACATTTAACAGATAAATAATTTTCCTGGAACATAAATGAGAAAGATCCCAGCTCTGACCATTTGCCAACCAGTTGCACAATAGTCTGCTTAAGTACAATTATTATTCCTCATGAGTTTGTAAGCTAGTTGCTGTTCTAACTTCCTTAGAAACTGATTTCCTGTTCTGTGGTCAACCCAAATTTTTTCACCTTCGGCCCGTTTCACCGTGGTTTAAAACATGCACAAGATATGCACTTACAATGAAGCATCATTTAGTTACTTATCTCTAGCACATAGTATTATATACAGTATTGTGCAAAAAGTCTTAGGAACATTATATGTTTAACATGGTTATTTATATTTTGTATTAGAATGCCAGTAGATATTAATTTTTTCTTAGTTAGATTTAGATTAGATTTTTAAATAATCTGAAGAAACCTATTCTAGTAAATAACCGCTTGTGCACTGGAAAGGTTTAGTGGATGTTAAATGTTCTTCATGGAAGATTCTATGATTCTATGATTTGAATTACAGTGCACAAGTGCACAAATAAAAGTTCAAATATTAGTTTTGTGAATTTATGTTGCATATTTTGGTGTATTTTATAGTTCTATTGTCAGTCACACACAAAACAAAAACACGCATCGCTGGCAGATTGCTTGAAGTATAGGTGCTCGGGCCAAAAATATAAAAAATATATAAAGTTCTCCGGCTCCAAAAATATAGAAATTTATTGACAGATTCTTACAAAGGTGACATTTCGAGCATGCAGGCTCTTCGTCAGACAACTGAAACCACAGCCCTTTGTACTTAAAATTTGTGCAATTTTTTTTTTTGCCATTTTCACACATTGTACATTAACAAACTCCTCCTAGAGCATTAATCAGATCAACACCTTATTTTGTCAGTCTAATCCTAAGGCCTTTGCAATGTTTAATTGTGAAGATCTTGACTTTTCACTGAAGGATGTGTCTGTGGCGTGTCTGACAAAATTTGATGTTTCGCCATGAAACAGGAAGTTGTAACTCGGGCATACAATAGCTGTGTCTCAATTCAGGGGCAGCGTCCTCTGGAGGTCACATTTGAAAGCTGCATACGCCATCGAGTCGGATTTAAGAAAAGTAACAGATTGCAAAGTAATATGGAAATTACAGTATTTTACACCTAATGAAGAATAACAGTCAATTTTATTAAGCTTACTTTTCCTAAATGAGACTGACTCCATGACAGATGCAGCCTTCAAATGCGACCTCCGGAGGATGCAGCCCATGAATTGGGACACAGCTAATGTCCGATGTGCCCCAAACTTCAAAAGTTTGATAAGAGTCCTGGCCTGAAGACATGTACATGCCAATATTCAGTTACAGTCATAGCGCCACCTGCTGGCAACATGAAATTCCATGTTTTACATTGCGATTAACTCCTCATAGAGATTTAACCAGATCAACATCATTTTTGGTCAATCTAATCTTAAGGCCTTTGTGATGTTAAATTGCGAAGATCTTGAGTTTTCGCTGAAGAGCGTGTCCGTAGTGCCTCAGAAATTTTGATGTTTCACCATGAAACAGGCAGCTGTTGTAACTCAGTGACTCTTTAACGTTTGATTAGAGTCCTGGCCTGAAGATATCTACATGCTAATTTTCAGTTAGTTATAGCACCATGAAACAGGAAGTTGTTGTAAGTCAGGCATACAATGTCCGATCTGCCCCATTCTTCACATGCTTGATAATGCCTGAAGACATCTACATGACAATATTCAGTTACAGTCAAAGTGCCAGCTGTTGGCACATCAAAATGACTTTGCATATTTCTCTCATATTTACCTGTTAAAATGCATGTCGTTCTCTGTTTTCCTAAAGTCCTAAAGGTGGCCCTGGGTACGAGGGCCCTTTCAGGACAGCTTGCAGCTTTAATTTAATTTATGTTTTGTGTGAATGTGAAAATTTATAAGTGATACACAGAAAGAAATTGACTATTGTGATACAAGACATTGTATAGAATACATTCTGAGAACAGTCTGTGACTGGAGAGAGTCAGCTAAAAGACAGTGAATCTGAAGGCGTGTGTGTTGTCTGTCCTCTGTCAATAAATGTCAGACGTGGTCCCCCGAAGAGCCTGGTGTTGGTGGTTCATTTGTGGTGCTGGGTGAAATCCACACATATGACTGCATTAAACTGCCAAAAAAAAAAAAAAAATGTATGTAAATATTAGTAGCTATTTAGTAGATGTTTTTATCAGAATTGTTTCTCAATACACTTATTACAGGTACAATTATAGTATATTGGTAACTCATATCCTCTAGGGCTCAAACCACCCCCTGAGCTACTGGCCACACACCTCCAAATTGTCCATCACACGACTCACATGAAGATTCATTATTGAATTAAGAGGGCAACAATTTAGAATAATGGTCCGTCATTAGGTAACTATGCAGGAAGTAATGCAGGACAAATGAAATGAGTAGTAGCCTACTACATTAAAGGATTAGTCCACTTTTAAATAAACTTTTCCTGATAATTTACTCACCCCCGGAAAAAAACGAAACTGGTACTGCATTCGTTCCGTAAGTAGAATTAGAAAGGCGTAGGACATACATCGTTTTGAAGAATGTGGGAAGCGGAAGTAAGTTCAAGGTGATATTTTGTGTTTATAAAGCATATTGTAATGAGGCGGCAGACTCGGTCGGATCCGTGTGCAGCTTTATTAAACAATCATAGTCGTACAGGCAGGGGTCAAATACCAGCAATAGCAATGTCAGAGGCAAAACGTAATCAGAAACAGGGACAGGCAAATGATCAGGGCAGGCGGCAGACAAGGCAGAGTAATCCAGTAAACAGTCAGATATATCACAAGGCAGGCAGCAGGCAAAACACAGAGGTATAAGGCAGTCCAAGGTCATACACAGAAACACAATAAACGGGTAAATGCTCGGTAATGTCAGCCAGGGCAAAACAAGACTTCACAAAGTGTGAGTGTGTGCATGGGCTTAAATAGTCCGGGTTATTGGGATCAGGTGCGTGGGTAATCAGCCCAGATACAGGGTTATGGGAAATGTAGTCCAGGACAGGTTAGTACTCAGGTGAAGGAGCCCTCTGGTGGCGATTGGAGGGAGCGACAGAGGCCGAGTTCGTGACACATATACAGTTGTGTTTTTTTTTTCCAAAATGACTGATCGTTTCGCTAGATAAGACCCTTATTCCTCATCTGGTATCGTTTAAAGCCATTTGAAGCTGCACTGAAACTGTAATTTTGACCTTCAACCGTCTGGAGTCCATTGAAGTCCACTATAAGGAGAATAATCCTGGAATGTTTTCATCAAAAACCTTAATTTCTTTTTGACTGATGAAAGAAAGACATGAACATCTTGGATGACATGGGGGTGAGTAAATTATCAGGAAAATTTTATTTAAAAGTGGACTAATCCTTTAACACTTCAGCTACTATTACTTACTAATTAGTTAATCTCATTTCTATATAAAACAAACAAACAAACATTTTGGGATATTTGGCAACCCAGCGCTGTTCAAATAATGGACACAGGTGAAGAAGCAGAAAGAAGTGATAGAAGATTTGTTTACGCAAAGTAAAATAAAGCAGCCATCAAACATTAAACCGCATTTAAGTTCAAAACTGCCTAATGTCACCAAATGAAATGTCGACCCAGGAAGAGTTAAAAATTATACTAGAACTTTACTTAAGTATACTTAATAAAATTAACTTCAAGTATAGTTGTTCTTTTTGTAGTGTTGTTACACATGACAGCGATGTTGTGTCGTGTTTGGTTCTGCATTCGTTTGGGAGGAGGTGAAACTTCCATGGTGGTGCCGGTTGGTGTTCGCTTCAAGTGTGGATCTGGTATATGCTGAGTTTGCACAAGGCTAGGCATTCCAAGCAGATGTTAGCTGTGATGTACATGTAAACAAAAAAGGTAAAACGTGAGACTACAGGTGTTTTCCTATTTGTACAATAATTTGATGGATATAATGTAATACAAACCTTAATTTCATTCAGGGAGGTTCCCCTCAGGAAGTTTTCTCTCAGAAAAGAACACAAAATATATCCAGTTTTAACCTGTTTGGCACAGGCTACACAGCACTGGGTTACATTGACCCAGTGCTGGGTAGTTATATGAGAAGGTTCATCATGACCCAGCAGCTGACCTAAAAACATACAAGTTACCCAGCACCTGGGTAAAAATATTAAAAACAACCCAATAAAATGACCCAACAGGCTGAATCCAGCAGCTTTTATAGGGTGTAATAGTAGTTGCTGAAGTGTTAATGTAATAGGCTACTACTCATTTGTCCTGCATCACTTCCTGCATAGTTACCTATTAATAACAGACCATTATTCTAAAGTGTTATGATTAAGAGCATTTATGATCTGTGATGACTGCACAAATATAATGAAGTATTTTAAAGCATACCTGAACTTGTGTATAGACTGTTTGATCATCCTGCTGGGCACCTAAGAGATTTAGAAGAGCATCATTTTAAAGAATCACCTGACCATTACTGTCACCACAGAAAGTGTAGGTATGACTAGGCATCATAGGGTTTAAATAAAATTTATATGAAGCACTTGCATACACAACTGGGTAGTGTAGATATTGTTCTGCATTTGACTCTGATGTGTAGAACTTTGTAGACTCAGATAAACGTTTCATATGTACGAGTTTGAGTATTCAGTACTTGAATATGACTGCCTCACCATTCACCATGTATTCAGTAATTCAAGTGTGTAATGTATGAAAAAATGTAATTCAACTGGTACATCATATCACATGACCATCAACGTGAATTCCAAAAAATACACTCAAAAAAATAACTCTTTGAACGAACATAAAAAATCATGGAAAGGATTTCACATGATTAAGTTGCTTTATTTCAGCATTATGCAATTCTGTTATTCCAATTTAATGTACTTATGTTGGGTCAACTTAATTTTTTGAGGTTGATTCAACTTATTTACTATGGTTGGGCACAGCTTAATTTAATAGTGTCAGCCCAACTAATTTGCAATGTTTTGGAAAATAAATAAAAAGCAATAAATAAATAAATAAAAAAAATAATTGTTTTCATATACATTGATTTTTACAATTAATTCTTCTTGTTTAATTTTGTATTTATATAACTTTTGTGATGTTCTGTGTTAGAAATCTAGATGTGATACTGGATTCATCCTAAATTGCCATAACCAAAAACATTGTAAATCCTAAATTGATCATAAGTCCATTGGTGGCAATGGTGTTACAATCAACATAGGCTTCAATGCTTTTGGGAAATGCAACCCAGAGCACTACCACAGTGATTACTTTCTTATTAAAGTAATTTGAAAGTTTGTTAGCAGGTCCTCAACCCAAGCCAAGTGCAACATTCACCAGAATGGTAACCCTAAACTATCAATTAACATAAACATTTAAATACCAACATAATAGAACAGTAAACATTAAAAAGTCTTTCCATTTTCTCATCTTCCTAAAAACTGCTTAAAATAACACTTTATTTCAACATTTACACTCCTAGTTCAGCCCCATTGTAAAGCATGATGGGAAGTGAAAATCCTGTTTGATTGAGTCCTGGTTGGGTTTACTTGATTGGAACATGTTATTCCAATATGAAAACATCAAGTTAAGTCAAAGAGTAATCGTTTCAAGTCAATTTAACATGAATCTATCACATTTAAACCAGAAACCTGATACAATGGTGTTGAATCAAAATAAATTGTTTAAATAAACTGAACGGCATCAAAAAATCGTTTTTTTTTTTTTTTTGAGTGTATTTGAGGGTTATTCTGAGGGTACAGGCTTGAAAATAAAGCTCTGTCTTTTGTTAATGTGATACAACATTTGAGATAAGACAGACATACCTTTGTTATGATTCTTGCAAAAGCAGTACAGTACAACAGTTGCAACTAAAACCATCAATGAAGCACTAGTAACAGCGACCATGAAAGGAAAAGGGCTGTTGATTTCTTCAGGACTTTTATCTGAAACTAAAGACATCACATTACAGTCATCAGAACACTCATTTCCAGAGGTACAGTAGTGAGAATAAACGGCTAATAAACTAATTATAAGAGAATAGTAATTCTCTAAAAATGTATTTATAGGTTTTGCATGTGGTTGGTGGGTCAGTTATTTACTTTCATAAGTTGTACAGAGTTGTTTAATCTGTATGGTGTCATTCCTCCAGCTGACTGTGTTGCTATAGTTACAAATAACTATGTCCTCTTTACAATACACAGTTAGAGGCTGCATTTCAGTTGATGTCACTTCCTCCTGACTACAGTTGCTATGGTAGCTGTTGCTGATTGTGCGGTCAGGACTACTACATGTGACGTTCACAATACAGGAGTTAACACTGATCATGGTGACGTTCCAGTTCAGAACAGGAGAATCCACTGGATCTGAAACATATATTTAAGAAAACTGCTGCATTAGGATTCATCAAATATAACAGACCAATCTTTTTTACGCACTTCTTTTGCTATAATTTATAGTTGTAACTGTACAACTTGCCCTGTTAGGGTCTAAAAAGGTAAAATGTGTTTTTTCTACATACTACAGAAAACATTGAATCAGTGCGAGATTATTTAGAAGTTAAATTTATTAATCAGTCATTTTTAAACAGTTCCAGAAGCACATACCATTTATTCTCCTTCCAACTTTTATTTACATCATCATTGATAGCACATAATAGAAGACCTATACTTGATCAAACAACAGTGTTTCAGTGCATTTCTGACAGACCAAACATTGACACTTTCTTGGCTGCACATTTATATTCAAGAAATGATGTGAAAAGATTTGTTAAATAGATTTGGCTTGATTTGGTTTTAATATGGTCTAAAATTGCAACTCAGACTCACCATAACAGACACTCTAATTTTGCAACATCTTCATCAGGTACAATATTTTGCAGTGTAGAGTCCACTGTCTGTCTTCTGCAAGTTCTTCAGTGTTAGAGAGAAGTTGTTTGATTGAAAACCACATTGTCCTTAAAATATTTGTCTCTTTGTTTATGGATATCACAATATTTTTGATTTATCATTCATCCAGACCAATATATGAAACTGTGGTAGTTTATCAGTCTGTATGTCCAGTTGAATAGAACTTCCTGTCTGCACAGAGACAGCATTTTCAGCTTTGCACATGGATGCTAAAACAGAGAGGATAATGCAAAAGATAAAGGTAAATGCTCTTTGTTTTCCCATCATTCCACAAATACACTACACTTTTGTGTTCTATTACAATTTTTTAAAAGCATTAGAGGCACAAGTCTCATTTTTTGTTGTAAAAAAATATGATAGAGAAGCTATCTAACAACAAATAACCACAAAAGTAGCCAGTTTAGTCAGTAGTGTATTCTAACACTAAAAAATATATTTACCTGCTTACGCATTTTGTTCACAACCCCTTTTACAAGATGGTTTTTATTTAGCTATTTACTATAAAACTAGGGGAAAGTAGCAAAGCATAGTACTGTAGAGCATGTACTTTCTATTTTCTCTTGGCTTCAGTTGGGACACTTATATCAACAGCATTACTGATCTGCCTGCATTAACACCATTGTATGAGAACTAAACTGAGCTGGACGATGACATCACTTTTTTCTCCAGAGCTGCATATCTGTATAATAACTAATGATTTTTACAACAGAAATGATACAGCACTGAACTTGACTCTTTTTAGTTCTTAAAAAAAAATCCTGAATCATCAGTGAAATAATACAAACCATGCAATAAACATGCAATGAGACAAATCATTTGCCTATAATACTATTTTACATCCAAAATACTAATAGTAATACTAAAAATACTAATTATCATTTCAAATAAATAATCTAGTTAAAATGTAGCTCCTGCATTCCACCAAAAGATTAATTATTGTATATTCTCTGTCCATTTATGCAGTAATGTAAAGAGAACGATTTCCGTACCTGTGTTGAAGATCAGCACGGCCATAAAGATCAAGAACAGATGACCAAAAGCCATTGCAATAAACTTCCTGTCCTGCTGTGGTTATACGGTACATATTAGAGAAAACTGAGTGTCACTCACCTTGGAATTTATGACATACAATCAACTATTCACATATGTATATGATCTTTTCTATTAATGAGCCTGTTTAAAACTCTTCTCAAGCATATATGCTTGAAAACAAGTCATGTTACCAATGCTTAAATAACTACTAGTATTGCTACCAACCATGTCATAAACCTGCTGATAAAGGAGAGGAAGAACAAGTTGTGTTCTGCAACCAGGAACTAGCCCCTAGTTGTGAGAGCAAGTGTGGCTAACCATATCTTCATATATCATAAGTTCATAAGAGTACGTACATCTTTAAGTTTCTTTAAAATACAGATCTAAACTCTTGTCTATCACTTCATAGGTCTGATGTCTCATATGTATTCATGAACTCTAAATGAACTAAACATTTATTATTAATTTCAGTGCATATTCTGTCATATTTTACATTTCTAAATTGAGCAATAAATGCCAGTTACAAAGTTTAATAGGAAAATACACATAACCTGATTATATTGGAAGAGTCTTTTATATTATGTAATCCCTGTTTATAAAAGTCTCAATGCATCTGGTGCATCTTGCGTGCTTTACAACTGCAGACACCGAAATGACACTTGTGCTATATTTTACTTTATGTAGGTGATCAGCAAAACTAGTGGGTAGGTTTCCCTCTTCACTTCCTGGGCTGTGTGTAACTCCACATTTTGACATACATTCATGAACGTCCCTAAGCACTTCCTCTCGGAGGAATCCCCACCGCCATTTTGAAGTGTGTTCAACATCATTAAGTGGATGAGGGAAATTTATTTGGACAGACACTCGGCCCCTTGATTTTGACAGAGGAAGGAAGTCTTCAGGCAGCTCCACAGACCACAGTGCAACATGATTGTGACGTTACAACAGCGACTCGCAGTGCTCTCACTCACTTCATGGCCCCAGAATATTTTGTTATATGTACTATATATATGTGTTACACAGTGCAGTGCTTCCAGGTTCTACATTAAATGCCGGCTCATTATTGGACGCCTTCTTCATGCATCAGCATGGTGTTCTGAAATGGAACCTAGAATACTTTTCATTTTTTTTGGGTGAACTAACCCTTCAAGCTCTGTTTCTTTCAGTTGTTCTGTTAAAGGTTTTCTTGTCAAGTGTGTTTTGTTTGAGGTTTTTTGTTAATAAAATCAATACTGCTGAGAATCATGTGATGTCACTGTGATCATCACATGATCTCACGTGTTGACTGGGAAGCAGTGGCTTTAGTCTGGCATTTTGGGGTTTTTAGTGGGGGTGAGTCAGGTGCCTCACTTCCCACTAACGTTTCACAACCACAACATATTTTTCTTGTTTTTATTATTATTATTATCAGAACAAGGTACATAGAAGTATTCAGTAAAAAAATCACTTCTAAAGGCATTGCTTTTTCACAAATTCCCATCCTGACACAACCCCAAATGCTAGGAAAAATAATAAATAACTTGATACACACATGATCACATGAACCTCATTGAGGGTAGATCATCTCATGTGGTCAGAATTAGATACATTATGTTCATGTGTTTTCAGATTACATTGTTTTCTGTAGCTGATGCTTCAAAGTTTTGTTTTTGATCCTATTTCCACCTGTATTTAGCGTTGACCACTTGTAAAATTAATCACCAAAAACGCATCTTTATACCAGGTGGAAAGAGGGCCATATACTGTACAGTACAGTAGTCTGTAGAGATTTAAAGATACTATGATGTCTCCATCTGGTGGACAACTACAGCCAATTTTTTTTCATACTGAATTAAGCAATAATGTTTGACAGCAGAATTTGTGGAAAAAAGCTATACATTACCCATAATTATGTAAAGAAAATCCACCACTCAGAGATTTGATAACCTTCCACATAGGTGTATCTGAAATTGTCTGTACTAATAATCTTATTCTTCATTTAAAATTGTATGAGCAAACAAGTTAGCAAAAAATGTTGATTTGTTGAAGTGTGCAAAGTTATCAGTGAATTCAACAGCATGGCGTCTTTTCACTAACTGATTTTTCCTGAACACAATGTCGATCCTTAACAAAACTTAATACACATAGACCACAGGACATTTTTTAGGATGTAATATGACTACTGATGGATACTTTATAAAAACATGGCAAAATGCTGGCAAAATGTTATCAAAACATTTTTGATCCATTAGCAAGAGCCCCTGGCCTGCAGCACAAAAATGAGTCGATTTACTTACTTTTTCTAACAGTAATATAACAGTTTGTTCTGTGTAGTATTTCTGCAATCCAATAATTTCTAATAAATAAATAATGTAATTTTTTTTTATAAAGTGTTTACTTGGTTTTAGTTTGAGTTCTACAAAAGCTGCAAATAATATTTTTGCATGCCTTTGAAATTGTCTTGTGATGTCCTGTGTGATTCATGTTGTGAGTCCACATACACCACATGTATTATGATCACTGTAGGAGAGTGATTGCACAGAAAGTCCAACTTTCAGTAAAGATTATAGATGAACTTTGCGGTAAAAACCACATCATAAGATACATTTGTAATACAGCATATGGCTAAATTACTGGATTTGCATTTGTACTGCATTAGTTTGACTGGCTTTATACTTGTTTACATTTAAATTCATAATTATTAAATATAAATACAGGAGGTGAGGTCAATATTATATCCATCTGCAGTTTTAAACTTCTGATTTTCATGTGGGGCAAACCGGGGTTAGTTGCCACAGGGTTTACTTCAGTTAATATACACTGTGGGGTTATATTTAATAATACATTTACTTTATATAGCGCCTTTAAAAGTGTCTTTATCAAAGCGCTTTACAAGAAAACATAACAGAGAAAACAACACACTTTAAATACAAAAGATATACATCAAAGAAATAGAAAAAATAATGTATTTGCACTAATGTATTTGCTTCCCTGATGTCAGCTGGGAGAGAGTTCCAAAGCTTAGGAGCATAAGAAGAAAATTCTCTATCACCCCTAGAGCGAAGCCGTGTCTTAGGATGGTGTGTAAGGCATTAAAAGATCAGTCAAGTACTGAGGAGCCAGATCATGCAAAGCCTTATATGTTAACATGAGGACTTTAAAATCAATACGATACCTGACAGGGAGCCAGTGCAAAAACTTCAAGACAGGGGTAATATGATCACCAGCCCTGACCCCAGAAAATACTCCAGCAGCCGAATTTTGTTTTTGAGTAACACAAAAAAACACAAAAAAAACGAAGTTTGTTGAGTAACGATTTAGATACTCCAACTAGAAGACCATTACAATAGTCCAGACGTGAAAAGACAAAAGAGTTTATCAACCTCCACAGCAAACATAGGATGTAAACGTACTATATTTCTGAGGTGAAAAAAGGATGTCTTAACCGTATTCTGAACAAAAAGCTCAAATGACAGCATGGCATCAAAGATGACACCAAGATTTTTTAGTTTGCTTTTAAATTCCAAGGCGACACCATCAACAGACAAAGTAAGAGAACCACCAGCATTTCACAGTTGATGATTATTTGGAAGTTATGTGCACAAAAATCAAATTCAGAATAGAATTCCCTGCTAAAAAATCCAGCATTGCTGGTCACCAGCATAAGGTATTTTTGCATGCTGGGTCCAGCATGGGATGCTGGTTTACTGGTCCTCATGCAGCATAGGAAGCAGGAGTGCTGGTGGATCAGATCAGCTCAGAACAGCATAACTATGATGGTCCACAAGCTAGACCAGCACTACACCAGCTCTAACCAGCATAAATCAGCTTGGACCAACATGGAATTCATGCTGGTTTATGCTGGATTTTTCAGCATGGTTAAGACAGTTTGGAGGATATTTGAAACCAATATTACTAAACCAATGCTTGAGAGAATATATATTAATTAGAAAACAGCCTTGGCTGAATTTTAGAATAGCATACTAGCTCTTCTTACTATTTATACCATTTAAAGGTGAAGTAGATTTTGAAAAACACTGTTTGGAAGTTAGTCGGGCGACACCAACAACAAATGTGTAACCATCAGCATTAGGGGGTGTGTCTATAGCGGTCAAGGAGACAGAACGAGTAAGAGGGAGATTTGGAAAAAAAAAAAACTGCAGAGAGACAGATGAAACACAATACAAAAGATCTCAAAAGAATATCACTGGAATGAAGGTTTATGACTGGCCAAGATCTTTAGGACCCGCATTAATATTAGAAAAGCTTTCCAGTGCTGGAGAGAGCTAAGTGGGAAGGCCTGAAAACAGATGCGGAGGCTGCATTTGATTACGCTTCACATGTGAGTAACACTGGGTTTGAGTGTCATGAGCTGCAGTGCTGTTGGTGACTAACAACAAACTCTAGTTTGTATTTAGACTCTTGTGTACTGTATGTTCATTTTTTTGTGATTCCTTGTCGTTGGTTCATCATCTGCACTTTATTTTTCGTGAAGCATTTTATTGCACATCAGCTGTTGAGAGTTGTGCAGGTAAACCACTGCACACTGATGACTGCTAGAGAATGTGGTGTTTAGCATCATTGTTAGTGCATTTGCCTCGCATGCCAGTAGCGATCAGGCCGGGGTTCGAGACTCGGAGCAGGCTGGTTAGGATTGAAGGGTGAGTTTTGGAGGCGGAGCAATGAAGAGAGGGGTGGGGTTGTTTGGGTTGATTTCAAATATCAACAATGCCCAACAGCGTTTTTCAAAATCTACTTATCCCACCTTTAATGGTAGAGAAGGGTAAACTTCCCCATGTAACAAACAGACACACTTTCATTTTATGCTTCATCAGATGAAATGGTGGGTGGTTTTGGTTGTTTGCACACCACTGAATAAATTGTATGGTCTGTTTCGACAAAGACTGCAGGTTTTCGGTGTTGTCCTACTGTGCAGTACATTGTGTTGGGTCGATTATCTTGTGTTTCCTCTTGCGTCTGGTCTTGAACCTTATGAAATAAATATAAAAAGTAATATTTTCAAAATGTCCCCTAAATAATTATGCTTAGCTGAACAACTACTAAAGAAAGACAGTTTAATAAAACATTCACTACCCTTAATTTATAGAACAAGCATTTCATAGAAGCCTTTTTCATGATCTTAGCCTGTTAAGTTTTTAGATTATTCTCACCCGTTCAACCCAAATATTTCTAACATGAATAAAAAGAACTATAACATGACAACATATCTGTCATGATCCTGTTTTGTTCCCCAGTCTTGTGTTATGGACTTTTAAGTTGAAATATCCTTTACCATTAGGTGCATCTCATTTCGGAGGCGGTGTCCTCCAGAGGTTGCATTTAAAGGCTGTATACGTCATCAAATGAGACTGCCTTGCAGACTTCAAATACGACCTCCGGAGGACGCAGCCTCTGAAACGAGATGCAGCTATTGTTTCTGTTCACTTCCTGTATTCAGTTCCTGTTTCCTTTGTTTTGCCTGCTTGTTTGTTACCATAGCTACCATCATTAATTTTCATGACAACTAATCAAAAGCACCTGTCCCTAGTCAGCCACCTGTTATCTTGTGCATTAATACCCTTGTGTTTCTCTGGTTGGTTGTCAGTCATTCTTTGTTGCTGTGACATGTTCCTGTCCTGTGTTTCCTGGTTTATTCTGGCTACCCTATGTTTGTTCCTCTTGTGGATTAAATTGATTAAATTTAACCGCAAGTAGTAATGGGAGAAAGAAAGCTTTACAAAGATTCAAATCAATTGAACCAATTGCTTCGCAAAATGATTCACTGTTTCGAAGCATTCAAAACACCAAACGCTGATGACACCTTCTGGTCAGAACAGTGTAAATGCAACAAAAACTCCTGCCAAACACGCATAAAAACAGCTTTTACAAACCCATAGCAAATGTTTTATTGAAAGTATAATATCTCAGATGCAATTAACTAATCATCTAATACCATTAAATATTAAGTGTCTGTATAATATTTATTCTTTTATGAATTTTTATAAATCTATGGATAGCTAATGACCATTAACTATTCCTTTTAATTATACAATACCTCATTAAAACATCTCAGTGAATCCGCGTGATTCATGGGACCATTGAAATTTAGAAACTTTTCGAAACAGTTATGACGTAACAAAGCCTCATTTTCTGAAATCATGTGACTTTGGCAGTTTGAAACACGCTTCGAACCACTGCTTTGAAACAAAAGATTCATAAATGTTTTAAAGCTTCATGAAGCAGTGTTTCGAAAGCGCCCATCACTAGCTGCAAGTTGATCCTCTGCCTGCTTCTTTGCCCATCTCAAACGCTATAATATCCATAATGTCTGGCCAGCAAAATGATAAAGAAGCTTACCTCATTTTGAGCACAGACTGTATTATCAGCCTTTTGGGCACCTATAAGGTTTAAAATGTACATTAATATATCAAAATTGACAAGTATCAAATAAAAAAAGAATGATCATTTATTCAAAAAAGTGATATTGCATTTATAACTAGGGCCCTAGATATTTAAATGATGTGATCAGGGGATATTCTGTAGAGTGTGTGCACCTCAAGGTGATCTGTACAAAGTATTTTACAGAATTTAACTTGGCCAAAAGAGAAAAAAAAAGAGTAAACCTATTGTCAACTTTCTTTTTAATGACTTATTTTAGTACAAAAGTACTTGATCAAACTGATAAATGGATGGTACATGAGATCCGTTTTCATAGAAAATATACTGTATGTATGAATCAGAGAGGACGTACCTTTTTTACACTTGCTGTAGAGAATTACTACAAATATTGCATTTGCCAAAAAAAGACACACTGCCACCAAAATATATAGCCAAGCCTGGAGAGATGGCTTAGTCTTGTCATCACCTGTGATGTTCTCTGAAAAAGAAACACATATTAAGAACTATAATTGTCAGGTAAGATATTTTGAGGTCACTCTACAGTTCAGCACTTAGACAAGATTTAGTAAACCAAAACAAGATATTTGATTTGACAGATTTGATTTGCCTCTGAATGTGTTGTTTGTGTGTGTTGGCCAGATACCTTCATTATTAACACAGATCTGTTTAATCTCTATTCTGTCTTTTTTGGTGTCAACTGGGTTGCTGTGGTTACAGATGATGGATTCCTCACTGCAGTACAGGATGAGAGTGTAGATCTCATGTGATATCACTTCCTCTGGAGAGCATCTGTTGTTCTGATAGCTGGAGTTTATCATGAGGTCATGAGCTCTGCATGTGAAGTTCACAGTACAGGAGTCATGCTGGACCAGTTTGAGTTTACAGTCAGAACAGGAGCCTCCACAGCGTCTGAAACACACATTTGTTTTTTAACAATATCATACATCCTCACTCTATTGTAAGCTGTCAAATTCTAATAGCTGTACACAACTGGGCATGACTGAAACAGGACACTGAAACTTTACAGATAATGGATTGGCAGATAAGGGATAATACAAACACATTTATATATATTTCAATTTATCTTTTATTTAAAACAAACATTGCACAGAATAAAATACATTAATGAGACCTTAAATGATCTGAACATGCCAAGCAAAATCACACTCACCTATAACAGATACTCTGTATGTAACAATAATTTTCTCTGTTTCTCCACTTGCTCTTGTATAGAGTCCACTGTCTGTCTGCTGCATGTTCTTCAGTGTGAGAGAGAAGGTTTATTATTGAAATCCACTCTGTCCTGTAGGAAGAGTGAGGTCTTGCTTCTTTAGTTTTATGAAAATATTTAACTATATTCTCAGATTTTTCATTTCTCCAGGATAAATCATCAAACTCTGGTAGTTTCCTGTGTCTGTATATCCAGTTGAACAAATCTCCCGTCTGCACAAACACAGAGATCTCAGCACTGAACCCTGAGGAGAGAGAAACACACAGTATTGTTTCAGAGCGCAGCTGGTGAGTTCATTACACATTGTACACACTTTTCTGAAATAGGCATCATCAAATAAATATATATTTTACATTTGAAAATACTGCATATAAAACGTTTTTCTTAAAGAGAATACATATTAAAAATGTAATACATCTATAATCCACATTAACCAAACAAACAATAAGGAAGGAAAGTTTAGTCATCAACCCATGTTTCTTACTGATTGTTCCAAATTTCTTGTTATTAATATTAAAGCAGATGTCATATTTATGAAAAAAATACTACTACTTACCAGTAAATCAGTAATTAGCTTTTTTTTTTTTTTAGTTCACCCAAAATTAAAATTCTGTCATTAATTACTCACACTCATGTCATTCCACCCGTAAGACCTTTGTTCATCTTCAGAACACAAATTAAGATATTGTTGATATTTTTTTTCTGAATCACACATAGGCAGCAATGTCATTGCACCTTTTGGGGTTCAGAAAGGTCAGAAAGGTCAGAAAGGTCGTAAAGGTCGTAAACTACACAGGAACAAATGAGTAATGCATTACTTACACTCTAGGAACTAACTAACAAAAACAATTCAATAGTGCTCAGTTGAATGTGGTAGTTCACTATTAGCTAATCAGAAACTACAATTTTACATCCCAGACAACTACTAAAAACTACTATATACAGGTTCATAATTTATGTGAATAATGCATAATTAATTCTAAAGTGAAGATCATGGTAACTCATTTGTAATGACTGAAGTATTACCAAATCCTTTAGAAGGAATTACTAATTATTTGGATCAGTATTTTAAAGTAAGAAACATGATAACTCTCTAGCAACTGAAGTCATTGTAAACTTTTGAGGTTTTTGTAAAGTATTGGATAGTAATAACTCAAGAATTACTACATAATTCTAAAGGAACTACTACTTATTTGGATCTGTATTCTAAAATGAAGATCATGGTAACCTACTAGTATTACTTAAGTGTTACCAAATACATTAGAAGGAATTACTGTACAAAAACCTCAAACGTTTACAATGACTCCAGTAGTTACTAGAGAGTTATCATGTTTTCACTTTAGAATACTGATCCAAATAATCAGTAGTTCTTAGTAGTTCTCTGGGAGGTATGAAATAGTACTTATCGATTAGCTAATAGTGAACTACCACCTTCAACTGAGCACTTTTACTTACTAATTCATTCATTAGTTAATAGTAGTTACTAGAGTGTTAATCATGAATTATTCATTTGTTCCTGTGTAGTTATTCATTAATGAAGGATCAGTATTCTAAAGTGTTACCAATAAAGTCGTTGTTTTTGTTTTTGCGCACAAAAAGTATTTGCGTCGCTTTGTAACATTAAGATCGAACCTTAGTTACATGGACTGTTTTAACGATGGCTTTACTACCTTTCTAGACCTCAAAAGGTGCAATGACGTTGCTGCCTATGTGTGGTTCAGAAACCTTCGGATTCCATCAAAAATATCTTAATTTGTGTTTTGAAGATGAAAGAAGGTCTTACAGGTGACATGAGGGTGAGTAACTAATGACAGAAATGTAATTTTTGGGTGAACTAACCCTTTAAGCAATAACCTAGAGAGCCCATTGTTTCATGCCTGTGGACCAGTATATCAGTAAAAAGGTAATTCCTTTGTCTCCCATAATGACATAGTTGGTTTGGTAGAGCTGACCATCAATTGTCAGTTTATTGGATACCACAATAACATAGTAAGAAGATGTGATTATAACTGTTCTGCTGAGTAAAACAGATTAGGTTGTCTTATCACTGATATGAGGAGACTGTTACATAAAAGAAATTCCCCATTTCTATGATGCACTGATATGCATGTCTCAGTATGCAACCATGCTACATGCTTGATATAATGGTCCCACTTTTTATTAAGTGGCCTTAACTACTATGTACTTACATCAAAAAATAAGTACAATGTACTTATTGGGTTCATATTGAATTGCAAAACACTTTTGCTGCTATTGAGGTGGGATATGGGTAAGGTTAGGGAAAGCATTGGTGGTATGGGTAGGTTTAAGGGTAGGGGTAAGATTACATTAATTAATTACAGATGTAATTACATGCAGGTGTTTTAAAATATAAGTACAATGTAAAAACATGTATGTACACAATAAGTGCATTGTATCAAAGGATTAATTTAAACGTAAGTCCATCGTAGTTAAGGCCACTTAATATAAAGTGGGACCGATATAATATTATGATACCTCGTTTTTTATTCATAATCAGAACTGTCAATCATTTTGTTATTATTCATCACAAACTTACACAACACGCTTTACACATATGATTTATAATTTAAAAATGACAAACAAATCATTGCCTGTAATAGAGGTAAAAATAACTGCCACGTTTAAAAAAGTTTAGTGACTCCTCCCAGTACCCTATAGCAAAAATCCTAAGACAGGTTAACACCGACACAATCATTCTAAAATGTATTATTGCACATGGTACTGTATGTATTGTGTTATTTCAAAAACATGACAAAAAAAGTAAGAACAAATGATGATTTTACACAGCTATTTTAATTAATAATGAAAAAAAAAATCAAAATGACCTAAAAACAAGAATTATAGTGTATTAAATTTCTTTCAGAATATGTTTACAAATGAAATTAATTGATTAACAATAATCATTAATAATCAATTAACATAATGGACATGTGTTTTTACCTATTTTGAAGGTCAGAAGAAAAAGAAGAAATACGAGTAGGTGATGTACTGCCATTGTCACAACATGAAAAGATTAAAACAGAACTGAAAATGACTGCTGTGCCGTCCTAGAAACGGAAATGGAAGGATCCACAGATGTCCTGTTTTAAGCTCATTCTTATTTACATTCTTATTCTCAGTCTTATTTAACAAACATATTTCCATCTCACTAATATATGCTGGATCATAAGTGTGTGTGTGTTACCCAAGAGGTTTAAACACAAAAACTTTAAACATATTCTGTATAAAAATGTGCACTCTGCACCACATCCTGTGGTATCTGCAAGCAAATGATGTTAGATCTTTTATCAGATTTCACTTTTATAGGCGTTTTTTCTTTCCACAATGCTAAAACAAAATCAGACATCCTGTTGATGCTTTAAAGCTGTTGATCTCAGTTCAATGGCAACATTTTGTGCTTTGACCCTGTTTCCACCTGTATTTAGCACTGACCACTTGTAATCAAACGACCAAAAATGCATCTTAACCAGGTGGAAAAAGGGCCTTATGGTTCTTTGATATATTTAAAGATACTGTAATGTCTCTATTAGGTGGCCAACTACAGCCATTTTGTCATACTGAATAATGATCAATATATCAAGAGTTCACTGGAGGCAAGTTGAAGTGAACCCAATGGCAGTTTATTTAAATCCAAAAACATGAACAAATTCAAGATAAACAGAGACTTGTTCATGAAACAAACTATGCAAACCTATACAAGAGACAATGGTAACAGTGGGGCTATATAACAAATTAATGGCTAACAAGAAACACCTGTGAGCAATCAAACAGTGAACCAATGAGTATGTTACACATGACCAAAAGAACCAATAAGAACAAGATACAAGGGAAGCACATGACAGGAAACCATGACTAAACTTCAAAATAAAAGACCTGAAAACTTCATGAAGAGTTTATGAAGAACATCCACTGGAACTTGGCATAAGCCCCCATCCCCCCACCACCACCACCACCAACATACACACGACTCTGTTGTGTTCAGGCTCTGGTGTGGCGGCCTTGACAACTGGAGGCTCTGGTGTGGCGGCCATGCTTGACAAAGTATTGACAAAAACAGCATCTACTGGTTGCAGTGACATTTTTACATATATTCCTCCTCAGCTATGAAAGACCATGTCTCCCATGTGAGGATTTACACACTGTTGAATAAATTGTATGGTCTGTTTTAGTGGGTAATGATGATTTTTGGTGTTGTCCTATTGTACTGTAGGTGGTGCTGGGCTGATTTTCTGTTTGCACCTGTGCCCGTATCTGTGAATGTATGTATATATAGTAAATACATAAAAATGAAGCAAAGTTATTTCATTGGCCTTCTGATACATCACCAAACTATCTATCGATCTATTTGTTTGTCTAAGGATTTGTATGAAAGTGTCTGTACAATGAAAAAATGTGAATGTCTCTCTATTTCTTACCTCAGGATTGGGCATGTTCTGACTGTTTTTTTGAGTTGTGATCTTCTGTAAACCCATAGACAGTTTGAGGATTTGTTGATCTCTCCAACGTCTCCAGGGGTCTTTGCTCTTTATTTTTTGGCTGCAGAACAATCACCTCACAAACCCTTACATTTTTACATTACATACATTCGGGAGGAGCAAGTTCAGATAATTAACCTAATTAGCACAGGTGGAGAGCATTCAGTTAATCAACTCAACCAATGTCAAAAGGTATTCAGCATTCTTACTTCTGTTCATCTGAGAGTTTATCAGCATCCCTCCTCCACCCCATCTCCTCACTTATAGTTCTATCTACTTTTACCACACCGGGGGGAGTACTCTGGGTTCGGGCCAAAATTCTGAGCTCGGAGCCCTCTCCCCCCGGACAGCACGCCAAATACGCATAACTTTACTCTATTTAATTATATCGATGTGTGAACTTGTGAAATGGCTAATAGTATGTGGATACTGAATAGGTTTGATATATTCCAATTATTCTACAGCATAAATTGACATTATTTGTTAGGATTCATTAATTCAGCATTTAATATCTATGATGGCTGCACAAAATAATTTAAAGCTTACCTGAACTTGTGCATATATTGTATGATCCTCTTCTTGGACACCTAAGAGATTTAGAATAGTATCATTTTAAAGAATCCATTAACATCACCACAGAAAGTTTAAGTGTGACTATTGCTGTGTGTTATTTGCTTTTCCCCCAGTCAGTGACTTGAGTAGGCCTACCTATAATCATTACAAGGATACAGTCCTTTTTATTTCATTAAGACACAAATACCTTTTTTATGCCTCTTGTTAGAGCAGCATATTACAGAAACTGCTGCAAAAACCAACAGTGGAGCAACAGCGATGATCAACAGCCAATGAAGAGGAAAAGTCCTGTCATTTTCTTTGGGATTCTGTGCTGAAATTCAAGACATCACATTAACAATTACAGCCATCAGAACACTCATACTCATTCTCATTGAATTAAAGATACTTTTTTTAGTATCGAGAATACATTTTAAACAAATGAATTATAGATGATGTAAGGTATTTACTTGAGGTGTGCTCATGAGGTGCACAAATGGGGTTAATATCTATGGTGTCATTCTTCCAGCTGACTGGGTTGCTATAGTTACAAACAATTATGTTTTCTATACAGTGCAGAGTTAGAGTCTGCATTTCAAAAGATGTCCCTTGCACTTGACTGCAGTTGTTGTTCTGGTAGCTGGTGCTGAGTTTAAGGACATGACCACTACATGTGACATCCACAATACAGGAGTTCACACTGATCGTGGTGGCGTTCCAGTTCAGAACAGGAGAATCCACTGGATCTAAAACATATTAAGACATAGGTTAAAGGGATAGTTCACCCCCAAAATGAAAATTTGATGTTTACCCCCAGGGCATCCAAAATGTAGGTGACTTTGTTTCTTCAGTAGAACACAAATGATTTTTGTATCCAACCGTTGCTGTCTGTCAGTCGTATAATGCATGTCAATGGGAATTCCATCTATAAGACAAATCCAAATTAAACCCTGCGGCTCATGACGACACATTTATGTCCTAAGACACGAAACGATTGGTTTGTGAGAGAAACCGAACAATATTTATATAATTTTTTACCTCTAATACACCACTATGTCCAACTGCCTTGAGCATCCGGTGTGTGAGGTCTGGAAATGTGCTCTGATGCCGCGAGCTATCACTTCTGGATGCTCAAGGCAGTTGGCAGTTTTGTGTCTTTGGACATCAATGTGTCATCACAAGCTGCAGGGTTTAATCTGGATTTGTCTGTGCATGTTTTTTTTGACTCTTATAGATGGAATTCCCATTGACATGCATTATACGACTGACAGACTGCAACGGTTGGAGTTAAAAATCATCATTTGTGTTCTACTGAAGAAACAAAGTCACCTACATCTTGGATGCCCTGGGGGTAAGCAGAAAAACATCAAATTTTCATTTTTGGGTGAAGTATCCCTTTAGTGGACTTTTCAAAGAGCATGTTGTAGCTATGCATTGGAGTAAAGTAAATTTTTCAGGTGCTTTTCTGTTCCATTAATGGTGAGTGAGCAGACTTTCTATATGACTCCTTCTTAGATTATTTTTAGATCAAGTGAGCTGATTTCTGCTTTTCGAACCCCACAACAACCACTGCATTATGTGACAATTTCTTTGCAAGTTAGCTTCACATTTTAATGTAAAAAAATAATAATTTTCAATTTTTTTCATCTAATAATAATAATAATTGCCATTGCATGTTTACTTGGGATAAAAAAATAGTATAAGTAGCTAATATCCTCAATATTCTGCTGTTTCTGCTACATCATAATGCAGATTCTCTTTGAGATACTGATCTGAAAATGTCATAGCAACCAAAAGAAAGAAAAATTGTCCAGTAATCACCTATAACTGATACGTTGTGTTCAACAACAGTCATTTCTTGTTGTCCAGTTGCTTTTGCAGTGTAGAGTCCACTGTCAGTCTTCTGCATATTCTTCATTGTTAGAGAGAAGGTTTCAGTATTAAGGTACACTCTGTCCTTATATAAACTGTGAGGTTTTAAACCTGATTCAATTAAAAATCTGACTACATTTTCTGATTTATTATTTATCCACACAAATCTTTTAAAAGGTGGAAGTGTTTTATTTTTAATGTCCAGTGTAACAGAGTCCCCTGTCTGTACAAACACATGGTTTCTGGATGCTGAGGAGAGAAACAAGAAGAAGAGATGTTACTTTTAAAGAATGCATCATGCCTTTGGTTTATACGATTCATAGATTTGCTACATTTTAAACTTTTAACCATAAAACAACTTTTAACCTTTAAATGTTTATTATATAGATAATTTGTGAGCAGATATCAGGAAAACAGGCAAAATCCATGGAAAAGAGAAAAATGTCTTGTTGTGCATTTGGATGTCAGAATCAAAATTAAAAAAATAAATAAATAAATAGATTTTAATAATTTTTTTTACAGAATACCGTCATCAAAAACTCCCATTGAAGCTAAACACAGATGTTTATGGTTGCAAGCCATTAAACGGACAGGCCTTACAATAAGAGGAGTTTATTCAAATGTGTTATTATTATACTTCTAAAAAGCTTTAAAAAATAAGATTGAAAATCTACTTTTTATGTATTTCTCAGAAACAAATTCATGTACTTTTCAGAATACTTAAAATTACACTTATGTATACTTGACTTTTAATGACAGAAGAGTCTACATTTGGCCTATATTGTATTCACTCTTTTAATCAAGATATACTTAAAGAGTAATTAAGTATTCTAAGGATACTTAGCTTGTAGGGTAACACTTTATTTTAGATCTTTTATTTTATTTTAGGTTTTTTAACTAGTTACTTATTAGCATGCATATTACTAATATTGGCTGTTTATTAGTACTTATTAGGCACATATTAATGTCCTAGGACTTTATTTTACAGTCCTATTTCCATGTATTTACTATGAACTTACTAGTGAATATACCAGTTAGTTAATGCGTAAGTTATACATTACTTATGTTGGGGGGATTCCTGTTATTACCCACAATTGTCCGTAAGTACTACATAGTTACCGTGTATATACCATTAGTAAGTACAGTAATGTGTCTTACAAGTTACCATAAATAGGTGTCTGTTATGACCCACACTTGTCCATTTAAGTACAACATAGTTACTATGTACATACCATTAGTAAGTACAGTAATGTGTCTGTTAGTTATCGTATACAAACACAATAAGTAGGTGCCTGTTATTACCCAACACTTGTCTATAGGTACAAAGTAGGTACCATGTATGTACCATTGGAAAGTACAGCAGTGTTTCTTATTAGTTTCCATGTACACGCATGTCAGGTAAGTACCTTGTGTTACCACTCTTTTACCTGTATTTACAGCATAATTACTACATATGTACCAGGAAAGTACATGTACTGTAAAATAAAAGTGCTACCATGTACCGCTTGGGGTTGTGTTTACTCTTTTGATTGAGTAGCCTACTTTTTTCCACATAGATTTACACACTGTCTTATAAACTTAGATGTTTTTGGCATCCCAAATAATAGATTTTTTTTAAAATATTGATTTATAATGAAAACAGATATATGTTCCTAGTTCTGAATATGTGTATTTTTGTATAGCCCAGTAGTAGTGTATAATTTACTTCAAATCTACTTAAAGCACAGTTAAAGATATATTGCAAGAATAAAAATCAATACCTAAATAGGAACATAGTATAATAAAGCATTTAATAGTATTAAAAAGCATTATCATCGCTTCATAACATCAAGGTTGAACCACTGTAGTCAGAAAGTGTCTACTCTTACAGAGGCATGATTTTGTGCTCCCTCACCAAGTGGCAAGTATTTTCTTTGCCTGCTAAGTGCAATTCTTATATTCGTACACGAAATTCTTAAGATGTTGTGAGCAAAAATAGTGCAGATAGTGACAATATGGAAAGTTGTGAATATTTTTACTGCCATGAGGCTGGGAAACACATTGCAGCTTGTACTGCTTTGAAATGGAAATCTAGCACACTCTTCAAAGAGTGTGGGCCTATATTGGCCTCTGATTGGCCCATTGGCCTCTGTCCATCATGGCCTCCTAATCATTCCCATATACTAATTGGCTTCATCACTCTGTCTCCTTTCCACCAATAAGCTGGTGTGTGGTGGGCGTTCTGGCACAATATAGCTGCCGTTGCATCATCCAGGTGGATGCTGCACACTGGTGGTGGTTGAGGAGATTCCCCCAACTATATATGTAAAGCGCTTTGAGTACACAGAAAAGCGCTATATAAATGTAACAAATTATTATTAATTATTATAATTATTATATTGACAGTGTTCACCAGAATGTGCATCTTTATCGACTGCTAATTCTGCATTCGAACCGTTCATTTTCAAAGGAACAGTGTCATTTGATGGGTGGCAATCTGAATCCAAATTTGATCCCTTTGTTTCTGGTTTTCACTATTTTCTAGTTAATAAATCCTCTTTTGTTAGACATCATACATTGTGAGTGAGAGCACATACATGCTGTGGCTGGCCCTAGACAGCTGTAAATAATTTATAATACAAATATATATGCAAATATGGATTACCTACTTTTTCAATGGATGTCATGTGATCTCTAATCAGGATGGTTTTGAATATTGTATACAAACATCTATCTAGCCAGTTATGGAAACAACAAACCTTTAAATATGAATACTGTAATGTATTGCATATAACATCAGAAATAATAATTAACCATTAATCATGTGAGCAACTTTTCATACCTGTGCTGGAGATCAGAAAAGTCATGAAGAGCAGAAGGTGACTATATTCCATTGCAACAGACAGATGGAGTCAATCCTGTGGTAATACAGCACCTACTTTTCAAAAAGAAGTTGTTTGTTTCGTCTTAAGCACTCAGTGAAACTTATTTAAATGGTCTAGCCAAGAAATCTCAAACTGCATTGTACTGTATATTATAACATATTGCAAAAACTAAAAGTAATGTAGTAGCCTATGTCCGTTGTTCTGCTCATCAAAAACTGAACTCAAACTCAAACTGCCCACAGTGGTGCTAGCATGACACAAACCCCTCTAAGAGATCAACAAGGAAGATCATACTGCCTTATAGTTACATTTTTTTTTTTTTTTTTATAAACCACTAGCCCTTAGCAGTGTGTGAGGGCAGACCAAAGTAGGCTGCACTTTTCAACCTATCGAGATTGTTTTCAAACACCTGTTAATTCTCACCTCATGATCTCATATGTTTGCTGTGCTTTTTCATCCTATTGCTTGGACATTAATAAGAACATTAACACATAAACACATACACAAGTTCACTCAACTGACAAAACAACCATATATGATTATCAAAATGTCAGCTTGGAGATACAAGGTACAAGTCTTTTTCACATGCATCAGAAATGATATACAGTAGGACACCATATAAAGAATGTAACCGCAGAAATTTGCACAGAGAATACATCAGAAAAGCTCATGGTTTCTCAGCACACGCAAAAAAAACGTCTCATAAACCAGACTTAGAAGAGTCTGGGTTGTTTTTTCTACTATGCCAGTAAGTATTCTTTTATCTTCAACTTTGCCTTACATTGAGGCCTGTTTAGCTTTTAGACAGAGCGAGAGCGAGAGAGAAAGAAAGAGAGGGGTGGGAGAGATGTGGGTGAGACAGATCAGATAACTGAAGCTGAAGCCCACATATCCTTCCTCTTTCAGTATAAGGACACCTGCTGCTGTAGAGAGTGGTGCATAAAAACTCCTGTGATAGGTCATCTGATCTAATTTTAAGAAATGGTCAATGCACAGCTGTGGCTTTTTTCTTTTGCCTCACTATATTTTCTATAATTAAACTTACAGGTTTCTTAAGTAGGGGTCTTTTTTAGGGTGTCGTGCTCCCACACGGAAACTAATCTTGTTATCTGAGTTTCTCCTTATTTGTACTTCCTTCCTCTATCTTACTTCCTCCTTATAATCCCCTGACTGACTTGAGTCACCATGAAATCAAAATGGAAAATTATTATTTTTTTGTTGTTGGTGTTGTTGTTTTTTGTTGATTGTTGTTGTTGTTTTGGAATATTTGGAATTTTTTTATTATTTATTTATTTATTTATTTTGTATTTCCCATTCCCATTTCCTGTGTCTGTCATTTTTAACCGCGAAGAAGCCGAGTGTGATTTTTTTTTTAACAGATCCGAATTGTGTCCAGAGCTTTATTTACACATTTTGATTTTCAATACTTTTATTGTTCAGTCGACCATTTTCAACTTAGAAATGAACGTTCACCTCAAACATCAAAATGTGAGTTAACTCAACTTGAAGATAATCTTTGTTAATCTTTTCTTAACTCAAAAACAGTCAAGACAATGCATTACTTTAAGTTAAAAATTAAACTTAAAGTAATGCATTGTCTTGTCTATTTGTGAGTTGAAACAAAGATTATCTTCAAGTTGAGTTAATTTATGTTTAGTTGAGTTAACTCACATTTTTAAGGCAGTAGGTGAACTTTCATTTCTAGTTTAACCAGCTGAAATGTTTTACAGTGAGATGACAGTGTACTTTTAGAGAAGTGATGAAAAAGTGATTGCAAGCGTTTTACCAGATTCACATACTCACCAATAAAATGTGCAACACTTTACTACCAAACTAAATGTAATACCTCATTAATTTAATATACAATGAAAAGTTTTCCTCAAAATCACGATTTCAGGGCACATGATGGCATACAGATGCTGCATCCAAATTCAGAGGCTTCATCCTTCGAAGGCCAATTGCGTCAAAGGCTCCTCCAAATGCACCCTTAGTTTGTGGTGAAATGAAGGATACAACAGATGGATCCTTCGTAGCCCATTTAAACAACACTAAGTCTGACCTTCGTGCCCTCTGAAGTCCGAGTCATTCGAAGGATGAAGGCTCTGAAATGGGACATAGCCTTAGCCTCAAATATACCATTCCAAAGATAGTGATAGTAATGGAATAGTGTGGAGATAGTGTGTGGATTTAGTGTGCATTAAGGGCACTAAGCTTTGTCATTTTTCAGACTTTGGACAGCCCTTTGGCTTTAATTTTGGTAATTGATTTCTGCAGTTCAGTAGCATTTCATGGATACTAAAGTACAATAATAAAAAGCATTTTTATAATTCAGATGTGCACATCAGAGTAGAATACATGCATTTACATTACATTTACATTTATGATATCATTGACAGGCAACGCAATGACAGGGGCTGTTACACCGGTTAAAATAGCTGATTTCTCTGAATTTAAACATTATTGGAAACATTCAGGATAATGTAAGTCCACAAGTCATCAAAATATATAACAATGCCTTAGTGGTTTTTGGATATTTTCATCAAAAAATTGAACATATTGTGCCTTTTAAGCAGACAATGCAGTTTATTTTTTGTTTGTCCGTAGCTCAAATCATAATCGCACCCAAAAGCAAAAGGAATATGATCCCAGTAAGAGAAACAGATCCTGTGGTTGATCCATGACTGCTTGTTCCTAAGAAGAAATTGTAAGAATCTGTCAGTTGAGATTTCATCTGCATGATGAAAATGTTTGAATATAGCACTGACATTAAATTAGCTCAGAATGTGGATAATCTGAACACTACAAAATTGTATCCAACTATGAGTTGAAGTGCCATTGACTTTCTTATGATTGTTGAGTAGATTGTAAGGTTCTGAATTCTAAATGTGACAACAAAACTCCCAGATTACTTACCAACAGTTACATTGTATAGACCAACAGTAAAATCCTGTTCTCCAATTGCTCTTGCTCTGTAGAGTCCACTGTCTGCCTCCTGTATGTTCTTCAGTGTTAGAGAGTAGTTTCCAGTATTGAAATCCACTCTGTCCTTGTAGGAAGAGTGAATTTCTACTGAATTTGTTTTAAAACTGTATGAGACTACAACATCTTTATTATTATCTTTAAGCCATTCCAATTCATCAAATGCTGCCTCATCTACGTGTTCTTGTACATGCAGCTCAACAGATTGTCCTTTCTCTGTGTTTTTTGCTGATGGTTGGATTATGTCACTGGATACTGTGGGGAGGAAAAAGCAAGTAGTTATGACAATGTACAGTATTGTTGAATTCAAAGTGGACCTATTATGCTTTTTTACATTTTAATGTGTTGTGTTGCTGTTTTAGCGTGAAAAAGGTCTGTAAAGTTACAAAGCACAAATTCACTTTAAAGGGCGTTATCAGTAAACATTGCCCCAGCCAAATCTCCCTGTAGCCAAGTCTGGTTGCACACTGAGGCTACACAGAGTTGAGCCTGGTCAGTAGTACCAGGATGGGAGACCTCCTGGGAAAATGAAACACTCAAATCATGACATAAAACTGTTAAAACAGATAACAATATAGCTGCAAGCAGCAATTAAGGTGCAAAGCACAAAGCGGGCATAATAATTCATGCCAGCATGACTTGGAGCATCAGACCAACTGCAACAATAAGTAATTCAAGACATATAGATGATTTTAGTTAAAATGTCTAAGAAATCCTAACACAATCACTAGTAATATGATTTAATGGTTTATTATTTTATATCAACATGTGGTGCTGTTACCACACTGATGTGGTGTGGTTAGTGTGAGGTGACAATGACTCACATAAAGTTTAGGGTCAATATATCAAAGCTTTGCAGAAAAAAAAAGCCTCAGATGTAGTTTGGCATTATGCCATCAAATTAACTGATGAGGTTTATGAAAACGGTTTTGTCGATCGACACAAAATACATAACTTTTTGTCAACACGGTCTGAAGATGATCTGACTCGAATTTGGTGAAAATTCGAGTCAGAAACAGAAACATTTGGTGAAACAGTCTAGGAGGAGTTAGAAAAAGTAGGTTTTTTAAAGAAAATCAAAATGATGGACATCAAGTTATAGGCTGACTATGGAAAAATCGGTATCTATATTCTCGGCATGACCCCAGGAATCTATTAAGTCCAGTCCCATGACAATAGTCAAAATTAATCACAAACTATCAGCATTTTTTCAGACCACCAGGTGGCTTGCTGTCTTGATACTTTTTCAGTACCTTCTGGGCAAGGTGCCGATGACACTTAATGAGTTTCGTAATGATACACCAATGCATTCGTAAAATAAAATTAAAAATGTCCGACGCCCAAAATGACAAAATGTCTTATCTAGTGAAACGATTGGTCATTTTTGAAAAAAATACAACTGTATATGCATTATAAACACAAGTGATCGCCTTGCACGTGTTTCCGCTTTCCGTATTCTTCAAAAAGCTTACGCTGTATGTCCTATGCCTTCCTTATTCTACTTACGGAATGAACGCAGCGCCAGTAATTTTGACCTTCAACCATCTGGAGGCCATTGAAGTCCACTATAAGGAGAATAATCCTGGAATGTTTTCCTCAAAAACCTTAATTTCTTTTCGACAGATGAAAGACAGACATGAACATCTTGGATGACATGGGGGTGAGTAAATTATCAGGAAAATTTTATTTAAAAGTGGACTAATCCTTTAAAATGGCAGACTCCTTGATTAGCGCCCTGACTACTGAACTACGGAGCTGACTGAGACACACCCCCAGTTTGGTATGAATATGCTAAAGCATCACGGAGATGTAACCTCACATTCTTTCTGACATACTCTTCGTTGAATTCGTTCACGTGTTATTTGAAAACAGTTTGACAAATCAACTTGAATTCCACTTTTTGTCAGCATGTTTGAAGATGACCATTTCAATTTTTGTTTCTAGCCCTTATGGTTTAAAAGTTATTAACATAAACATGAGTGCACATTTCCTCTATCTGTGTGCCAAATTTCACAACTTTCCCGCAAGCGGTTCTATGGACTTAGACTTAAGCAGAAAAAAAATACCTTCGGTGTTTTCCCATAATAACAAACAAGTTAATAAAAACTGCCTTAAGCCTTACCTTTAATGCAAGCTATATATTTGTTCAATAATTTGTGAATTTTGACTGGGTTTGTAATGTTTTTGAATAATACATTTTTATATTTGGGTGTTTTTTATTTAAGCTGTTCCTACAGTACAGTCCAAAAGTTGGAACCACTAAGATTGTTAATGTTTTTAAAAGAAGTTTCGTCTGCTCACCAAGGCTACATTTTTTAATTAAAAATACAGTAAAAAAAGTTGTTGAAATATTATTACAATTTAAAATAACTGTGTACTATTAAATATATTTGACAAAGTAATTTATTCCTGTGATGCAAAGCTGAATTTTCAGCATCGTTACTCCAGTCTTCAGTGTCACATGATCCTTCAGAAATCATTCTAATATGCTGATTTGCTGCTCAATAAACATTTATGATTATTTCAATGTTGAAAACAGTTGGTACTTTTTTTTTCAGGATTCCTTGATGAATAGAAAGTTCAAAAGAACAGCATTTATCTGAAATACAAAGCTTCTGTAGCATTATACACTACCGTTCAAAAGTTTGGGGTCAGTAAGAATTTTTATTTTTATTTTTTGAAAAGAAATTAAAGAAATGAATACTTTATTCAGCAAGGATGCATTAAAATCAATCAAAGTGGCAGTAAGACATTTATAATGTTACAAAAGATTAGATTTCAGATATAAACTGTTCTTTTGAACTTTCTATTCATCAAATAATCCTGAAAAAAAATATTGTGCACAAATATTTTGTACAATTGTACACATTAAATGTTTCTTGAGCAGCAGATCAGCATATTAGAATGATTTCTGAAGGATCATGTGACACTGAAGACTGGGAGAATGATGCTGAAAATTCAGCTTTGCATCACAGGAATAAATACTTTGTGAATATATTCAAATAGAAAACAGTTATTTAAATTGTAATAATATTTCACAATATACTGTTTTTACTGTATTTTAATTAAATAAATGTAGCCTTGGTGAGCAGACGAAACTTCTTTTAAAAACATTAAAAATCTTAGTGGTTCCAAACTTTTGGACTGTACTGTATGTGAACAATTTTCAGAAGCATTATAGCTTCTGAAATAGCTATAGAGTAATGGTACTACACTGTGTGCAGAATTATTAGGCAAGTTGATTTTCTGATCATATTTTTTTTTCCAAGCACAATTTACCAATTTCAAACCACATCAATCTTAATAACTACTATTAATATTGTATTTAATCATTATAAGTGATATATAATTGTTCATGAAGGCTGGAAATGAAAATGCCTCATATCAGGTACACTCTAAAAAATGCTGGGTTAAAAACAAACCCAAATTGGGTTGAAAATGGACAAACCCAGAGATTGGGTTGTTTAACCCAGCGGTTGGGTTAAATGTTTGCCCAACCTGCTGGGTAGTTTTATTTAAACCAACTATTATTTAAAAATTGCTATATGGCTAGCTTAAAATGAACCCAAAATAGTTGGGAAATTAAAACCAGATGCAATTAGAGACAACAATAATAGACAAAAGGTTAATGTTTATAATAAGCTTTAATATTTTATTATATAAATTTAATAGTTTAATAGTTTATTAATATAAATGTATTAATAAGCAATTAATAAATGTTTATTGTTTAATAATTATTCATTGAACATTAATAAATGTTCATTTCAAAATACTTGGGTTAATTTTAATTAAGCAATACAGTAATTTTAAACAATAGTTGAGTTAAATAAAACTACCCAGCAGGGTTGTTTTTAACCCAGCATTTTTTAGAGTGTATGCATGTATGATCAGAAAATCAACTTGCCTAATAATTCTGCACACAGTGTAAAGCTCAAATAAATAAGCTAGAATTGTGGTTCAACTTAATGATCATTAAACATGAAGTGATTTTTAGGTAGTTGTTTTAGTGGTAATAAAAAGGCATGAAAACATGATACATCAAATCTTCTTGCTTTCAGATATATTTTCAGAATTAAATCACAGAAATCAAAATTGTTTGTTAATCAGTAAAAGACAACAATGTTTCTGAATAAGAATTAAGAATCTGAATATTGCCTTACACTGTCTTCATTTAAAAAAAAAATTATATAGTTATATCATTAAATATTAATCAGTAAGAATGTACTTTGAGTAGTATACAGGGTCTTGGTACCTGGTTTGGAGTTCAGAAGACTGATAAACGTCACAACGAAGGTGAGAAGATGCGTTAACCCCATTTTAACCCATCAAGCAGCTTCACGCTCACACTTTTATCATCAGACTCAGAAGAGGAAGTGTTTGTCAAAGTGTGATGAGGAACTCATTTGCTTCTAGTTTTGTTTTGTAACCAGTCTTCCTTTTCTCCTCTAGCCCTTTTCATGCTCTTAAACTAGTATCTCTTAAGTAGCTTCAAACACGTTGACACATCACCACTGTCAGCTTTTTACAATAATGTATAAATTGTTGTAGAATTTTCATAGTAATATCATTTTGATGTCAGCTTTTAGAAAGCCACATGACTAACTGTGCACAGTTTTACAAACAAAGTGGGACAGATGTCATTTCCACTGGTTTAACATGGCTAGTGCAACATAAACCAAGCAATATGTTGCCAGGCTTGAGTAGCAGAGGTGACGTCCCCACCCAATGTTCAAATGGAACTATTCAGTCATTTCAGATGGAACGTTAACTCTCTTTTATGGTATTTTCACATCCTTGTAGATGCATACCATTAGCAGCTTAAAAGACTTAAAATGCCCACAACCGCTAACTTTGTTCTCTTTCCAGGAAAGAATGATTCATGTTTCACTAGACTGAAAGTAAAGTATGTCAACGGTCAGCTAATCTGAGGTAGTTAGAACAAAAATTGATGTTTGTCAAGAACACAACTTCAGACAGTTTCTCATTATTAGGCATTGGTAAACGATGGTCTTAGAAAGTGTAAAGAAGCAATCATTTGCACACAGCAATGAGGAATCATTCAGCATGTAAGATATTTCTGTTTACATTTGTCTGAAGCTCATATAGTATATATATGTTGTGGCTATGTTTGTGCACTAATAATGTGATTATTTCCAATAACAAGAGTAAGGACTTAATCTCAGTAAGAAGTTTACATGATACGAGCAAATCTCTTCACTACCATTTACACACAATTTTCATGATGCTATTAGCGTCGAGAATACATTTTGTGTGGAAAAAAACAAATAACGACTTTATTTTTGTTTTGTTTTTGCGCACAAAAAGTATTCTCAATGCTTCATAACATTAAGGTTGAACCACTGTAGTCATGTGGACTTTAACAATGTCTTTGTTACCTTTCTGGCCTTGAAAGGTGTAATGATGTTGCTACCCATGTGTGGCTCAGAAACCTCTTGGATTTCATCAAAAATATTTAATTGTTTTCTGAAGATGAATGAAGGTCTTACGGCTTTCAAAAGACATGAGTGTGAGTATTTAATGACAGAAATTTTATTTTGGGGTGAACTCAGTAAATCTACTTTAAAGGAACACTCCACTTTTTTTGAAAATAGGCTCATTTTCCAGCACCCCTAGAGTTAAACAGTTGAGTTTTACCGTTTTCAAATCCATTCAGCTGATCTCCGGGTCTGGCGGTACCACTTTTAGCATAGCTTAGCATAGTTCATTGAATCTGATTAGACCATTAGCATCTTGCTCAAAAATTACCAAAGAGTAAGATATTATGCACCGCCTGTGACCCCCTGCTTGCACAGCGTGCCTTGCAACCATGGAGACATTTGTGAGAGACGCAGCGTAATAACATTGCGCCTGCTGCACCCATGGTACGGCAGCAAAGTTCCTTGATTATTACACCGGAATGAGAGTATAGTTCCTAGCCATATCAGCCTAGAAAATCACAGCTTTTAATTTTCCGTCGGTCTTAGTACACGATGTTACTACAGAAGAGTCAAGTTTTAAATAGGAAAAATATTGAAACTCTTTTTTCTATTTTTGAGATGCTAACGAGATGCTAACGGTCTAATCAGATTCAATGAACTATGCTAAGCTATGCTAAAAGTGGTACCGCCAGACCCGGAGGATTCGAAAACGGTAAAACTCAACTGTTTAACTAGGGGAGTTGGAAAATGAGCCTATTTTCAAAAAAAAAAAAAAAAAGTGGAGTGTTCCTTTAATCTGATGCATTTTTTCCTATGGACGCATTTCATTTTTTTGGTAATGTGCCTAAAATGTCTTCATTTAATGTTTTGACCATCAATATACTACATTATATTAGTGTCGCACAACGATGTCAATATGAACTCAATTTCTTGCATCGCAAAAATGTCATGCTTTTTTATGGCTATTTATTAGGGCTGTCAAAATAACGCGTTAATTTTGATTAATTAATCTGAGAAAAAATAACACGTTAAAAAAAATAACGCAGATTAATCCATTCTGTATTGACCTTTGAACCTGGAGCGACGAGACGAGAACGCGCTGGCGCTGCCTGGATCATTGACTGGAACATTTAGGCTACTTATAAAAAACGGTCTGATGGAAGTGTTGATAAAAATAAAGTCATCTGCAGCAAGGAATTTGCATATCACCGGAGTTCGTCCACTCTAAAGTAGACTACCACATCAATGCAAAGCATCCAGGAGTTAACGTTAATCCGGAGGTACGACCTAGCAGCACGTCGTTGAAGTAGATATTTCATGCTTTCTATAGAAATATTTCTCATGTCTCTGAGGCAAGCAGCCTATACGCTGAGTTTCGGTTCATTCGTGTAAGACGCGTTCCAGTTCACGCGCCAGTGATCGCGCCCGCGCCTCCATGTCATGATTATATTTTCTGCTATATTTGCTTCTTATTTATTACATCCAGGTAATTGGTTGATGAAACATTGATTAAAATGAAGATACAATTTTTACAAAACGAAATTCACATTAAAGAAAGGCTTTCTACCAAACAAAACTTAATGAAGTGGTCAAAATCATGTCCGACCCACTCCATGTCTCCAGATATATTCACTTTTAATAATCAAATAGATGAATTTAAAACATAACACTATTTAAACATAAATATGAAACTACGTTTTCTTTAATGGCTAACACGTAGCCTATAGTAGCCTACAGTACAGAGAAATTTCACGTGTGAATTACCAATTCAAATGTGAACAAAAATAAAAGCAATTAAATGTGTTATTATAATTAAAAGATGAACATTAAAATGACGGGTAATAATGGATTATGACGGATTTTTTACGAACCTAGTCAAAATGTCGGACAAAGTTAACGCAACCTCTGGTGTTACGGCACACATCATCAAATCTTCTTCCTGAAGCACTTATGAATTTATTTCCTTAGCATATTAGGTCAGATTGCGGATTGTTATGGCCATTATTTGAACAGTGAAAATAATAATAAAAGAGTTTTTGAACTTTAGTGTCACTAATGCTGATTATTCATTGATTAATTTGAATTGAAATATTTAATACTTTCACAGTAAAAATTATGTATGCGATTAATTTAGATTAATTAATCACAGAGTATGTAATTAATTAGATTAAAATTTTTAATCGATTGACAGCCCTACTATTTATGTATATTTATTAGAATAGTGATGTAGAATTTGATTCAGAGTAAATACTGTATGTCTTAAAGATGAAGTCTTACAATGGATGTTTATGTTATATGATAATAGCAGCAGAACTCATGGCTACAAAAATTAAGTACGTAAAACAAGTGACTAATAATGTGATACAATGTGCAAGAACATCTTCAACTGAAATGAGCTATTTGAATATGAAAATTACACATTGCTTGGCATCACATTAAAATGTGATGTAATCCTTATTCTGCAGTATGCTAAAGAGTATGCATTTACTACTGCATACAGTATGAGTAAAGGCATTTAATACTACAGTGTAGGCAAAGATGATTTCAGAAAAAGTGGGAATGCAGCATAAGAGTGTGATGATGCAAAACCAAACATGATGATAGAAGTTGTGATTCAATCACAGTGGGTGAGGCATCTTTATGAATTTGATAATCATCTGCACATTTTATCATTGTCTTCACACCATGATACCAAGGGATTTATTTCCATTTTTACTATCGTGAAGACATAATACAAGATACAATGTTTAAAATGTTCTTCAATGAAAATGAGCTATTTGAATATGAAAAGTACTTGTCTTGTCATCACAAAAATCAGCATGTCATTTTATTGTGTTTGACCTGCTTGTGGACAAAACTACTCAATTCTACAATATATAATATATTATGGTGCAGACGCAACCTCCTCATCTCATTCTGAAGTTTTAAACTTCAGGTCAGACCGCATGTCATTCACTTTTAAGTTGTTTTTTATATATATATAATTGTGCACTTTCAGATTTTGGGTAATATAAAGTATTAACGTATTTACCAAAACATCTAATAAACAAATATGCGAGGTGCAGAGGTTTTCAGCTGTTCTGGACAAGGACTGCCCACTTAGACAGAAAGAAAAGTGACCAACCAGTTTGCCTTTTAGGGGTGGGTTTATCTGAAAAGGACTGGATAGAGTGGGTCATTTTGCAACTTGTGTGAATTATAACATAATTTTAACCAATTAGAAATGAGCTACAGTAGAAGATTCTGTGTGAAAATAGGATTTAGAGGTAATAAATTTTACCAGACAATTTTGAGGCCATCATGTTAATTTGACATATACAATTTTTGTAGCTATGTTTAAAAAAATCTAGAAACATGTATGATCAGACTGTGGTGGTTGTAACTTCTACTGGACCCACAAATTGCACAGAACAGGGCAGTTTATAGGTTACATTTGCCACACACACTGTCTGTTATGTTCATAGTGTTATAAATTTATGTTTAATGTATTTCCAAATTTGTTTCCTTGTTTGCTGTTGTGAATTAAAATCCTATTTATATAATTTTGAGTTCAAATGTCTAAATGTGTATTTCTAAACTAATTTGGAATTGAAATTGGGGTTGGCAATGTGAGATGGCATAGTATTTATTTTGACAACAAGTTGCTTATTTTAGGTTAATGGTTAATGTTAGTGGTTAGTGTGGATTTAAAGGAAGGCAAAGTGTCCAGATGTAACCAGTACAAAAAAATTATACTGTTAAATATATGTATCGTTAAGTAGAATTCACATAAAATTGTTCATTTATATACCTGATGTAGCTGCCTGATAGAGTTGTCAAAAGTACTGACTTTGGTACCTTTTTGGTGAAATTTTAAAAATGTGACGCTTTGAGCGCTGTTAAGTGGATTCGTAATCACCTCTGATTGGCCATTGTTTTCACATCTCATCAGATATGTCTGTGATTGTCTCTTTAATGATCAACGCTGTAAAAATGTTGTAAACAGTCATAAATGACGCTTTTCACCAAGGGCTTACAGAGATGCACATGGGAGCGTTTGAAAGCAGGCATCTATCCTGGACAAGTCCACTGATAGACACCTGCTTTCAAACACTTCCTCTTTCAAAACTGCGAATAGCGCAGTCACCAGTTACACGTGGTGCCGTGACCCAGATGGGAGTGAGGTTTAGGGGGTGAGTGTAATGTAGGCCAGTAAAAGCTGTGTGTGTAAACCTTTTTGATTTATGAACCTTTGGTACATTAAGTTCTAACTAGAAATGTGATACGAAGTAGAAAAACATTTTCAATGAAAATTAGCTCCAGTATTTGAATATGAAAATTACTTTTCTTGTCATCACAAAAATCAGCATACGGTATTGTGTTTGCCTGTTTGTGTTGGGAAAAGCACTGGATGATCCATTGTACTAAACTAGACTTTTTGCTTTCAGAGAATATAACATGTGGACTGAACCTTTACATCTCATTCTGTTGTTTAAATTTTAACAGAAGTAAATCTGTGTTCCTATAGAGAAAACAATACTTCAACCTGGTACTTTGTAAACACAACTATGTTTCTGAAGACTACAGTAGATCTCACTAGACCAGTTTTGTCTGCCAAATTACAGAGAGTGTGATATGCTGTCTGACGCTGAGACTATAGGAAATGTGTAGAATTCTGTGAATGAGGGCTGTAGTTTTTTCTGTAGCTGATTCTTTGCTTGTAATTTAATTAAGAACATTTGGGGTGCATTTCAAAGTATTTGAATTTGCATTGTGCCTACATTTATTGTGACAAATGTATGTTTGATCATCTGCAGCACATAGTGGTGATAAACAGCAGAGAGGATCTGTGTGAGCAGTCATGGACAGGAGTCTGTTTGTGCTGCTGCTGCTGTCAGGTTGGTGTGGTTTGTTTGTAATGTGCTTTTACAAGAAAAAGTGAATGTGCATACTGTATATAAACAAATCTATATATAAAAATCATTTTTGCAGGGCTCTTGAGGACCACTTCTGCTCTTTTTCGTCAGTACTACTATATAAATGCAAGAATGTCGTGGCCAGAGGCTCAGAGTTACTGCAGGGCGAAGTACACTGACCTGGCTACTCTAGACACCATGGATGATGTGAACAGGCTGGTAAATATAGTGGATGCTGGATACAGCGGATCTGTGTGGATTGGACTGAAGAGAGGGACACAGAAATGCTGGGTTTGGTCTAATGGAGAAGACACACTTACACAGTACAGTGCCTGGGCTAATGGAGAACCGAAGAGTGTAAATGAATGTGGCTATTACAATAATGGAGTTTGGCTCAGTTCCTCATGCTCATCTACGAATTTCCTTATGTGCTACAGTAGTGAGTTATAAGTTTGTAACTTATCAAATATTCAGTTTAGCTGAGAAGAAGAGTTGTGACCTTATACTTAATTTGCTTTTCCTGATAGGAAGTACTGGATACGTCTGGGTAGAGACATTCAAGAACTGGACAGATGCTCAGAGCTACTGCAGACAGAATAACACAGACCTGCCCACTATTCACAATGCTCAAGAACTAAACCAGATGAAGAGTATTGTTCCATATTATTCATGGGTCTGGATTGGTCTGTTCCAGGACTCTTGGCAATGGTCTGACAAATGGAGCCTCTTCTTTAGATACTGGGCAGAAGGTCAACCATCCCAGAGTTCAGGATCTGACTGTGTGGGCATGTCAAGAACCAATTCTGGGAAATGGGCTCATGAAAGCTGTAATCTAAAGCGTCCTTTTATCTGCCATGGAGGTGAGTTTATCTTTTCCTTTTTTTCTTTCTTTTTTTTTATTAAATCAATTACTTTAGACAGAATGCTTGTTGTGTCTGTTCTGTCATTTTAAGCATTGTGCATTAATTTAATTTGAGTGCATCTGCATGCACAACATTACTCTGAAAACTATTAAAAACTTCATTCTAAAATCCTGACAATGCAAGAAAATGCATTTTCATGCATTTTGCCGGTAACGTTGTTTCCATGCAGCAGAGTTGGGGTAATGTTTTTCCACATTCTTTACTGTGTAATGTTGCCATTTGAACATGAAAAATGAGTAAGCACTGTTTCTGAACTTCCCAAAACACCTCTTGAGTTTTCTTCCAGGAATGAACAATACATCACAATGAAAACCTAGTAGACCCCAAAAACAAGACTTAAAAAAAAAAGAACATAATAGGTCCCCTTAAACACTCAATGAATTTAAAAAAACCCTTCAATATCCAAAGATACCCTAATATAAACTACACTCACTAAATTAAAAACAAAAATACAACAGGTGATGCGCACCCCTTACCTAGCGTGTCTAATACATATAATCACTTACTGCAGGATGCACAATGTATATCATGTGATATCCTTACCTTTCCTTTCTATTGCCCAAACGAGTTGTGCTCACAATGAATGGGGACAGAATTGAGCCTTTTGAATTAAGACACATTTGAAAATACGAGGGTTTTACCCACACTATATATAATCAGAGGCTACCTGTAGTCAAATTAGCAAAAGAACATCAGCAACAAGATCTTTCTGAAAGCATTCATTATTAAATATTCAATAATATACTTCTTCAATAATTATGTTCCACAATATTCATTTTTTTTTTTTTTTGTCATTTTTATTATTCAACTGGTAATATTCACTGGTTGAAATGCAGCCTATGAATTGCTACCACAAAATCATGCACTGTTAATGCAATGCATCTTTATTTGATTGGTGCAATTCTGCATGCTTTTTTATTAGGAAATTAAGGGGTTTTTTTTTTTCACTCCTGATTTTTACAGTCATGTTTCTCATTTTCATTTGCTAAAGGGCCCAAGTCTCCTTACCACTCCTACCACTATGTGAATGAAAGCAGGACATGGCAAGATGCTCAGAGTTACTGCAGAGCGAGATTCATTGATCTGGCCACTGCTGACACCATGAGCGACACGAGTTTGCTGGTAAATACAGTGGATGCTGGATACAGTGGTTCAGTATGGATAGGTCTCCACAATGGAACAGAGTATCGCTGGGTCTGGTCTATGGGCACACAGTCCCAGTACAGTATCTGGAATTCAGGGCAACCAAATGGTGATGGAGAGTGTGTGAGGAGTTTTAATGGAAACTGGTATGATGGGAGCTGCAGCACCGCTCTCCCATTTGTGTGTTTCAATGGTGAGTTCTCAGATCTGGTTCATTTTTCCACCAAGATTTTGCTGATCCTGGAATAAAGGCTGGTTTTTATCTGGTGTTTCTGAACAGACAGCTCTGGTTTTATCACCATTACGACTGCTATGACATGGAGAGATGCTCAGAGTTACTGCAGAAAACATCACTCTGATTTGGCGAGTATCAGCAGCGCAGAGCAGCAGAATCTGATCAGTAATCAAGCATCTCTCTGGATTGGTCTGTTCCTGGACTCTTGGCAGTGGTCTGATGGGGGGAATCTCAGTTTCAGATACTGGACAGAAGGTCAACCATCCCAGAGTTCAGGATCTGAGTGTGTCGGCATGTCAAGAAACAATTCTGGGAAATGGGCTCATGAAAACTGTGATCTAAAGCATCCTTTTATCTGCCATGGAGGTGAGTTTCCACAGTTAACAGAATCAAATGATTCAAACAAGAGATTTGTAGATCATTCCTAAAACAGACCTTACAAAACTACTGACATATGTTTTCATGTATTGATATATCTTCTGTGTTAATGATGAACTCTTAATTTCTCTAGATGACAAGTTGATTAAAAAGCAGATTGTCAAACTAAAATTGTCCTGTAATGGAAAATGCACGTTGAATGATCCTTCCATACAGACTGCCATCCTGAATGAGGTTTGTCTCTGCCTTAAACACTGTTCAGTTTCAGTGTCAAATTTTGAATGCATAATAGCACCATTACAGCCAACCACAACATCCTAAGGCATTGTGTTCTTGATGTCTGAACTGGCAAGCACCTCTCATATCACATATTCTTGCTGTTATTATGTTTGATTTTTTTTCCTGGTCTTCTCCAGATAAGTGAAAAGATGAAGAGCATGGGGCTGGAAAGTGACAGCAAAATAAGCTGGAGAAAAGGGGAAGGTGAAGAGGTGTTTCATCAGGAGATCAACCATATAGCCAATTCAAATAATAAATGTGATTGACTGTAATCGTCAATGTACTTCTTTAAAGTACATTTTAAAACAGATTCAAAGAATATAAAGTATAAGTCTGAACTGTTAAAGAAAATAAGATGAGTAGTAGTAGTGGTAGTAGTAGTGATATCCACTACTTTTTGTTATTATTGGAATATTTACTGGAAATGATTGGAATTGAATTTGATTAAAATAACTACAATAAATAACTGGCAATAACTACATGACGTTAGCTTATAGTCAATTGGAACAAATAATTGCATTCTTACAGGATTAAACTTTTCTGGTTTATAAATGTAAATAAATTTTGTAATAACATTTACAAATGTTGGTTACACTTTATTTCAAGGTGTCCATATTACAGTATAATTCATATTTAATTAATGGGAAAAAAATAATTTACTACTTACTTGGGTAAAGTTAGGATTTGGGTTGATTTAAGGTTAGTTGCATGAAATGTGTAACAGGGACACTGTAAAATGAAGTGTTACCAATATGTTTGTAAAATTGACATTAAAAGTAAACTTCAGTATAAAAACTTTCTAGTGCTGTATAAGAAATGAGGGGTTTTAGATATATGTGAACCTATTTGATTATGTAAAGTATGCAGATTTCATTCTCCTAATAAATTTGATAGAAATATAAATAAAATTGTCCTGTGCATATTGTTTCCATTTTCAAGTGATGCCTATAGAGCTGTCAAAATTTGAAATATTTCTTTTAAAACTGACCAACAGAATGAATTGTATAAAATATATTTTTGCATATAGCCAGACATATGAGGGAAATTTGCATTTCACAACCCGGTCTAATTTTCCACCTCTATGAATTTATTAGCAAGCCCTTTTCCATTTACATTCAGACTATTATGCACAAGCTTAAAAAGTGACTCTTTCATGGAAATGACTCTCTGATTCTGAACTACTAATAAAATAAATGTAGAAAATAAAATTGGTACAGTATTATTTATTATATTAGAAATAACTCTACTGAGATATCATGTTATCATGTTATGATTTTATGGACCTTTGCAACAGTAAAACTCATAATAACAATAATGAGTTGTACTCATTGTAATCATGATAATCTTTTAACAGTTCATGGTATCAAAATATCTTGATGAGCTTTTGATGTTTTCATGAGTGGCAACAATCTACAACATCAATGAATATGAGCTCCTTGAATATTATCACAAAAATCAGCATATGGGGCCAGTTGCATAAACAATTATGATAAAACCTTCTTAAGAACTAGTCTGACTAACTAGCAGTTAAGGGTAATCAGTGTTTTCAATGTCAAATTAGACTAATCTGACAGACTTTTTTTTGATGAATAATGATGAATAATGATTTATGATAATGACATTCTTTACTATCAGAGAATATGACTGATATAAACCTCCTCATCTCATTCTGTTTGGTGTGGCTGGAAATCGTCTCGGTTACGTATGTAACCCTCATTCCCTGAAGGAGGGAATGGAGACGTACGTCAGCGGTGACTGAAGAATTGGGATATCGCTAGAGAGCCCCTATCAGCTTCGAGAGAACTAAAACAAGCCAGTGAACATTGGTGTGCGATATTTGCATAATGCGCACCTCCCCTAACAGGTGGATATAAATAGGAAGCAGATGCAATCGCACTCTGTTTTTCGCTGAGGAGAAAACTGGTGTCCGCACTGCAGCGAGGGTACAGAAACTGTGGCGATGGGACGTACATCTCCGTTCCCTCCTTCAGGGAACGAGGGTAACCGAGACATTCCCTTTCAGTCGGTCACGTTCGACGTACGTCAGTAGTGACCGACGAATTGGGATCCCAAATAAAGCGCCACAGTTACGAAACGCCTTCCAGTGCCCAGCGCAGGCTCTAGCCACCCGTCGCACCAAAGGGACGGTGAAGGGGGCGAGCTTACGCCAGGAGAGTCTACTGCTGTTCCGACATACCCACTAAGTAAACTAGACTACACTGGGGAAGCGATCCCAAGGGGACGCTGCGGAGACCACTACCTACCCTGTGGGGAAGGAATTTACGTGGGAAACACATATGGACTGGCCCGTAGGGCAGTACGCATACAAAGTCCCTGGGATGGCTTCACCTGAGTAGGGGGAGACTCACCTGACAGGTGACAGCAGAGCTGGCTCTGCTAAGGGAAAGACACGGGCTTACCGTAGGGAGTTTAACCGTGGAGAATACACATATGGGATCACTCACGTGGAGGGATCACAACATATGGAACCCAACCAACAGACAACGTCAGTGACGGATGTTGGTCCGGCATCAGACACTCCGCAATGTCCGAGCCGAAGGGAGAGACGGAGGAACTCGACAGGATTCGCCAACGGGGAACACAAGTAGAATAAGGATGCACATATCTGGCCCAGGGGGCGGGAGTGGCATTGCAAGCTGACACTTAGAGCGGGTTCAACGCATCTACTGGCTGGTGGAAGCGAGTACACGGGAAGATACCGGCTCTACATGTAAGCTTTAAAACCTAGCAAACGTGTTCGGTGTCGCCCAGCCCGCAGCTCTACAGATATCTGTCAGCGAGGCGCCATGAGCCAGCGCCCAGGAAGAAGCCTTGGGCACATATCCGGGCTGGGGCCTCAAGATGACGTGAGAATCCCCAGGTCCGAATTCCAGGCACGATTCGTCGACCGAAAATGCGTGCAGGTCCCCTACCCTCTTGAGCGAGGCCAGAGCAACTAGGAGGACGGTCTTAAGGGACAGTACTTTTAACTCCACAGACTGCAAAGGCTCGAAGGGATCACGCCGAAGAGATGTAAGAACTAAGGTGAGATCCCAAGAGGGTATGGAGGGAGGACGAGGAGGATTCAGTCTCCTGGCCACCCTCAGGAACCTGACGATCAGATCGAGTTTCCCTAAGGACTTTCCATCAACTGCATCGTGATGTGCGGCAATAGCGGCAACATACACCTTGAGGGTGGAGGGAGACAGCCTTCGCTCCAAACCCTCTTGCAGGAAGGAAATCATCTCTCACCTCTCGGTGAGAGGAACACCATTCAACGAACAGATCACTTAAAACCTCCGCATCCCGTCCAGGGACCACACGTGGAGGTTCCACAGGTCGGGACACGGGTGCCATAGGGTGCCCCCTCTCTGAGTCAGAAGATCCTTCCTCAGAGGAATGGGCCAAGGAGGGACTGTCGCGAAGGAGCATTAGGTCTGAAAACCAGGTCCGGGTGGGCCAGTACGGGGCCACCAACAAGACCTGCTCCTCGTCCTCCCTGACTTTGCACAAGAGTTGTGCAAGAAGGCTCACTGGGGGGAACGCATATTTGCGAAGGCCCCAGGGCCAGCTGTGTGCCAGGGCATCCGTGCCGAGAGTGCCCGCGGTCAGGGAATAGAACCACTGCAATGGGCAGTCTCCTGGGAGGCAAACAGATCTATCTGTGCCTCGCCGAAGTGTTGCCAAATCAGCTGAACCACCTGGGGATGGAGTCTCCATTCGCCTGCAAGTGGAGGCTGCCGTGAGAGCTCGTCGGCTGCACGGTTGAGCACACCTGGGACATGAATGGCATGAAGCGACCTCAGATGCTTCTGACTCCAAAACAAGAGATGGCGGGCGAGTTGCGACATGTAACGGGAGCATAGACCACCTTGATGGTTGATGTACGCCACGGTCGCTATGTTGTCTGAACGGACTAGAACGTGCTTGCCTGTCAGCAGCTCCTTGAAGCGGCCCAGCGCAAGACAAACTGCCAGCAACTCGAGGCAATTGATATGCCACTGCAGCTGAGGCCCCGTCCACAGACCTGAGGCTGCATGCCCGTTGTACGTGGCACCCCACCCCAAGGTCGAGGCATCTGTGTGAACCACCGCATGCCTGGACATCTGTTCGAGGGGAACACCTGCCCTCTCAGGAACAAGGGGTCTGACCATTGGGTGAGAGTACGGCGGCAGCTCGGTGTCACAGGAACACAGAACGTGCCGCGTTGCCACGCCCATCTCGGGACCCGGCCGTGGAGCCAGTGTTGAAGCGGCCTCATATGAAGCAATCCGAGCGGCATGACCGTGGCAGCGGATGCCATATGCCCCAGGAGCCTCTGAAACAGTTTCAGTGGGGCCGCTGTCCTGTGCTTGAGCGTACTCAGGCAGTTTAACACTGACTGGATGCGCTCCTCCCAGTTCCATACCGAGATAAGAGATCCTCTGCCCGGGGGAGAGTTTGCTCCTGTCCCAGTTGACCTGAAGACCCAACCGGCTGAGGTGAGCCAACACCATGTCCCTGTGTTCGCACAACTGCTCTCGCAAACTGGCCAGAATGAGCCAGTCATCGAGATAGTTGAGAATACAAACGCCTTGTTCCTTGAGGGGAACAATGGCCACCTCCTTTGTAAAGACGTGGGGAGACAGGGCCAGCCCGAAGGGCAGGACTTTGTACTGATATGCTCGACCCTCGAACGCAAACCGTAGAAAGGGTCTGTGACAGGGCAATATCGAGACATGAAAGTACGCGTCCTTCAGGTCTATCGCTGCGAACCAATCCTGGGGACGGATGCATTCGAAAATGCGTTTCTGCGTGAGCATCTTGAACGGCAGCCTGTGGAGGGACCGATTCAAAACACGCAGATCCAGGATTGGCCGTAACCCACCTCCTTTCTTCGGTACAATGAAGTAGGGACTGTAGAACCCTGACTTCATATCGGCTGGAGGGGGACCGGCTCGATTGCATCCTTCGCCAGGAGGACAGCAATCTCCGCTCGGAGAACAGGTGCATTGTCCAGTGTCACCTGAGTGAAGTGGACACCCCTGAACACCGGGGGACGCCGGGTGAACTGAATCGCATAGCCGAGCCTGATTGTGCGAATGAGCCAGAACTTAAATTAAAACAGAACTAATTTAATAATAATTAACAGAGTGAACCTTCGCCCATGCCATTGCATTCTGTCATTGCGCCAATGGGCCGTATTTACAGTTTTATGACTCTTCACGCAGCTAATAATTACTTCACACAAGCTCCTCAAAGGATCAAAAAACGCCAAGACATCTTTGTCAATTATTTTGTTAAACAAGCTTGTTATTTTTTTCTAGCAAGATCTGGCAACACTGGTTAATGTTAACAGTTTGTGTTGATTTGGTGAAGGAATGAAGTTGAACAAGAAATATTTGAGAGAATAAATGGGAGTAAATATTTGACTGAAGCATGAAATGAAGTTTAGCTATACTGAAAATTATTTAGTTAAACAGATTTTTAAGCAGTAAGCAGTTTTTTTTTTTTTTTTTAGAATAAAGACATTTTTAGAATAGACTGTTTTGATTAGACTGTCAAAATATCTTCAAGATGAGCCATTTAGAACAAGATGATCTGACTTGAAAAACATGAAAAAAATGTCTTCAATGAAAATTAGCTCTTTGAATATTGAAATTGCTCAAGCCTTGACATCAAAAAATCAGCTTATTTTGTATTAGACCTGCATGTGGGCAAAAGCATTTGATGCAAAAAAAGGTTGACTTCCATGAATTCATTAGCATGGGAGTAGCCCTTTTATATTTGCATGAAGACTATGTTTTAGGCAAAAGCTCAAAAATAATTACTCTTTTATGGAAATGACTGTCTTTGTGTATTCTGAACCAATAATAAAATACAGAAAATAAAGCAGATATTCACCCATTAGAAATGTAACACCCATGACTGCACATTTTCCAATTTTTTGTTCATTTCTTTTACAAAGTACTTTTGATGCTTACTTTGCAGATTGCTTATTTTATTTCATAGCCAAATAATCCATAATGGCTACTGAGATGGTACAATTTATGATTGTTTGAACCTTTGCTACAGAAGAACTCATAAATTAATAATAAGTAAAACTATTGTTAGCTGTACTTGTTGTAATCATGATCATCTCCACAGTTCACTGTGTCAAAATATCCTGATGAGCTTTTTGGCACAAAATGTTTTGAACAGCAACAATTCGCTGAAAGATCGTCAAGAAAAAATAGCTATTTTCATTTCATTTATAGGCATATCTTGTCCCAAAAATCAGCATGATTTTGTGTTAGACCTGCATGCTGGCAAAAACACTCAATGCTACAATTTTCTTTAGGTAAACAGGTAAAATAAATAAATAAATAAATGTTTACTTTTAGAGAATGTAATGTTATGGTGCAGACTATTTGGTGTGGGGGAAAATCTATGAAATGGTGCAGATGTAAATGTAAATAGTAAAATTTGTTAAATAGTGCATAAAGTACTACACTTGTATTGTCACCTGAAAGAATGAACATATTTACCAACACAACTAATAAACAAATATGCAAGGTGAAGGGGATTTGTTAGACTAAATGGAAAAAGATCTGGTCCAAATTGAAGCTTACTCTGTTCTGGCCAAGAACTGGCCACTTATGCTGTAGTTGCCGCAGAGTTGTCATTTTCCTTTTGTAAGTATTTTCCTAGATGTTTTCCATGTTTTATGGCTCAATGACATGCAAGAAAACAACCAAATAAAGGATTTCAAGAACAAAAAAAAAGGTATTGACTTCCTTCCTGTGACATGAGGCTGTCATCTTCCAACCCCTACTTCTAGGAAGCATATTGAAGGCAAACCCTCCCAAAGAAATGTAATTTTCATGTTAATATGAAGTATATTTTGTATATATATATATATATATATATATATATAATATGAGAGGATATCTCATGAGGGTCTCTGAATACATATAGCATGGGGAAATGGGGTATACTGTGTTTAATGGGTTAATAAATCAAGGTTATTTGTCTTGTTTAGTGCCTTTTGCCTTCATAATATTTTACATTGATATATACTGTTATTTGTTTATTTATTTTTTGTTTGTTTGTTATATGTGACCCTGGACAACAAAACCAGTCATAAGGGTCAATTTTTTGAAATTGAGATTTATACATCATCTGAAAGCTGAATATATATAAGCTTTCCACTGATGTATGGTTTGTTAGGATGGGACATTTGGCCAAGACACAACTATTTGAAAATTTGGAATCTTAAGGTGAAAAAAAAAAATCTAAATATTGAGAAAATTGCCTTTAAAGTTGTCCAAATGAAGTCCTTAACAATGTATATCCATTCACAAAAATAATTTTTTTATACATTTACGGTAGAACATTTACAAAATATCTTCATGGAACATGATCTTTACTTAATATCCTAAAGATTTTTGCCATAAAAGAAAAAAAATCTGTAATTTTGACTCATACAATGTATTGTTGGCTATTGCTACAAATATACCCGTGCGACTTCTGACTGGTTTTGTGCTCCAGGATCACATATAGTAATCATTTTTTCTAATTAACTATGTAATTTAACTTTTTTGATTCACAATGCTCTGTTGGAGCAACTTAATGGCTGCACTTTGTTCTGCACTATGTTCCACCACTTTAAAACGGATTTGTTGTTTGATGTGTTTTCATATTAAAGAGATTATAAGCTAAATGCAGCTTTTTTGGGTTCACATCGAATGTTCTTCGACTTTGATTGATCTGTTGATCTGTTGAAAGCAGTTATTTTGAGTTAGATGCATAAATGTTATCCTCCTATTCAAATTTTACATTGAGGGGTGCATACAACATATTTGCCCACCGGCAATACTTGCCGCGCATTCAAATACGTTTTTTAAGAAAAGAAAAAAAAAAACCTGGGGAAAATAAATGCAGAACATGTTCACATATGACACTATTAATAGGACTATATGCATGAAATCATTCAGAAAAATTTGGGCATGCACTTAATGGTTTAAGTGCATGTTTATGTGAAATTGAAATATGGGGTGATTTATAACATCATCAGTTTAACCAAAACTGTTCCAAAACACTCTTATGTGTCCACCATCTTCATTAGTTGACAGTAGACGCTGTAAACAGTAAGGAGTAAGCAGCTGTTTTGAGTTAAGAAATTAAAATATCATGTCTGGCCATTATTTGATATGCAACAACAGATCTAATAGCATCTGAATCAGCAGGTTCGCTTGTTTAATTTGATATATAACAGCCATAAAACCATTTTAGCTACATGCTTAAAAAAACTCTTATATTTAGCTTTTTTACATTAAAATGTTCTAAATTAAATGGGTGTGGAGCTGAAAGATGACAATTATTTTGAACAAGGAAATGTAATTACCACAGTAATTGTTTTTCTATCAGTATTACAGTTTAATCCATTAGTAAGGTTTTTTTTTTTTTTGTCCTTTTCTTTTTTCCTCAAACAGGCAAAAAAAAAAAAAAAAAAAAACTTTCTCACAAGGCTGTTCATGCTAGTGTTTGTATTTGTCAAGCTCAAAAGTCACTTATTTTGCTTGTTGTTCTAGTGCGATCTGGCAACACTGGAGTTGACTTACCTGAGTAGTTGGTGTGATTTTGGTGAACCTACACGTGGAGTAGATCAGGCGACAAACTGACACACAATCAAGAAATACCCCCTAAGGTAGTGGCTGCACATTTTCACATTTCTTCATTTTAAAAAAATGAAAACTTGAAAATTTCCAATACTTCCTAAAATGCACATTGCTTATATTATTTCAACTCAATATAATTAGAATTAAGCTCCAGGTTATTGTCTCTACACCATGATACCAAACAATTTATTTTCTTTCACTGATGATTCACATGTCACCAGGTAGCATCACTGACTGGTTGTTCTGCAGTCAATGATATGTTATTATGAGTAATATTTAGATGTGCAAAACAGCTTGTTATGCTGCTTGATATTTCAAACTGGTATTTCATAACATATGCCAATGTAGTGTCATAATTATGAAAACACAGGATTACTGCACTTTGTTATTATTTACCTATAGTGCAAATTAATCGGATGTCTTGCACATCCACATCCACTGCCGCCGTTAATGTTCAGGGATGGACTAAGCTAGGTAAGCGGGTGCTTAGTGCCCTGGGGAATCAGGAGAGCGTCAAAGGTTTCTATATACAACATTTTTTGCAGCGTTAAGCAATGTAGCCGATCACATATCTGTTGATTTTGGTTTATTGAATGCAAACGCAAACGCAAACGCAAACAAAATGCTGACTTTTGCTGTTCATTTACAGTTTTTTTCAATTGCAAACAAGCATTTAGCAATACTAAAAGTACTTTTTCTAAACTCTTAACACAGTGACACACATACATCACACAATTAGCCAAATAGTTAATTTTCTGCCCAAAACCATATTTTGTTAAATAAACACAAACTCTATATTTCAAAATGCTAAAAACCTTTTTCACACATACTAACTCTATCAAAACACAGCAAACCTGATTCAAAATCGATTCGTTCTGTCAAACACTAACACTAGTTCCCTTTAGAAAGGGAACTCAACTCTGCGCTTGAAATTGCGCTATGGGGAACGTCACTCGTGACTCGTGGTCGAAATGCCAACAATCACAAGACTCCAATCCTATTGGCCGGCGACAGCCTATCACGTCAAATGGCGCGAACCATGACGTATAAAGGGAGCACTTGCGGAAGCAGCCAATATCCTTTCGTCTTTTCGGGACTGTCTTGTTCGTTTTCCATTCTCACAGACTCCAGTATTTCTTTTTGAAAATGTCTGAGAAAAAGTTCAGGAAGTGTGCTGATCCTTGTCCCAGGTTTCTGACACCGGAGGACACACACAACCTGTGCGTTATGTGTCTGGGCGAAGAGCATGCGCGGACAGTGCTCGAGGGTACTGTCTGCGTTAACTGTGAGCGTCTGCCTATGAAGACGCTCCGTTCTCGTTTGGCCCTCTTCTCAAGGGGAGAGGCGTCATCACCATAGCCTGGTGGTTCCGGCCCCGCACGTGCTGAGGCAGAGCAGCGGCTGAAATCATGGGGCTCTCAGGTAGAGCTCGCAGAGGAGTTTGAGAGAGGTGTAAATCTTTCTCATGCCGAAGCAACTGACGAGGACGCGCTTGTAACGATGTAGCGGTTCGTACAGTTATTAATCAATTTATGGGTTAGATATATGAATATGATAAATCATAAATCTTTTATGATTTATGATGATGCATATACCGACCCAAGGGGGAATTAAACATATATTGTGAATCAATTACAACGAATTATAATTAATTACATATATGATTAGTTCAGGTTCAATAATTATTTAGAGAAACTACCAGCTCGTCCAGCACACCGTTGCTTCTCATAGAATATTATGACCGGAGTTATTCTCTGGCCATGAGAATAAATTCCTATTATAGCATCAAAGCATAAAACGATCGAAAAACGTTAAAGTGACTTGGTCTTCAGTTGAAAGAACAAACAGAACAATCGAGCGTGAATAACGTTTTTAATATATGCAAACTACGACTACAACAGATGATTGGTTATACTTCTAAATATATATACAAGAATATACATACATATGTACAAGAGTGGAAGTAGAGAAGAAAAGAGAGAAGGCAAGTAGCAAAACTTACAAAACAGTCCTTGGAGCCAGCACGGAAATCAGTTTCATCATCTAAGATTGAGAAACGGCAGTATACTTGCATTGGTTGTGCATGTCGAATTTCAGTTTAGCGCTGGTGCAGTTCGTTGGCTTCTTCCGTTCCGCGGGAAGGTTTGAATTGAGGACTTGAGAGTTAGTTTCGCTGGAAGATGGTGGTCCCGAAGATGAGCGCGATGGCAGCGCGGTCGCCGTGACATCCGGGAGAGACGTGTGTGAGTGATTCAGGGCCGTCGGGAGAACACACAGGAGAATCCTGGTGTTCCCTTTTTATGACAGATAAGCCGACACACCTCCTTGAGGTGGAATAGCCAATGACATTGATGCAAAGTTGGCGGGCAAGCTCTTTCTTTGTCTTGTCTCCAAGCTGAATTTGCATACTTTACGACTATCAGATCGGATTTCGAGATGGAGTGCTCTCTTCACAATATCATTACAGTTTTTCTCAATCGATTTGGTACATTTCTCCAAACTCAGGTAACAGCTCTCAAAACAGTTAACACAGTGATCAGTACACTTTGTAATTGTCCTAAACAGATAGTAAATTCTCCTTCATATCATACAAATCACAAATCAAAAGCATAATTTTCTCAAAACACTGTGCACAAAAATCCCAAATTTTATCACAGCAGTTCATACAGCCAACCAAATCTTTAATATATCAGGAAAAACATTTGTAACTTTTTCACTGTTCTTCACAAAGATCACAAGCATTTTTGTACCATTTTCAAAACACAACAAACAAAACTCTGTGAATTGTAAAATAGTCAGTTGCACACCTTGTGTCTTCAATTAACGCCAAATTGTTATCTGATGAGTTAGTAATCCACTCAACACAGAAAAAGCCAATTTCCTAATTGTTCACACAGCTGTCTTATGTAATTACAACAACTACAAAAGGGGAAGAGAAGAAGAACAAATAAGACAAATGATGAGATACAGTAAGACAAAAAAAAAGAAGTGTGAGCAGTGGAAATAGAAGAGGTTTAAGAGTGAGAGGTGGTGGCCAGGGTAGAGGGAGAAGAGGAAGAGGAGATAGAGAAAGAGAAAGAAGAGCTGAAGATGTAGGAGGAAGAGCAAGAAGAGCTGAGGATGTAGGAAGAGGAGAAGAGATTGAAGAGATGGATAGATTGGAGGGCAATGGTATAGTGGAAAGAGAAAATATAAGAAGAGGTGGACAGGGAGGAAGAGGAGGCAAAGAGGAAGAGGAGGCCAAGGTGTAAGAGGAGGGAGGAGAGGTAGAATGAGGGTACGCGTGTTTCAAATGAAATCAGAGCCACACTTATTGACCATGTCATAAATCATGGTCTCTCACTGAGAGAAGCTGGCCAGAGAGTTCAGCCCAATATAAACAGATCCACAGTGGCTTCAATTATCCGTACATTTCAGAGGGAAAACTGGTAAGTAACTATATCATTCTACTTCTACAATGAGAGTCCATGTAGTCTCGTTTGACATAGGTCTAGATCTCTACAGTAAATGTTCCTGCTTGTCCAAACCTTTTTCAGAATTGAAGTTAGAGAACATTCAGGTGGACGAACAAGACTTTTTTCAGTTGAACAAGAGCATGCCATTGTTGACATGGTGGTCCAGAACAACACCCTCCGCCTCAAAGAAATTCAGCAAAGAATAACACAGGACAATCAACTGTTCCACAATATCCACCAATGCAGTCTCTCCACAACTGACCGTGTTCTAAGAAGAAATGCTATCCGAATGAATCAAGTATACAAAGTGCCCTTTGAGAGGAACTCCGTTAGAGTGAAGGAGTTGCGATTCCAGTTTGTTCAAGTATGTGCAACCCAATTACTGCAATTTTACTGTCAACTCAAAGATATATTTTTCCTGAATTTTAAGTATGTGTCCATAAACTATTCCATGCTACTATATGTGAAAAGATTTAGGCATATCTATGTATACTGCTGCTTCAAAGTGTGAACTCAAACTTCAGCAACAATTTCACAGTAGTATTGACTGCAATCAATGCCATTACTGTAAAACACAAAAACTATATTTACCTTGTGTTCTTTTTACTCTAGAGAATCTTGGAGTTGGATAGCAGTGCAACCATTATGAGTTCCATTCTGCACTAGTGCGAGAGTGGTTTGAGAATCACCCAAAATTCATGATGGTGTTTCTTCCACCATATTCTCCTTTCCTGAATCCAATTGAGGAATTCTTCTCCTCTTGGAGATGGAAAGTACATGATCGCAACCCTTACAACCAAGTAAGTCTTCTTCAAGCGATGGAAGAGGCCTGTGGAGATATTGGAGCACAAGCATGTCAAGGATGGATACAACATTCAAGGCGTTTTTTCCCACTATGCATGACTCGTGAAAATATTTTCTGTGATGTTGATGAAATTCTCTGGCCAGATGTAATTGAGAGGCATGATCAATAAAATAATTGATTCAATTAATGCAGTACATTTATCACTTTATTTTTTATTTACCTATGTACTTATTTGCATTTATTATATATATATATATATATAATATATATATATATATATATATATATATTTATTTATTTTTTATTTTTTTTTTTTTGGTGTGTGTGTGGGGTGACAACTTATTGTTATACACCTGAACTCCTCATTAAAGAACTTAATGAAAAACATGTATTTTCATTTATTTCTTTGTGTACCTTCAGCTGAATTTGTTATAAAATCAACAGAGAACACACTTTTAGTTTTGATGTTAATACTGAATTTTAATAAATGCATTACTAGAATAAAATGCTGTGTTTCATTGTGCAGTGAATACTTAACAGTTTCGCCAGCATAAGAGTGTGTTTAGTTTGCGGTGTTAACTGTTTTGAGAGCTGTTACCTGAGTTTGGAGAAATGTACCAAATCGATTGAGAAAAACTGTAAACACATAGAAAAATGCATTTGTCAGCTATGTGACATATCTCAGTGAATATCTTTACGGAGAGATCAAACTCGATAGATCAGAAAGGCATATAAAAGAAGTTATGGTTTACAGACAAAATTCCATCATTAAAATGCACACTAGCACAAAATACACTCATTTAAACACTAGAAAACATGCATACGCTCAAAATACATGATGGATATATTTCAGCATAGTTGTATTTTACATATACAGTCAAAAATGTATGTTTGTGTGTTTCTGTATGCATTTGTGTGTGTGTGGTGTGTGTTGGAATGTGATCTGGTCAGTCTCTGGGGGGGTGCTCCTTTTGAAGTCTCCAAAGTTGGGAAGTTGGAGTTTTCTGTTTACCCTCACGGGTCCACAAACTTGCCAAAAGTCACAGTCGGCCGGAGCCGATTTAGTGATTTACAAACAAAGTTCATCAGGTTAAAAGCGTTCTGAAAACGCCAAAGTTTATTGACTCTGAACGGATCCATCCAGACGTTACACGCTTCTGGAGGATGATGATGTCCTGTCTCTGACATCGTCAGATCCAGGAGCAAGTGCTCTTTTGGCTGAAAGCCCCAGAGAGCAGGAGATGGCCAAGGAGGGAGAAGTGAGTGAGCTCGCGGCTCCTCCTGGGCCGCCCTGCGCAGCGTTTTCGGAGTTACTCGAGGTTATGGAACGCGCCTCGAGCAGGCTGCAGCTGCCCTGGGAGCACGTGAGAAAGGAGCCCGCTCGCAGCAGGTTAGACGATCGGTTTCTTTCAAACCCATAACCCGGTAACTCCAGCGAGCCTTCCATTACTTCCCGATCTACATTTCGAGATCAAGAAGGCATGGAAGAACCCATTCTCGGCCCGAATTCATCGACATCAGCAAGCTAATTTTGCTGATGTTGAGGGATTGGGCCAGCATGGGTATGTGTCAATGCCACCTATAGATGAGATCTCACTACAGGGAGTGCACCGACACTGAAAGCTCCGGCCCTGCCATCCAAAGCACTGAAAATGACGTCACGTTTGAATGGCAGGGCTTACGCCGCTGCAGGTCAGGCTGGTGCTGCATTGCACACAATGGTATGCACAAAATTGCATACCAGGCTGATCTGCTCACAGATCTGGATCAGGGCCAGGGTCTCTGTCCGCTGAGGCGGTCACGGAGTTGCGCCGAACCACGGATCTCGCTCTGAGGGCCACCAAACAAACTGCCGCCTCGATCGGGAGATTTATGGCGGGCATGGTGGCCACAGAGCGACATCTGTGGCTTAACTGTGCGGACATCGGAGAGAAAGAAAAACGCTTTCTCCTCGATGCCCCGGTTTCGCCTACTGAGCTTTTCGGCACTTCCGTGCAGGCAGTGGTTGAGAAGTTCAGGGAGGCGAAGGCGCGCTCCGCTGCATTTAGATCGTGCATCCTGCTTAGATCTAGTTCTGGGCCCAGACAGCCGGGAGGTCCCGGGCCATCTCGAGCTGAGGCTCAGAGGCAGGCCCAGAAGAATCTGAGGGAGGTGATCGAAAATCGGCACCAGCAGCAGCAGTGATCGATCTCCTCTCTCGCGAGGGCTGTTTTTTCGCCCTCGCCGGTTTTTCGGCCATCTGATGCTGTCGCTTGTGTTTCTTCATTTCTCCTTATATTTTGGAAGGCTTGTAATGAAGCCCGAGCATGGCTTGGTCTCTATAGTCCTTAGCTAGTGGCTAGGCTAGAGCTAGGTTAGGTGTTTGTTTGTTTACATCACCCCTGTTATTACTATCCCCTTGCAGTTGTATAGTTCCTAGTTCTGGCCTCCTCCTGAGGGAGTCGGTGGCCGTTTTTGCCCATATTTCCACTTCCTACTTCTGTATGCAGGCGCTTTAGTCAGATAAACAGTTAGGGTGTTAGGCTGTTATTAGCCTCCCTAATGTTGTCTGTCTCAGGTGGCAGGCCCTTATCTCCGAGGAGATAAGTTGTGCGTAACGAACCTTTCATGCTTTGTTTTTCACGTAACCCCTCGTATTATCAAGTTTGATATAACGGTGCTTTGGCTTTATAGCCCCCGTTTTCTCGGGTTCAGTACAAATAGAAAATTTGTCCTGTGAAAAACATTTATCCGTAAGGATGGCATGTGTGTTTAAAGCTTTCCTGCTTTAAGGTTCTTAGGCTGTAGCCCTGCATATTTATGTGAGCTTACTTTGTGCTGCCACAGGTTATACCTGTTTCTGTGATAGCAGGCTATGTTTAGCTTCTGTCTATGAACGTGGTGTTTTGTTGTACTCCCTGTTTAGGGTCTGTGTTTCACTGAGTGCATCACCTGTTGGATTGCACACTCAGGGTGAGTGTAGAGAATCCTATTCTGGTTAGAATAGTTTTTTATCTCGACATCTCCCAGTCGATCATGACCGCAGCAGCTGTTTACATTTGCTGTTAGATTGTTGGCTCTTTATTATAGCCTCTCTGTTATGCAGCTTGTTTTGTAATACGGCGCTGTTGGTCTACGATTACTAGTTTGCTCACACTTTTTTAGCACTGCCTCAGGCTTATGCTCATGTTATTTAGGTGTTAGGCCTTTTAGGCCTTCCTTAGTTCATGGTTGCATATTTTATTTACATTGCCTGTTGGAATGTGTACGCTTAGGCTCAGGTTGTGTAGCTAGTTAACCCTTAGTTATCATCTAGGGTTTTGAGCTGGCCCCCTCTTTGAGCTTGGGCCCTGTTATGACCACGGACTGGTGCCACATGGTGCTTAAGGTAGCAGGTCTTACTAGGCCTCCTTTGTAGCCTCTGTGTTGGCCCAGCTGGGCTGGTCAAATACAGTTTTCATTCCATGGTTGAGTCATGTCTTATGACGCATGCCGCCATTGGCCACGCCCTTCCCCTTTGCACGAATAGGCCTTAGGCAGGCCTTTCGCTGGGTCTTGTGGCATAGTGTGTACTTCTCCTCCCTATGGTTTCTCGAGTACTGGCTGTATGGCTGGCATCTGTCATATGCTACCCTGTTTGCTGCCATGTGTTCATGGAAGTTGTTGGCCCCCATTGGGGCCTCCTTTCGGTGTAAAGTGAGTATGTTGGCACAGCTTGTATGGGTTTTTTAGGTCTCTTCACCATGGGTTAGTTATGATTGCACTTGCTAATGTCACGTGTTTCATGAAGTCATTGGCTTTTACAGGCCTCCTTTGCTATCACGTCGGAGTTTGGCTTTGTACTCCTCTCGCTTAGAGAGTAAAAGCTGCTTTTACTGAGTACTTTTCTGAGTGTTTTTTCCTTGTGTTTGATTTCCTTTAGCTCTAGTTGAGCTAAATAGTTACCCTGTTTTTACTTGGTTCTATTTTTTGCTCCTAGAACTTTAGTGGCCGCTAGCTGATGCTGCGTGCAATGGGTAGGCTCTAAGGGCCTCCTGTGGCAGGATGGCATTTATCTTTTCAAGGTTTTTCCTCTGTAGCAGTAAAGGGATGTATCGCTGGCTGGCCAGGGCTTCGGCTAACTCATTAACCTCCTCTGTAGTCGGTTTGTTCTGCCTGGAGCTTGATAACACTTCCACGAGCTGATGCCACGTGTTTGCTGAGGTTTAGGGCCTTCTTTAGCACATGATGGCTTAAAGAGTAGAAAGGTGCTTTTACCAAGTACACTGCTTGTTGGATTGTGTTGGACGGGCTGTTTCGTGGCACTCACAGCTACCTAATCATTTGGTTGGTCATGTGCTTAGCATGCTATGTTTTCAGTCGAATGGCCTTATGGGCCATCCTGAATACCACCTATGGATTGGGTTCTTGTTGTGATATTAGTTCATTTATAACGAACTTTAGTTATGTTGTAGGCCCCCTCTGGTCGGCCTCCATGGCTATGTGTCTACAGTATGGTCTGTCTGTTAGGTTGAGCTTCATACTTCCCTTTGGGTTGACTGTGTAATTGTGCTTAGCTCCCTAAGCTGGTCATTGGTTGTAGACTTCTGTGAAGTCTCCCGTTCAAACTGGCCCCAGGCTGGTTTGTGCTCCCCTGTACCAGGGTTTTTCTAGCGCACAGCCTCCTCAGCGCCTTTATCAGAAGCTGAGTAGATCCTAGGATGAGTGGTTGTACTCCCCTTATATGAGGGTTTATAGCGTTCAGCTGAGTTCCGCTCTCCAGGATGCCCATCTCTGCGTGTGGGTTTGAGTTGCTTACTGCCTTTCGCAGTCGCTCTTTCCTGCTCTCCTCTTTGGAGTTTGCGCTTGGAGATTCTGTGTATCAGACAAGGTTGGCCAAGCTAGGTTAAACTTTCGCTAAGTTTAGTAAGGCCTCCTTGGTGGCGTTGGGGGTGATTTTGCTCCCCCCTCTAGTGACGGGCCGAGGTTCCTTTTTGGACTCTTGGCCACATTCCCTTAGAGGGACCACTTTCTTGGCATCGTTTGGTCCCAGATGCTCGAGCAGCCTTGGCAGGCCTTTTTCGGAGGGCCTCTTTTAGGCTCAACTTGGGCTGTTGGCCGGAGGGAATGCTGTCACTGACAGCCTTGGAGAATTGCTCCCGGTTTTTCCCTGGAACTGCCGGATGTTTGTCAAGACATTTTGGGCATGCATTCTCCTCCAGCATGGTGGCGTGGGTATATCGTTCCCCATAGCGCAATTTCAAGCGCAGCCCTTTCGTCTCAGGTTACGCATGGAGGTGATGGACGGACGCGTAACCATAGCGTTTAACAACAGTCCCTCAAAGACGAAAAGATATTGGCTGCTTCCGCAGGCGCTCCCTTTATACATCATGGTTCGCGCCGTTTGACGTGATAGGCTGTCGCCGGCCAATAGGATTGGAGTGTTGTGATTGTTGGCATTTCGAACACGAGTCACGAGTCACGAGTCACGAGTGACGTTCCCCATAGCGCAATTTCAAGCGCAGAGTCTCGTTCCCTGTTCTCAGGGAACCATGGTTACATGCGTAACCTGAGACGTTTTCTGTCCAACATGAACATAAAGCACAATGACTGTCAAAATACTAACAGTTGATGGCATTATGGAAACAGCTCTACCAACAGAAAATATGAAATCCATAATTAAAATTCAGTTTACTTTTACTGCAGTAAAAATGCAATGCTCACATGTAAGCCTTTCTTCATTTTTGGTTGAGTGTGTGCATTCTTGGCAACATAGCAACTATCTAAAAGTGAATGAGTCATTACATTATAGAATGTTTGGTAGAAAAAAAAGAAGAAAGTAACATAATTGCTCAGGGCAGACAATGGTCAAATGGGTCCCCTATGCAGAACTTCAGTTGCTCCCTCTGTTGAAATCTCTTTCTGGGGTTGGGTGTGGTGTTGATAGTGCCCTCATAGAGGGTGGGATGGTGTCCCCTTGTTAGTTGGTGCCCTTCTCAGACCACACATTCTGCATATATGGAACAGTGTTAGTGGAATCGTTGTAGTGAAAGATTTACATGAAGCTTTTATTGAAATGAAAACATGAAATTGCTGCCATTGATCAACAAAAAATCCAATATACATGGCCTTTGGTTTCTATGGAAGCTTTTTTTCCGCCACAGAATGAAAAAGCATAAAAGGTAATTATGACTTTTTATCTCACAATTCTATTTTTTTATTATTTTGCAATTGTGTTACATCTCATAATTCTGACTTTTTTTTCTTAGAATTGTGAAATATAAACTACAGGAACTGAGAGAAAAAATTAGAATTGTGAGATAAAAAGATACAATTAACTTTTTCATTTTCTATTCGTGGCAGAAATAAGCTTTCATAGGTTCTACATGCGTAAGGGGGAAAACCATAGAGATGCACAATCCAGCACACATTCTTCCTCCTCTCTCATACCTTTTCTTCTCCCTTGTCCTGATCCAACTTCTCCTCTCCTCCTTCATCTATTCCTCTCCCTTACCCAGATATTATTTTCTCTCTGCTCCTCTGTGTTGTTCTTCATCCACACTGAACAAATCCGATTCAAAGAGTCCTATTTTACTGTGTGTCCATGTAATGAAAATAAATTCAACACCTGACTATGCCTCCAACTGAGCTTGGAATTTTGGAATTTGCTGCTGATCTGCTAATTAAAAATGCTTATCAATTGTTTCAGTATTTGTTTTATATATTTTCCAATACTTTTCCAGTACTGTTGTTGTTGCAAAAGTAAAGGTTTTATCCTATATTTAATGATTGGAACACTGGGTCTTCATTTCTGACTTGCTGTGTTTAAGCATTTGCAAATAAGATGAGAAAGATCCATGATTTTGGTATGAGGTAAGCTTACATGAAAAGAAAATGTAAGCATTTTAAAAACATGTTAATTGACTGCATTTTGTGTGAAAACGACATGAATTGTGTTAATGGTATGGTCACAACAGACGGATGTTCTGCTAAATGTGTTTAGAGTTATGAAAAATGTGACTACAGATTGGACAAAAATATGTTAGCAATTGAAAAAAACTGTAACATTACCCCACCTTAAAATAACATTAAAACTGAGCATGATGCCACCTCTAGTGTAAAAACAGGAAAATGGTAGTGCCGTAAAAGGTCAAATACATGATGTCCAATCAAATGACCTAATCTTTTCGATCAAAACTGATTGTATCCACACAAGCAGCATGCATATGATTGTGTGTAGAGTGTGCTGCCTTAGCAAATTGCACTACATTACTGCTGTTCTCGACAACGCACGTACCTTTGAAAAAGTGGGGATTCAGCACTTACTAGCATGAAGAACAAATATAGACACAGACTGTGCATAGAGATTGATTTTAAAACTCAAAATGATTTTTACAACAAACAAAGTGTAATATTAAGTAACATACATTTTAAACAGAGTGTTGTCAGTATGCTTGCTGTATTTTGCAATGAAATAATAGTTCCAACGAAAGCCACAGTAGAACTGTTGTGCATCTCCAAGCAACACAGCGATGTTTCGTTAGTGATTAATCTGTGGCTTTGAATAAATTGGAAAAGTCAATAATTCAATGACCCATTCATAAATACAGCCACTTGCTTCATCACTGAATGAATGAATAAATTAATAAATGAATGAGCGAACGAACAAATGAATGAATGAATCACTCATTACAACAGTGACTTGCTGCCACCTACTGGCAGTTTTAGCTTAATATTTAAAAGTGTCACTTCGATTTTACCATGGTACTTGGTGGAAGATCTCTGCTAGCTTTAAGTTACAACCATACCATTTTATTGTAAATAAATTGAGATTGATTGTTCCTCAGCCTAACCGTACTCCTAACCCCAAACCTAATAGATGAAGCAGTTGTGATTCAACAACATAATACAACAGAATATCTTGGTTCTGTGAAACACCAATGTTACTCACCTATCAAGCAGAAACAAAGCAACATTTGCATCCATTTTCAGGCCTTCCCTTTCTCTGATGACTCTCCAGTGCTGAAAAGCTTTTCCAATATTAGCATGTGTCCTAAAGTTCTTGCCTGATTGTAGTGAAGTATAGGGAAGTGTAATATTATTTGGATTGTAACCATTAGAGGGCAGGCTAGTACAACAAGTAGCTTTACCTCTCAGATTTAGCAGAGTGTTGTTGGTACCCAGGCTTGTAGCAGATCCCGCTCATATGTTCCTGTGTAGACATCTGTAAATAAAGTCAGTATCTATAAATATACAGTATCTCTCCATCTCCATATTCTGCTGCACTAAATCACACTTATCGTAACCCTTCTTCTTCCAATTATATTCCTTTGACATTTTCTCTTTGGTAATATCTCAGTATTCTCTCTTTCTACAGTCTTTCTACAAAATGTCCCTCTAGCTCTCTCCTCCCCCATCATGAGCGTATAGGCCCCCTATTGCTGATTGGCTACAAGAGTGTTTTGGTGCTCCGTGGATCGCTCCGATCAACTTTATTTTTCTCCCACACATGGACTAGCTATGTACAAATACAATACTACATAGCAAATATTTACGTAAATGTTTGTTTAGGTGCTGATTTAATTTTTCAACAGCATTTCTCAGAAATCACTTACTGCACCTTTTTCATATCTGAATTTAAATTTTAAACATCCAATGAGCAATACATGCTATGCCTATGCAATCAGTCAGAGGTGACTTTGATTGATTGCATACCAAATTTTGCACACCAGATGTATGTAAAAGATTACTTTTACAGCACGCCAAACGAAAGCATGAAATCATGCTATGCATATGCAGTGCCAGGAGTCAGGTTGAGTAAACAAAATATCTACAAGATAAGCTGTTTACGACAAGATGATTTGACCAGTGACAACGCCCTTAAGGAAAATGAGCTATTTGAATTTCAAAATGGCTCATGCCTTGTCATCAGAAAAAAAATCTGCATATGATTTTATGTTAGACACTTTAGACTTTTGGTTTCAGAAATCTATGAAATGGTGTAGATTTAAATGTAGTAAAATGTGTTAAATAGTGCAGAGAGCACTACATTCTTATTGTTAGCTGGAAGCATTAACATATTAAACAAATCTGCGAGGTGCAGGGGATTTGTTAGACTAAACAAATAAAAGTCTGGTCTATATTGCAGCTAATTCTGTTCTGGCCAAGAACTGCCCACTTAAGCTATTTAAGGGTGTGTTTTTGTGAAATTGAAATATGGGGTGATTTATAACATCATTAGTTTAACAATACGAAACAAGATACAAGGCTAAAATCACACTTTTACATGTCCACCGTTTTCCTCAGGTGACAGTAGTTTTAAGTCTCTATGTAAAATTATAAAGTATTTATAGGACAAAAAAAATTATGGTAAGAAAATAAAATTTGATTTTAAATTTCTAGTTTCAATTTGATTCACTTTGATTGAAACATCTGAATCAGTAGGTTTTCCTGTTTAATGTGATTGTATCACATCCATACAAGGGTTTCAACTATATGCTTTAAAAACCAAATTATATCATGTCTGAGGAAACGAGAAAGGAGGTAGGTAGGGCCAAAGAATATACACTAACAAGAAGCGACACTCAATGGAATGTTCCATTGCAGCCCTGCGTTTCCGCCATTTTGGAAGGAAAGCGACTCGGCAGTCCACTAATTTCTATGGCAATATCAGCTGCTTGGTTAAAAAAAATGTAAAAAATTTTTTGTATAGATTTTTGTATATTTTACAATAGTGAGTCAAAATGTCTTCAAGATGAGCCTTTTGGTACAATACTTGATACAATATTCAAAAACATCTTGAGAATGAGATATTTTAATATTAAAATACCCATGCAAATTTGCAAATTTCAAAAATACCTGTGGTCAAAAGTCAAACTATAATGTTGCAATGTTATTTAGGTAAACAGGCAAACATTTTAGACATTTTGTTTTAAAGTATTAAACATGTTTTGGTGCAGACTAAACCATGCCATCTTATTCTGAATTTTAAATTTTAGAAGTGTAATTTGCTGCTCTCAGCAGTGGTAAATGAAGTAAAAGTTTAAATAGCTCATTTTAAATTTTACTTAAATAAAAGTTTGTGCACTTGTGACAGATTGAAATATACATTTAAATTCATAAATCTGAAACGGTAAAAAAATATTTTACATATATGATCTTGTGAATGTTTAAAACTGTTTATAAAATGTACATGTTTAATGTAATTTGTTTGTCATTTTGAGGTCATCGGTGATCTATTAGTTTGGCACATTTAAGGTGTGTGATCGATTGCTCTTGCCTGCTGGAACACTAGGGGGTGATCTCGCGGGTTTCTTCAATCTACATAAAGTTCGCAGTGGGGAAACATCCACGACTTTTTATGTTTGTTCATCTCCCTCTTTTCAGGTATTCTAATGATAAAATGTTATAAGGTGTTAATGATATAATGTTTAAGAGTGTGTAGATGTTATAATGATACAGACTGCATTTTGTTAAAGATGTTTTAAAAGTTTATTAGTTTAGAGATGTACGAGCTCAGCCGTGAGATGGCGCGAGGCCTACATAATCAAGAGAAAGACCCTTCTAAATCACACATGTCTCTGATCTCTCACATCCTTCAACATCTTGAAGAGGACATAACAGAGCTAGAAGATGGTGGCATGTCTGTACTATTAAGCGTGAGAGATAAAATAATAGAATTGAGTACAGTCACTGAAAATGAGTCAACAGAACAACGCAAACGGAAAGGAGTTAGATGAACTAAAGTGTGCAATGAAACAAAAATTGAGTGAAATCCAACAATTGGACAAATTGAGCACAAAACAAAGTAGTGTCCAGCCTCAACCACAAATTACTGCACACCCGCAACCCTTCGTGAATGGTCAGCATTTAAGCCCACCTTGGCGCAAAGAGTTCAAAATTTCTGGACAAATCGGTGAGCCAGGTCAAAAAGAGAAATTGACCTTTTCAAGTTTGGCTCACCAGATCGAGAACGGTCTGAGCAGAGGCTACCCAGAATGTGAGATTTGTGATGCATCATTCGTGCCATTTCCCCTGGCTTGCAGTTACAAAGCTATTTAGAAGGAAAGTCCAATCTGACTCTACCTACACTCAGACGAATTTTACGTTCTCACTTCCAAGAAAAAAATGCAACCGAACTTTATAAGCAACTTACTTCTGAATGTCAAGGGAACAAAGAAACACCTCAGAGTTTCCTAATGCGTGTTTTGGACCTGCGTCAGAAAATCTGTTTGCATCCCAAGAAGTAGAATCAGGCCTAAAATACGATCCAGCGTTAGTTCAGAGCATGTTCTTGCATACTGTACTCACCGGTCCCCAAAGTGACAGCATTAAAGTAGACATGCAGCCCCTCCTTCTTGACATGAAAACCACAGATGAGGCTCTGTTGGAGAAATTAAATATTGCTTGTGCTAATGAGGCAGAAAGACAAAAGAAAAAGAAAATCCATATGCAGCACACCCCTACTGTTGTCCATTCAGTCAAGTCCAGTGATGAAACCACTGATAAGAAACCCAGTGTGACTTCAAGCGGAACAAAACCATCTTCCAGTGTGCTGTCAGAACTTAAAGAACTGAGAACTGATGTAGCATCACTAAAAACACTCAGTGTTGAAATAGCTCACATTCGAGAATCATTGCAGCAACCAGCCTTTGCCTCACCACAATGCCCCATTCCTACACCGAGGACCTCTGACAGAGAAATTGTTCAGTGTCCAGTGCAACCATATTGGGCATCACCGGGTACCAACCAAACAAGAGTGAACACTCAATTTCAACCCCAATATATGCCTCGACGATATTATGCACCGACTACTCATTCTCAAGCAAGAAAGTGCTTTAATTGTCAGCAGCAAAGAACAGAGGACCGTTGCACGCATTGCTTTAGATGTGGCAGTGGGGAGCACTTTCAAGCAGGATGCAGAATTCGTGGCATTAAGCCTTCAATTGAGAGTCCTTTAAATGGAAAGCGGTTACTTCCGCGGGACAGGGAGTAACCAGATCCACTGACCAGTCCCAAAGATGTGCAGCCTGTGAAAGAACAGCGAAGAAAATGAAGCAGTGTTCACGATGTAAAAAGGGCACTGTATTGTTCTAAAAACTGCCATGCACTCAAAAGTTGCACTCAAAAGCAAAAACTCCTTCATTACCATGAGTGTTCACGCCCCCTGCAGAATTAAAGTTAATCAGCATTCTCCTGTGACATCATTAGTTGGGAGGCAATTTCTTGTTGAATGTTACCTGCATGGCCAACAAATTCAAGCACTGTGGGACACTGGCTCTCAGGTATGTGTCATTGATGAACTGTGGAAACAGGAATACTTACCAGAAGTCCCATTGAGAGCTGTTTCCGATATCCTTGAGGCTCCAAATACGTTGAACCTTGTGGCTGCCAATGGCATTGATCTGCCCTATATTGGATATGTTGAAGTGACATTCAGATTATCATCACCGGCATCTCACCAAGCTGAACTTGTCATTCCTATGCTCGTAGCGAGGGGTCAAAATCTCTCACACCCTATCGTAGGTTTCAATGTGATAGAACAAATTGTGAACTCCATTGAACAAGCACAACCAAACACTGTAAACAGTATGCTGGAGAGAACTGTGAAAGCTGCATTCCCCAGCTTAAAGAGGAGCAAAGTCCAGACATTTATCCAACTTTTGAGTGCAGAGAGCTCATGTGAATATACAGTAAAGACCACAAAAGTGCATGTTAACATTCTAAAACGTAGTACTGTACAGGTCTTATGCAGAGTGTACATGCAGCCAGTTAAAGAGGACAGCACACTCCTTTTTGAACCTGATGTGAACCCCCAATGGCCAGATGGGCTTGAATTCACAGAAAGTCTAGTTTAAAAAAAGGGGCTCCAACAAATATCACAATTGAGGTGTACAGTGACACTGATCATGATGTAACTCTCATGGGCCAGACCCCAATTGGTACATTACAGTTGGTCAAGAATGTCTTACCTGCTTGTATGTTTGAGGTGCCAGTAAAATCTACCTCTGTTGGGGTATGTCACATCCAGGCAGCGGATACTGATGAATGGGACCCGCCTGTTTATGTCAGCCACCTGAATAAACACCAGAGACAGGTAGTACAGCAAATGTTAAGAGAAGAGTGCCATTCATTTTCTAAGTCAGGCAGCGACATTGGGTGCATCAGAAATTTGCAACTGAGCATCTCACTTAAAGATGATGAGCCAGTCAATCGTACTTACATGTCTGTGCCAAAGCCTCTGTATCGTGAGATGAAAGAATACTTACATGACCTCATCGTACAAGGCTGGATTGAAAAATCCAACTCATCCTACTCTTCTCCAATCATGTGCGTAAGAAAGAAAGATGGCAGCCTCCGTTTATGTATTGATTATCGGGACCTGAACAGAAAGACTCACCCAGATAGACAGCCAATTCCGAGGGTGCAAGACATTATGGACAGCCTTGGTTGTAATTCCTGGTTTTCGTCATTAGATCAAGGGAAGGCCTACCACCAGGGGTTCATGTCAAAGAAGAGTAAGGACCTAACTGCTTTCGTGACACCATGGGGCCTATATGAATGGGTGCGTATCCCCTTCGGGCTGATGAGTGGTCCCGCAGCCTTCCAACGATGTATGGAAGAGTGTTTAGAAGGCTTGCGAGATGAGATCTGCATCCCATACCTCGATGACACCTTGGTGTTTAGTAAGACCTTTGAGAAACATGTCCAGGATGTAAGAAAAGTACTGCAACAGCTTAGGCAACATGGCATCAAACTTAAGCCAAGTAAGTGTGAGCTTTTCAAATCTGAAGTCCGCTACCTGGGTAGAATAGTCTCTGCAGAGGGAAGTAAAGTCGATCCCGCAGACACAGAAGCTGTCAGATCCCTGAAAGACAAACAACCAAAGAATGTTGGTGAGCTGAGGAGAATTCTTGGTCTACTTAGCTACTACAGACAGTACATTAAAGATTTCTCTCGAATTGCTAGCCATTTGTATGACCTGTTAAAAAGTATTCCTGAAGATAACGATCACCTGAAAAATAGCCAAAGACAATCAAAGACAAAATGCATGAAAACTGGTGTGCCATCGAGTAAGTCCATTACCTGGACGGAACAACATCAGAGCACTTTTGAACAACTTATTGACTGTTTGCTCCAGCCCCCTGTATTGGCTTTCCCGGACTTCTCACAGCTTTTTATACTGCATACTGATGCATCAGCTCAAGGCTTAGGTGCAGTATTATACCAGAAGCAAAATGAGAAACTTCGTGTGATTGCCTATGGGTCCCGTACTCTATCAGCTGCTGAGAAAAACTACCACTTGCACTCAGGCAAGCTTGAATTTCTTGCTTTGAAGTGGTCAATCACCGAAAAATTTCGTGATTATTTGTATTATGCTTCAACTTTCACCGTATATAGTGACAATAACCCCCTTACATATGTCCTGTCAACTGCCAAATTGAATGCCACAGGTTGCAGGTGGGTTGCTGATTTGGCAGATTTCCACTTCACAATCAGATATCGCCCAGGCTGTGAAAATATTGATGCTGATACGCTGTCCCGACTGCCCCTTGACATAGGAACTATGATGAAAGAGTGTTCTGAGGAATTGTCATCTGATGTAATTGGTGCGACAATTCAAGCTGTAGAAGCTCAAGAGGGTCCCAGCATCCCATGGTCAGTCTCAACTAACTGTTCACCTATTGAAGCATGTCCAGCAGTCCCGACAATAACTCCCTTGTCAGTGAATGAGATCCAAGAAGCACAAATTAATGACCAGGATATTAGTCCGGTATATGAATGTAAACTGTCTGGAACCAAACCACAAGTAAAACATCTAAAAAAATACAGCCTCAAAACAAAATGCCTGTTTCGTGAATGGTGAAAGCTTACCATTAATAAGGATGGTATCCTCTGCCGAACCACTTCCACATGCACACAGTTGGTCCTCCCTGAGAAATTTAAAAGAACAGTCTTGCAAGAGCTTCATGATGAAATGGGCCATCCAGGTACAGATCGCACTCTCTCACTCATCCGTGAACGTTTCTTTTGGCCATATATGCAGGCAGATAGTGAGCATTATGTCACAAAAACATGCAGATGCCTGAAGCAGAAAAAGCCCTGTTATGAGACAAGAGCCCCATTGACAAACATTGTTACGACTCAGCCCTTTGAATTGATCTCAATTGACTTTCTCCACTTAGACCGCTGCAAAGGAGGTTATGAGTATATACTTGTGGTAGTAGATCATTTCACCCGATTCGCCTAAGCATAAGCCACTACTTCCAAATCAGGTAAAACAGCTGCAGATCGTATCTTTAATGATTTTGCCTTAAAGTTTGGCTTCCCGTTTGGCATCCATTGTGATCAAGGTGGAGAGTTTGAGAATCAATTGTTTGAACAGCTCCAAAAAAATACTGTGGCATCACAGGCTCCAGAACAACCCCATATAATCCGCAAGGCAATGGCCAAGCCAAGCGTTTTAACAGGACATTGTTACAAATGCTACGAACGCTCACAGAAAGTCAAAAACCTAATTGGAAAGACCCCTTGAATAAGCTGCTGTATGCTTATAATTGTACCCACTCAGAAGTCACAGGGTTTTCTCCTTTCTACCTTTTATATGGAAGGTCTCCAAGACTGCCGGTCGACATGTTGTTTGGCTTGAATTCAGAAATGCCTACCTGTAATCAGAAAGAATATGTGGAGAGATGGAAACACGGAATTGAAGAGGCATATAGAATCGCCAGAGAGTGTGCACAAAAATCTGCTGACAGGAGCAAAAAGAGCTTTGACAGTAAGGTAAGGAGTACCACACTGCTGCCAGGTGATTGTGTTCTTGTAAAGAACTTAACACCACGAGGAGGCCCTGGTAAACTTTGTAATTTCTGGGAAGACAGTATCCATGTAGTTGTGCGACAAATGGGTGGTGAGCTTCCAATTTATGAAGTAAAGCCAGAAAAGGGAAAGGGATGATCCAGAGTCCTCCATTGCAACTTTATTAATGCCTTGTGACCACCTACCTCTTGAAACTGCTCTGCCTCAAAAGATCAGACCAAAACATACATTGGAAAAACCTCAAGTCAGCCATGTTGAGTCTGAGGAAGAGAGTGAAGATGAATTAGATTTTCATTATATATCACCACAAGTACCTCAACCAAACAATGTTGTTGAACCTGAAAGTCTCGAACCACTACCTACCACAGAGTCTGATGAGCAGCCAAATGGGGTCATGGAACAAGTTCCTGCTTCAATGTCATCTGTGGAGAGTGACCAAGAGGATCAGGAGCCACCTGCGGAGACCGACAGTGCAGAACAAGAGTTGAACTTACCTGCTGACGAACAAGTTCCTGCTCCCATGTCATCCCCTGAAAGTGACCAAGAGGGTCAAAGAAAGGAAACCTACCAGCCACCTAGAAGGCAAAGATACCCACCAAGAATACTTACCTATGATGAACTTGGTACACCGACTTATAATGTCAGGCAACTAAATGGGATCTTGCAGACACCACAACAGAACTTACCGTATATGTCTGCTCATGGACTGTCAACATGGTTGCCACCTGTTCAGGAATACTGTTACCAGTTGCCTTTTGTGTATGGAGTGCACTAAAGAGGGATCATGAACTGTTAAATTTGCAATTTGCATTATAGACTGTTACAGTCTGGCCCCTTGAACTTATGGACTGTTCTGTTTTAGGAATATTGCCTTGAACATTCTTTGAACTTTTAAAGTTTGGAAATTATGGATTGTTTTGTCTGAGGAATATTGCCTTTAACAGTCTTGGAACTTTGAAATTTTGAGAAAACAATGGACTGTTTGCCTTATGGACTGTAGTCTTGAGAGGCTGTTGGACTCTTAAAATTCAAAGAAAATATGGACTGTTGTTTCTTATCTCTTTGAAGTTTTGCACTTTGATACACTTATGGACTGTTCTTTCTGATAAACTGTTGATTTGCTCCAGAAAGTGAACGAGTGAGTTTGGGATAATCTATGGACTATTAAAATGTTATACCGTTAAAATAACTCTTGCAAAAAAAAAAAAAATTTGTGAAACACCAAAAGGGACTGAAAGACCTTTGTGTTGAAAGAGAATGGTAATGTCGAGACAACATTTAATTTTGTAGGGGAGTGTGTGACAGATTGAAATATACATTTAAAGGGCATATTGCAGGTTAGAGCTTCAGTGATTAAATGTATAGAAAAATAATGTATTAAATAGATTTTCTTGAAAAAACACGTATAAATACGCTACATAGGATTCTGGAGTCGTTTTTTGTGAGAGAATTTTACTTCCGCATCTGAAAAATGCCAAATCGGAAGTGACGTAACTCAAGGGAGCGCGATCAATATAAACAATAGGAAAACAATGGATCGCAATGACAGTTCGGACGCTGAGGAAATTGTAAATGTTTATTCATACTCGTATCACAAACCACAGCCATACAATTAGCCTGCTATGTGTTTAAGAGAGCAGGGACAGGCCAGGATTAGACAGAATAACGGTCAAAATAGACAAATTGAGCTGTTGTGTGAGGAGAAGCAGTGGAGAACAGGGCAGCGACCGATGTTAGCTTAGCTAACGATATGTGCTCAGATCACAATATTGTACAGATTATTATCATGAATCAGGCAATAGCAAAGCTATTGGTCATCTAGGAGTAACGTTATTGATTACTAATAACAGAATCTAATAAACCTTGATCAGGCCTATGTCACACGCGTTAATATCCGTCCACACTAAAGTTACGTGATATAGCGGTTTCTCATCACGACTGATTTGGTAGTTAGCAAATGAAATAATAAAATAATAATAATAAAGATTTACGGTGCACAATTCACGTGTTCATCAAGCTGCATCTCTGACGGATCCGTGATCATGTCTCCCGCCGGCGGCCGAACGTAGTAGTGTATGTGTTTCATGTAATGTTATCCTTTATTCATTAATTCTGTGTTATGAGTTTATTCCGTGCCCATTCACTGATAGTGTGAGGATGTATATGACACCATGATTATGTAGTTGTGTGAACTTGAATGTATACGTTTACAGTATATACATGGCATGAATGAAATTGGAGTATTTACATTACCAGCACATAATTCAAAACTGTTTTGTGTAAGTGTTAGACTGTATGCATGTGTACATAATTTGTATTCATCAGTGTTGAAATTGATTCAAGTAAAAACGGTGAAGAAGCATTGCGTGTGTAAGTTTATTCATTTAATATCATTATTTACAGTATATTACAATGTTGAACTCCATCATATCGCCAGGATGATAATCCTCCGGTCTATAATGAACGCGTTTTTCGAAGCAGATGCAGAAGTGAAGTCCCGTCTCTTCACCTGCACAAAACACCCCGGCACGGAAGATAGCAGCGTCCTTTTTCTTGTTATTAAACCTCTGGACTCGATGTCCTGACAGGCTGGAGTTTGTGCAACCTCCACAAACACAATAATTTACCATGACGATGATAAATAGAATACAAAAACTACAGAAAACACACTAATTCACGACCGCTGTCACTGAATACCAGCCTACTCTGCACTGAGTCAACACAGAGCTCGGCGATCGACTCCCCTGAGTGACGTAAAATGATGCGACGCTGAAAAAAAAAGCGGTTTTTACAGAGACCGTCACTTTATCTACTAAATTCATGCCCTTATGTCCTGCAAAACATTTTTAAACCCTGCAGTACCCTTTTATATGGCATTTTTGTACAAGGTTATATATTCATCTTGAAAAAAATGTTTAACCTGCAATATGCACTTTAAATTCATAAATCTGAAATGGTAAAAAAAATTTTACATATATGATCTTGTGAATGTTTAAAACTGTTTATAAAATGTACATGTTCCATGTAATTTGTTTGTCATTTTGAGGTCATCGGTGATCTATTAGTTTGGCACATTTAAGGTGTGTGATCGATTGCTCTTGCCTGCTGGAACACTAGGGGGAGATCTCGCGGGTTTCTTCATTGTACATAAAGTTTGCAGTGGGGAAACATCCACAAGTTTTATGTTTGTTCATCTCCCTCTTTTCAGGTATTCTAATGATAAAATGTTATAAGGTGTTAATGATATAATGTTTAAGAGTGTGTAGATGTTATAATGATACGATTGCATTTTGTTAAAGATGTTTTAAAAGTTTATTAGTTTAGAGATGTACGAGCTCAGCCGTGAGATGGCGCGAGGCCTACATAATGGTGCGAGACCACATATAGAGTGTTTAATATTTGTATTTAATGTTTAATGTTGTTAATTTAGTGCCAATTGGTTGAATTGCTTTAAAAAGGTGAATATATTGAGAAATGTGAAAAGTGATTTACAGAGAATCCAAGATATTGATGTATTTTCAGACGAGATAATTGTTTAAAGAGTATTAACATGTTATTTTGAATTGTTGTATCAGATATTCTCATAAACAGCTATATAATATGTATTAATTAATGTATTATTTATAAATAACTGAAGATTTTATAATTAACTAAAATTGTATAATTAATAGCTTATGGTACTCATTGTAAAAATGTGTGAAATGAAAAGTGAAGACCATTGATGCTGTTCATCTCCCTCTTTTCAGAGGTATAACATACTTAAGTATCAAAAGTAGGCCTAAAAATACTAATCGATGGACCTTTATATATGTATTTGATAGCCGTCCTTCTGCTCAAAATACCTATTATGACCTTGTTGTTCATTGAATGTGCACTTCAGAATCTTGGCAGAAGTAGTAAGACGTCTAGGTACTTTTCACCTACACTGTTTTTTGAATATTATGAATTCAGACATTCAGACATACAAACCCGATTCCATAAAAAAAAAGGACAAATTGTGAATAAAAAAGGAATGCAATAATTTACAAATCTCATAAACTTATATTTTTATTCACAATAGAATATATATAGCATATCAAATGTTGAAAGTGAGACATTTTGAAATGTCATGCCAAATATTGGCTCATTTTGGATTTGGAAAAAAAGTTGGGACAGGTAGCAATAAGAGGCCGGAAAAGTTAAATGTACATATAAGGAAGAGCTGGAGGACTAATTTGCAACTTATTAGGTCAATTGGCAACATGACTGGGTATAAAAAGAGCCTCTCAGAGTGGCAGTGTCTCTCAGAAGTCAAGATGGGCAGAGGATCACTAATTCCCCCAATGCTGTGAATAAAAAATAGTGGAGCAATATCAGAAAGGAGTTTCTCAGAGAAAAATTGCAAAGAGTTTGAAGTTATCATCATCTACAGTGCATAATATCATCCAAAGATTCAGAGAATCTGGAACAATCTCTGTGCATAAGGGTCAAGGCCGGAAAACCATACTGGATGCCTGTGATCTTCAGGCCCTAAGACGGCACTGCATCACATACAGGAATGCTACTGTAATGGAAATCACAACATTGGCTCAGGAAAACTTCCAGAAAACATTGTCGGTGAACACAATCCACTGTGCCATTCGCCGCTGCCGGCTAAATCTCTATAGGTCAAAAAAGATGCCATATCTAAACATGATCCAGAAGCGCAGGCGTTTTCTCTGGGCCAAGGCTCATTTTAAATGGACTGTGGCAAAGTGGAAAACTGTTCTGTGGTCAGACGAATCAAAAATGTCATCCGGACTAAAGAGGACAAGGACAACCCAAGTTGCTATCAGCGCTCAGTTCAAAAGCCTGCATCTCTGATGGTATGGGGTTGCATGAGTGCGTGTGGCATGGGCAGCTTACACATCTGGAAAGTAACCATCAATGCTGAAAGGTATATCCAAGTTCTAGAACAACATATGCTCCCATCCAGACGTCGTCTCTTTCAGGGAAGACCTTGCATTTTCCAACATGACAATGCCAGACCACATACTGCATCAATTACAACATCATGGCTGCAGTCCAGATCTTTCACCCATACAAAACATTTGGCGCATCATAAAGAGGAAGATGTGACAAAGAAGACCTAAGACAGTTGAGCAACTAGAAGCCTGTATTAGACAAGAATGGGACAACATTCCTATTCCTAAACTTGAGCAACTTGTCTCCTCAGTCCCCGGACGTTTGCAGACTGTTATAAAAAGAAGAGGGGATGCCACACAGTGGTAAACATGGCCTTGTCCCAACTTTTTTGATATGTGCTGATGCCATGAAATTTAAAATCAACTTATTTTTCCCTTAAAATTATACATTTTCTCAGATTAAACATTTGATGTGTTATCTATGTTTGTATTCTGAATAAAATATTGAAATTTAAAACTAAATTTGAAACCACATCTGTTTTTGTTTGTTTGTTTGTTTGTTTTCACAATTCACAATTTGTACAGTGTCCCAACTTTTTTGGAATCAGGTTTGTACATACTACTCTGTTTTTGAATGCTGCTGAATTACTGTTGAATTCTGATGACACGTATATGAAAACTGTGTCTGACTTTTAGGTTTAATAATTAATCATAGCTGTTTATAGTTTGATGGAAATGAAATAATAAAATGTAATGCGTTAACTCACGGGTGCATTTCTTGATATCATTGGCATTACACTGCATACATTTTATTGGTTCATAAATTACCTGGGATTAAAAAAAACATAGCCTTGGCTTTGATTAAATCATATAAAACATATAGCCACAGTGTGATTGCTATGTAACCTTTAAAGGGGACCTAATATGGCCTTTTCACAAGATGTAATTTAAGTCTCTGGTGTCCCCAGAATATGTCTGTTATGTTTCAGATAAAAAATACCCTACAGATCATTTATTATAGCTTGTCAAATTTGCCCCTGTTTCGGTGTGAGCAAAAACATGCCGTTTTTGGTGTGTCCCTTTAAATGCAAATGAGTTGCTCCTCCCAGCTGCTTTCCAGAAGAGGGTGGAGCTTTAACAGCTCATGCTTAGGTTGCTCAACAACAACAAAGCTGGAGAATCTCACGCAGCCAAAATGAGGATTGTCAGTAACGGTGTTCAGCCTTACATTGTTCAAACCAGAGTCGACACTGATGGAGAGACTCAGGAAGAAGTTACAACTTTTAGAATGAAACTGTACATTTCACAATGGTTAGTGGATAAATTTATGTAGTTGCTGTGGAGTTGATTCAACTTTTAGACTTAGCATGTGCAGTCATGTTAATGTTTTGTGCAAAACCCGAATGGACGCCCACTATACTTACAGAGCTTACACACCAGGCTAAAGTTTATGACTGCTATCAAATGCTGTAAATGGTCTAATATTTTTTCCAAAATATCGCTCAGACAGAAATGCTCCTTTCTTAGCAATCGAGCTTGCCAGGGTCAACTAGGCTATCCAAGTTAACGAGACTCTAAATAGTGTTCTGTGCTCGTCTGTGCAATCAACGATAAAACAGTTAGCATGCTTTGCTCAAACTTTTCCCATGGCCTTAGAACTGGTACACCGTTTTCGCTTGTGAAAACAAAATGACTGCACCGTGGTTGGAAACGTGTAGATTAAGGGGTGGTAATATTATACTCAGATGGTTTACACCTGAGTGCTTGTGTTCTTTTGACGCAGCATACAGCGGTGTTGTGCATTTTAAATGGTTGATGGGTAAAGTATTCTTAAAATGTATTATAAAAATGTTAATAATTCATAATAATAATAATTATTCACTGTATTTTGAAGTTCCCATGATAACAATATCGTCCATATTCATTATGGTGATATGTCGTATTACCGAATATTGGCAAGTCTAGTCTTGACACACTGACACAGCCTTCTAGACAAACATCTTTATATTAAAGAGAGCTTTTTGAAGGATATTGATTCACTTATTCTTTTTAACATTTATTGACAAGAGTGTATTTTTGCACTCAGTGGTTTAAAAACCGCTGCTGTTTCCTACCATCACAAACATGTAACCAATCCCGTCAACGTGCAGGGCAGAACATTTCTACATTGAGCACAAGAACATCTTTAAGAAGGGGCAAGAAAAATGGGGCACATAATATAGTGGGTGAATTATGATGAATAGGCATCTGAAATCTTCAAAATTATTTTTTTCCCCAGTTTCGACCAGCAGTGTAATGGACGATCCACAAATGAAAACAAGCTATTTGAATATGAAAATTACTCTTGTCTTGCCACAAAAATCAGCATACGATATTCTGTTACATGTGCAAATAAACAAAAGCATTTATTGCATTTATTTATTATTTATATAAGTGTAATTTGTTGTGTTCAGGTGGGTCAGATGCTGTGTCAGAGGTTTCTACAATGGTTCACATTCTGTTCCAGGATATGTGAATTAAAGTTGTAAACAATCAATATAAATGTGTTAAATAGTGCAGGGAGTATTGCTCTCTCACTGGTATCTGGAAACAAATTAACCGAAACATCTATAAACAAAAGTTCAAGGGGCAGGGGGGTTGTTTTGACTAAATGGCTAAATGTCTGGTCCACATTGCTGATTTTTCTGTTGTGGAAAAGACACAAGACAAAGATAGTTTGTTTTGTTTTACTTGCCACTACTGAGGTGACATTAGCAGTTGTATGTCTTTGTGTTAAAATATAAAGGATTAAATGAGGTAAGAAATTATAATTTTATATTTGACTGTAATTTACAATCATTGTTAAAAAAACAACAACAACAAACATATTGCTGCAATTGGCAATAATAATTTATCATGTTACTTTCCTACTTTTAACTGGTTCAGATCCAAGTTGTTATTATTATTATTATATTTAGTTTTTTTGCCAATGTCAGTATCTGTCAAGTTTATAGAGTTGTTAGCTTAGCTTAGCTTGTATATTTTCTGTATATGTTTCCAATTTGCTGTTTTCTCTGTTTACCATTGTAAGTTAATGAAATAGGAATTGGGGTTGGTGATGGAGAATGGCTTAAAAATTATTACATTTGATTATTAGTAAATTAGTCAATTTGATTTCAATACATCCATGCTCAAGATCTAAAATGTTCATATTTTCTCTTAATGTTACACACATTTGAAATGAACTGTTTTGCAACACTTATTGGTCTCCGTAAAACAACAATGTAAATAATAATAATAATAATTTAATGGCATAACATACAAATTGTTCTTTTGCATATGTTAGTATGTTGTGTTAGACTCTGTCATGATATCTTTAAGATGTTTTTGGCAAGATGTTTTGTCCATTGATAAGATGTGGTGTGCGAAAACATCTTCAGTGAAAATTAAATATTTGAATATGAAAATTACTTTCATCTTGTCATGACAAAAATTAGCATATATTTTATGTGTTAGATCTGAATGAGGCCAAAAGCCATGTTATAGTGCAGACGGAACCTCCTAATCTCATTCTGATGTTTAAATATGAATAGAAATGTAATTTGGTGTGTTCAGGTGGGTCATACTCTGTGACTCTGGAGGTTTCTATTTTTTAAGGCTAATATGTAGTAATCTATGGCATACATATGTCTCAGGCAGAATCTGTGCACTTTTTCAAAGATTTGATGTCCAACCTGGACATCTTACGTGTAGATTTATTCATTAGGCAGACACTTTTATCCAAAGTGACTTATGAATGATAAACATCACAAACACTGTCATAAGAAGCAAAAATATTCAAGAACAGCGACTCTGTATTCCTGTAGCTCAGAAAGTAGAGCATGTCAGTCACTATACAACAATGGTTCGATTCCCAGAGAATGCATGCACTGATCAAATGTACAGTATACTGTAAGCCACTTTGGATAAAAGTATCTGCCTTTAATCCAGTATGTTCCAGCAGATTAGATCTTACTAGACCGAGAATGTACCAGTTCCATCAAGGGTTATGTTCTTCAAAGACTGTATGTACCAGTTTTAGACTATGACAGATTTTAAAATAGTACCTTTACAAGACTTAATGTAATTGGTACAATAATTAAAAGTTGAATAAAATGCAGAAAAATGTTAAAAGAAAAGTAATGAATATAATTCAAATGGTTTGGTAAGTTTAGTTATCTAATATTAACCATCTAATGTTAACCATATTTGGGGTGTGTTTGATGACATGAAGTATGCAAAGTCACAATAAATTTGCAATGTACGTTTTGCATTCCCTCCTTACAGAAATGTCACAGAAAATGTGTGTTTAGTCAACTCTTATTAGAATCCAGCAGAGAGGATCTGTGTGAGCAGTCATGGACGGGATTCTGTTTGTGCTGCTGCTGCTGCTGTCAGGTTGGTGTGGTCATTTGTAATCTGTATTTATGATGATGTGTACACATATAGATGGTTTAACATGTTGATTTTAACAGGGCTCTTCTGGAGCAGTTCTGCTCTTTCTCGTCAGTACCACTATATAAATTTGAGAATGTCATGGCCAGAGGCTCAGAGTTACTGCAGAGAGAAGTACACTGACCTGGCTACTGTAGACACTATGGATGATGTGAACAGGCTGGTAAATATAGTGGACACTGGATACAGTGGATCAGTGTGGATTGGACTGAAGAGAGGGACACAGAAACGCTGGGCTTGGTCTAATGGAGAATCTTTTCCGTACTCTAACTGGGCTTCAGGACATCCATATGAGAATACACCTTGTGTATCTTTTCGTTATGGGTTATGGTATAGTGAAGACTGTAGCTATGGCCTATTTTTTACATGCTACAAGGGTGAGTTCCCCATTCTTTTAAATTTATTGAGCAGTTTAACTGGGAAAGAAAAGCTATGAACTGATTCTTTTTTCTTTTTCTTTTTTGCATCTCTCTTTAGAAAATAATGGATACATCATTGTAAAAATCCCTAAAAATTGGTCTGACGCTCAGAGCTACTGCAGACAGTATTACACAGATCTGCCCTCCATCCACAACTCTAAGGAAAGTAACCAGCTATCTAATGTTTTAGTATATGGATATTACGTCTGGTTTGGTCTGTTCCAGGACTTTTGGGAATGGTCTGACAAATGGAGCCTTTTCTTTAGAAACTGGGCAGCAGGTCAACCATCCCAGAGTTCAGGATCTGGTGACTGTGTCAGCATGTCAAGAGTCAATTCTGGGAAATGGGCTCATGAAAGCTGTGATGTGCAGTATCCTTTTATCTGCCATGGATGTAAGTAACTAACAATTTAGAGCATGTTAGACAGAGTGACTATCATTTCATGTTCTGTATAGACATCTTGTGCGTTACTGTATTTAACAGTGTGTGTACAAGCACAACAATATGCTGCTCACTATCAAAAAAATTTCATTCTAAAAACCTGACACTCAAAACAGCCAATAAATTCAAATTGACGATATATTATAGGCTAACCTATACAGAAAGCAAGCAAGGAATCTATGATTATTCCTGAACAAAAAGCTATTTTCCAAGTTGGCAATTTCATATGAATTTGTATAATTTTATTATACAAAAAGCTTGAAGATGCATTTCGAATGAATGTTATGTGACATTGTTAACAAGTTCTTCGTTTTTTACCATGAGCTTGCCAACTGATTTCTGCTCTCATTATACCATTACCATTGATTTACCACAGAAAAGCTATTCAATGCTCGTTTATTCATGTTATAAATCATGTTATAAATCTATTCATGTTAGTCAGTCAGAAAAATTAACTCTAGAGAGGAGCTTTGATAAATATATGCACTATAGCATGCATTAAATTTTTACTTAACCTGTTCTTCAATATTTAATATATCACAAGCTTATGAATCACAAGCATGTGAATAGAAGACTAATAGAACTGTGAAATTTGTGTCAATGCCCAGCTCTACATAGTAGCCAACCATAAACAGTCTGTTTTCAAAAAAGGAACACCCTATAAGTGCCCTGCCCTCACAGAAATATCCTTATTCACAAACAGGGCAGTTGTGGCCTGTTGTGGCCTGTTGTGGCCAGTTGTGGCCTGAAGGTCATGGGTTTGAGACTCAATAAGAACAGGAATTGTAGGCACCTAACCCCCAATCTGGCTTCCCGGGTGCTGCAGCGAATGGCTTTTTGAAGGCAAAAACCTGAAACTCTGTTAGCATTTTAACACTTCCAGGTCTTCCAGTTCCATTACCCCGAAGTCAGTAAGTTTTTTGAATGGGTTTTTGGTTAAACACCTGAAATAATGTCACAATATGATTTTTTCATTGGCTTTTGACTTATTGCAGAAAATAAGGCCTGTGACTAAAAAAAAAAAAAAATCCAAAGTGACAAAAAATCCAAACATCACTAAGCTTCCAACAACTCTTTCAGTCTGTTTAAAAAACATTTCCCTGAAAGTCTGAGTTATAATAGTTTGCAAGAGTGTGATTATAACACAATGAGGCTGTGAAAGCAACTATTCAGTAGAAGATTTTACCTGTTCGGCTGATAAAGTTTAATTTCCCAATTTCCATTTAGCCACTTGTAAGTACTGTAACAGCCTTTTAGAAGATAAGTAAAAGCTTTAAAAAACTTAAAGTGGAAAAAAATGGTACAATAGAGGTTGTCTGGGACATTAAACATCATCAGCCAAATAGGTAAACTCATCTACACACTAGTCCACTTTTATTAGGGTGACCATATTTCTCATGGTGGAATACGGGATGGGTGAGCAAGGGGTGGGCAATATGACCATTTTATTTGTAATATGAGAAATTTTATTTCACAATAATTATTATTAAATAAAAAAGACATTTACAAACAATACGACAAATACAATAGAGATACAAATTAAATAAACTTGTTTTTCAGATACAGTAGGTTTATTTACCATGTATAAATTTAACATATTTTGTTGTGTGATTAATATTAATGACAGACAAATATTTAATTAGGCTACTGTCCCTTTAGGACCGAATTCATGGATGTATTATACACATATCTGGTTTTCACTCACCTGTTTACGTCCACTTAAGTAATAACCGACTGTATTTACATGAGATACTCCACACGATGGACATTTTGACAACTATGTGTGCATTTGACCATTCAGGCGCAATGAGAACTGATCGCGCACGGTCTGAGAGAGCGTACTTGGTTACTGACATAACCTTGGTTCCCTTAGATACGGAACGAGTACTGCGTCGAATGTCTTATTATACATAAGACAAGACGCATATGGGGAAAACTCCTTTTTTATCCAATTTCTGAAGCCTTTTTCAATCACGCAGTGAAACTGCACGGATTGTTAAGTTAAAGTAAATGAACCAATGATGTACGCAGTACTTGTTCGGTATCTAAGGGAACTGAGGTTAACTGTCAGTAACTGAGTACGTTCCCTTTCGATACTACACTTGTACTGCGTCAAATGTCTTATACATAAGACGAGACGCATATGGGGACTGTTCAATCATGCTGTGCTATGCAGGGGGATGACAGAGCATTGGGGCAGAGCACTTAAAAGGGGTTGCACCAGATACCTATAGTAAAGGGACAGCCCGGACAATGGGGATGAAATACTGTAGTCATCCTCCTAATCCCATAAAGCTAAGGCACCAGCAAGGCCTGGGATGCATATAGTGGGCATAAAATGTACCCAGACATGGTCAGGGACATAACAGAAAAAAACATAAGCTAGTCACAGTGGTGAGGCTTACGCAGAAAGGACCTGTGTCTGAAGCGCAGGAATGTCCGTTGTTATAACACCTGACAAATGTGGATGGTGAGGCATAGCCAGCTGCTGCACAGATATCAGCGATGGAAATGCCACAGGACCATGCCCATGAGGAGGCCATGCCTCTCGTGGAATGCGCTCTTATGCCTAAAGGGCATTGAAGGCCTAAAGAGGAGTAAGCGAGTGCTATGGAATCGACAATCCATCTGGAAAGTCTGGGCTTCGTGACCGGGCGATCTTTCGTGCGGCCACCGAAACGCTGTTCCGCTTGGCGAAAAGAGGCGGAGAGGTCAATATAGGCCCGCAGGGCCCTGACAGGACAGAGTAGGTTCGACTCCTGATCATCCTGAGGAGGAGGAAGAGCGGAGAGAATAACCAACTGCTCCTTAAAGGGGGTGAATGGGACTTTCGGGACGTATCCATGTCTTGGTTTCAGGACGACCTTGGAGTCGCTAGGCCTGAATTCAAGGCAGGAGGTGCTCACAGAAAGCGCCTGCAAATCTCCCACATGCTTAACCGATGCTATAGCTAGCAGTAAAGCGTTTTTCAGCAACAGGGGACATAAGTCGGTAGTCTGGATTTGCTTTAAGACCTCTAAGAACCATGGATATGGTCCCAGGTAGGAACCGTGAGGGGATGGGGAGGGTTCAACCTCCTGGATCACTTAAGGAAGCGAACAACCAAGTTGTTTCTCCCTATCGACTGCCCTGCTTTAGGAGCATGAGAGGCTGCTATAGCTGCGACATAGACCTTAAGGGTAGAGGGAGTATGGCCTTTATCCATTAAAGGTGCCCTAGAATTAAAAATTGAATTTACCTTGGCATAGTAAAGCAGTTAAAATAACAGAGTTCAGTACATGGAAATGACATACAGTGAGTCTCAAACACCGTTGTTTCCTCCAAATCTCATTTGTTTAAAAGACCTCCGACGAACAGGCGAATCTCAACATAACACCGACTGTTACGTAACAGTCGGGATCAAGGCATTACACAAGGGCAGGACGTCTGGATCTGTGCACAGCTGAATCATCAGACTAGGTAAGCAAGCAAGGACAATAGCGAAAAATGGCAGATGGAGCAATAATAACTGACATGATCATGATATCATGATATTTTTAGTGATATTTGTAAATTGTCTTTCTAAATGTTTCGTTAGCATGTTGCTAATGTACTGTTAAATGTGGTTAAAGTTACCATCGTTTCTTACTGTATTCACGGAGACAAGACTGTCGTTATTTTCATTTTTTAAACACTTGCAGTCTGTATAATTCATAAACACAACTTCATTCTTTATAAATCTCTCCAACAGTGTGTAATGTTAGCGTTAGCCACAAAGTATACTATCAAACTCATTCAGAATCAAACGTAAACATCCAAATAAATACCATACTTACGCGATTAGACATGTTGCATGATGAACACTTTGTAAAGATCCATTTTGAGAGTTATATTAGCTGTGTGAACTTTGTTTATGGTGTTTAAGGCAAGCGCGAGCTCTGTGGGCGGGGAGCAGGAGAATTTAAAGGGGCCGCTCAGCCTGAATTGGCGCATATTTAATGATGCCCCAAAATAGGCAGTTAAAAAAATTTAATAAAAAAAAGGACCTTATGAGCAACCTCTCTGATTCCTTTGACAACCAGGGGAATCAGAGTGATCGGGGGAATGGTATACAGGAGGAGGCTGGGCCAGTCGTGGGCCAGCGCATCCCTGGTTTTTGAGAAATATATTGGGCAATGATAATTGTCTTCTGAGGTGATGAGGTCGACCTCTGCCCCTCCGAAGACATCCCAAATTTTCTGAACTGTGTGGAGGTGGAGCGACCATTCCTCTAAGGGAAGGATGTTCCGGGACAACATGTCCACCTCTGTGTTCAGTACGCCCTGTACATGCGCTGCCCTCAGTGAGAGCAGGTTGCATTGGGCCCACTCTAGGATGGTTTTCGCTAGAGTGAAGAGGGGCTTTAAAGAGAGCCTGCCCTGGTGATTTATGAAGGACAGCACCATCATGTTGTCTGATATGACCAAGACGTGGTGTCCCACCAGGAGAGGAAGGAAGGCTTGGAGAGCTTGATATACCACCATCATTTCCAGACGGTTGATATGAAGCTCGCTTTCCGGCCCGTTCCAAGTGGCAAGGGCCGGACGGTTGTCACACAGAACTCCCCAACCCATCTTGGAGGCATCTGTGAAGACGACCTTCCTCCTGTTCATCGTCCTGATTGCCACGCCTACCGAATGGAAGGACCATGTATTGATATGCCACCCCTTCAAAGGCAAATCTCAAGAATTGCCTGTGATAGGGGAGCTATCTGGATGTGAAAATAAGCATCTTTCAGATCCAGGGTAAAGAACCAGTCTCCTGGGCGGATTTGAGGGAAGATCTGCTTCAAAGTGATCATTCTGAATGCTTTATCAGGGCCCTGATCAGATGTCTGAGATCGAGGATGGGTCTGAGACCACCATCCTTTTTGGGTACTAGGAATTACCTGCTGTAGAAGCCTGAATCGCTCAGTGCTGGGGGAACCACTTCTATGGCTCCTTTTGCCAGCATGGTGTTCACCTCGGAACACAGGACGTGCACGTCCTTGCTTTCCACAGAGGTCTGGGCCATGCTGTTGAATAACGGGGCCCGTTGAGCGAATTGGAGTACATAACCTTGTTTTATTATGTTCAGCACCAAAGTTGACACTCCAGGGGATGGCCTGCCATGCCTTGGCCCACGTGGCAAGGGGCTGGATAGGTTCTGGCACTGTGAGGGACTGTGGTGCACATATGGGGTGGAAGAGGAAATTTGCTCTCTTTTTGAGTATGTTTGTTTTTTTATTACTATAACAGCTGTGCACTGCCAGGGTGTTTGAACAGGCTATGTGCAGGCAACAAACACATTTTCTCGAACACCCGGAACTGATGGGGTGACAGGAAAATAGTGCGAGACATTTTGGAAGGTGGTCTGGCCACAGCAGGATTTAACATTCTCCTCTTCTTTTCTCGGGCATCAGGCCGACATCTGAGATGCAGGGACCAGCACTATCTTGGGTCGGGGTCCCTGTCGCTTTAGGGGTGGCACTTAGCATAGCGCGAGCACTGCCGTTGCTCTGGTCTTGGCGTGGGCTGAGTGGTTGGCGGCGTAGCCTTGGGTGGCTGCTGAGCTGGCGCAGGATTGGGGAGGCTCGAAGCAGCCGAGCTGGAGCACTTTGGCAGGAAGTGTCGCATAGCCTGAGATGACTTCTGTGTGGCTGTGAAGCGCTTAGCAAAACCATCAACAGCGGGACCAAAGAGACCAGTGGGGGAGACAGGCTAGTCGAGGAAGACAGCTTTGTGCACTTATCCTGTAAGCTCGTGAATAAAAATTAAAATGTGGACGAAAAAGAAACTATTAAACGTCTTATCATTAAAATCTAAAAATTAATATGACGGGTAATAATTGAATATGACAGAATTTTTACTATCCTGTCTGTGGCTCTCGGGAGCGAAGCGCTGACCAGGCTGCTTGGGACCGGCGTGGGAACAGAGCTGCTTGAGAGCCGCAAGCTGATCTGGCTGCTGTGAAGCGCCGGTATAATCAGCGCTGCATGAGAGCGGCGAGCTGGCAGAGCGGCGAAAGAGCTGCAGGCTGCTTGTGGGCGGTGGCTGCTAGAGAGTGGAGAGCTGCTTGAGAGCGGCGAGCAGAGAAAAGGCAAGCAAATCAAACTGCTGCAGAGCGGTGAGCTGATCAGCGCTGAATTTCAGCTGCTTGCAGTTGAAGGCGGCTTCAAGTCTCGTAGTCAAAGAGAAGAGATGATATCTGCGTCGTTGAAGGAGAATGAATCGATTTGCCATGGTGAGACGGCCAGTTATATAGCCCGATACACCGCCCCTTTTGGCGGGCTCGAGCAGGCTTGCTCAACATTGGCTTGTGCGGCTCTGCTGTGTCGTCATTGGTTTGTTTACTTTAACTTCACGAACCAATGGCCGTGCAGTTTCACTGTGTGATTGAAATAGGCTTCAGATATCGGAGAAAAAAGGAGTTTTCCCCATATGCGTCTCGTTTTATGTATAATAAGACATTTGACGCAGTACAATAGTACTGTAGTATTGAAAGGGAACTGGGCTGCGTTCAGCCTCGACAAAACGTTGCAAAACGTTTTTTTAAACGGAAACAGTGCTGCTTTGAACACCCTGTTCTGATGATGCAAGAGTTGCAACTATGGCAGCTGAGAAGGCCATTCTTTGTGCTCTTTTGAATTTTCGGAGCCTGATGAAATCAGTAATACGTGTTGAATACTGCAATACGCTCAATATTACAGTCATTGCCCTTGCCGTCCAGAATAAAAGAGAACATCCCAATCGAGTGAAGGGATATGGAAACTGTGGTTTGCCTCGCATTTCAGGATGAAAAGACAAACATTTCAAATGAAGGATAGTGTTATGAAGACTGTGTTATGATCTATGACCTTATTATTTTTATTGTTGGTATTAGGTTTATCATTATTGATGATCACTATTGTTGTGCTATGATATTGTAATATTTACCATTATATAATCAGAGAATAGAAAAGTTTATGAAAGTGTCACTGCAAAATACAATAGCAAAATACAGAAATATGTATAGTAGCCTACTTTTATGTTACATACCCATTGTGCGGACTGTCTCTTTAATATTGTGTGGTTTATACATGTTGTTGCTGATTGGGCTGACATTTTTGACACAGCCTCCAAACAAGAGAAAATGTATCTCAAACCCCATTGCACACCGTTTGCAGGAAACATGCTATTCAACCCGGAACCCGTAGCAAAACGTTGCACACGGTTTGAGCTTGAACATGCCCCAGCCTTCACTACTGGCAAGTCTGATAACGAATTGTGAGTGGATAGTAATTTTGTTCTATGATGAATTTGATTGGCCTGTTCTCAGAACACTACTACTACTACTCATTCTATTGGTCATATCGAAATTTTAGGAAAGATGAAATACGGGACAAAACATGATTTTTTCTTAAGTCGGGACACAAAAAATAGAGCTGAAATACAGGACTGATCCGGGGGGAAATGGACGTCTGGTCACCCTAGCTTTTTTAGCCTTGTTGTGTTTATAATCATATTCTTGCAAACTATTATATCTCAAACTTTCAGGGAAAATGTTTTTAAACAAAGATTGTTGTTGTTGTAAGCGATGTTGTTAGTGATGGTGATGTTGAAGTGATGAGACCGTAGAGTAGTTTTTTTATAGCCTACATTTAGCTTTTCTGCAGATTCTATTTGTTTCAAAATTCAGAAAAGTTGTGTTCATTTGTGAAGATTATCACGATTAACAAATGTGTAAGAATCATAAGCTTCTGTTAGTCACAGACCTTATTTTGTGGAATAATCCAAGAACCAGTGGAAAAACATGTTGGGTTTTTGTCGAGTGAACCAGGGTGATGCTAACTTCCGGGTTGGCTTACAAATGCCACATAATTTCAAAATTAAAAATGGAATAATAAGTATTAACTGTCCAAAATTTAATTCCAAAGTACCTATACAGCATTAGTGTATCCACAACAGTAAAGTTTTTAGATCACGGTGCAGTTCACAGGAAATGCTTGTATTGATAAAAGCAACACAATCTCACAGCAATCTGTAACTGTTTTAAGTTTTGAAGGTTTGGTGTCTAATTTGTATCAATTTGTACAAACTCATACATATATTTTCGGACTATCTGCTTACTCCTTCAGTCTATTACAAATTTTAATTGGCTCAGTTTCAGCTTATAAATTGATCACAAAAAATGTTATGTGTTTTAGGGCAACATGCTTTTTGATCATGATTGCATCTTCAACTATCTATTATCTTTATAATCCTGTCATTTCGCTCCTAAAGGGCGCAAGTACCAGTACCAGTTTATAAATGAAAGCAGGACATGGCAAGATGCTCAGAGTTACTGCAGAGCAAGATTCACCGATCTGGCCACTGCTGACAACATGAGCGACGCGAGTTTGCTGGTAAATACAGTGGATGCTGGATACAATGGTTCAGTATGGATAGGTCTCCACAATGGAACAGAGTATCGCTGGGTCTGGTCTATGGGCACACAGTCCCAGTACAGTATCTGGAATTCAGGGGAACCAAATGGCGATGGGGGGGTGTGTGAGGAGTTTTAATGGAAGCTGGTATGATGAGAGCTGCATCACCGCTCTCCCATTTGTGTGTTTCAATGGTGAGTCCTCAAATCTGGTTCATTTTCCCCCCACACTTTAGCTGATCATGGACTAAGGGCTGGTTTTTATCTGGTGTTTCTGAACAGACAGCTCTGGTTTTATCATCATTACGACTGCTATGACATGGAGAGATGCTCAGAGTTACTGCAGACAACACCACACTGACTTGGCGAGTATCAGCAGTGCAGAGCAGCAGAATCTGATCCGTAATCAAGCATCGCTCTGGATTGGTCTGTTCCTGGACTCTTGGCAGTGGTCTGATAGTGGGAATCTCAGTTTCAGATACTGGACAGAAGGTCAACCATCCCAGAGTTCAGGATCTGAGTGTGTCGGCATGTCAAGAAACAATTCTGGGAAATGGGCTCATGAAAGCTGTGATCTAAAGCATCCTTTTATCTGCCATGGAGGTGAGTTTCCACAGTTAACAGAATCAAATGATTCAAACAAGATTCGCAGATCATTCCTAAAACAGACCTTACAAACTACTGACATATGTTTTCATTTATTGATATATCTTCTGTGTTAATAATGAACTCTTAATTTCTCTAGATGACAAGTTGATTAAAAAGCAGATTGTCAAACTAAAATTGTCCTGTAATGGAAAATGCACGTTGAATGATCCTTCCATACAGACTGCCATCCTGAATGAGGTTTGTCTCTGCCTTAAACACTGTTCAGTTTCAGTGTCAAATTTTGAATGCATAATAGCACCATTACAGCCAACCACAACATCCTAAGGCATTGTGTTCTTGATGTCTGAACTGGCAAGCACCTCTCATATCACATATTCTTGCTGTTATTATGTTTGATTTTTTTTTTTCCTGGTCTTCTCCAGATAAGTGAAAAGATGAAGAGCATGGGGCTGGAAAGTGACAGCAAAATAAGCTGGAGAAAAGGGGAAGGTGGAGAGGTGTTTCATCAGGAGATCAACCATACTGCGAGTTCCAATAATACATGTAATAAGAAGTAATCTTTAATTTAGGCCTTTATATCAAAATTCAAAACAGACTTAAAGAATATAGAGGGGGTTTTATTTTTAGTAACAGTAGATTGCTTTAAGGAATTGTGAAGTAGTTGTAGTAGAATTATCAGTTATTTAAAGTGCCCCTATTATGCTTTTTTTTTTTAGATACCTAATTTTGTTTTGGAGGTCTCATAATATACATTGGACATCACCACATTTTTCAATGATTCTCAAATGACTCTGATGATTCCCTCTCTCTAAATCCCACCTTTCCTCAAGCCTACTCTGCTCTGATTGGCCAGATGGCCCAGTCTTTTATGATTGGTCTACTGCTTACAGCGCGTGTTGGAAACGAAACGCTCATTACCATAACTGAACTTTAGCTCCAGAGGTTTCCTCAGTCCTCAGCAATTGACTATATGCACGGTTACTTCTTATTTGTCCTTTAGCCAGCTCTGGCATTTCTGGTGAACTGTTAGCTGTTCATTCTGTACTTGCTGTACATTGACACAAAACCATCAGTGGTTGACCCAATTTACCTAATTTACCATAAATAAAATAAATAAATAATCAATAAATTGATTGGGACCGTTTAAGAAATGCTGTGTCTGTAATTATACACGCACATGCATTTTTTTTTCCAGCACTTCAAATGTTATTTTTAATGCATGACCACCAGTGATGGGAATTTTTTTAGTAACGAGTAATCAAACAAATGACTTTTTCTCCCGTTACGACGCCGTTACCGTTACTGACAAAAAAATGTATAATTGAGCTCACTGAAGCGGTTTTCATCTGAGTAGACTCTCTCTCTCAGCCATAGGACCTGCAATGTTTTTTTCTCTGGTGTGTGTTGGGGTTAGTCACACACAAATATAATTTTAGACTGATAATAATGTACGATGCTCTGTGTGTGTGTGTGTGTGTGTGTGTGTGTGTGTGTGTGTGTGTGTGTGTGTGTCTGTGAGTATGCGAGCAGAGAATACCCTTTGTGACATGCTGGATCGAAAATATGTGAAATAAGTTTTTTTCTAGTCGACTAGCCATTAGTTGACTAATCACATTTAAATTAATTTATTTTCTTAAATACTGGAGAGAATAAACCATAATAATGTTTAATATAAGCTATAGCACTCAAGCGCTCGCATAAAGCTTGCCATAAAGAACCAGCAAAAGATTATGAATGTGACAGAAACAGCAAGGAGACATTTAATTGTTTATTTTAATTTTAATTGCTTTCTACAAAACAAAACTTAATGAAGTGGTCAAAATCATGTCTGACCCACTCCATGTCTCCCGATATATTGTGCATCTTATGATGCATCTTATTCATGCTGTTCACTTTTTTTATTATCAAATAGATTAATTAAAAACATAACATAGGTCTATTTAAACATAAATATGAAACTATGTTTTCTTTAATGGCTACCAACACGTATAGTACAGTACAGAGAAATTCCATGTTGTGAGCAGGAGTGGATCATGAGTCACAAGTCGAATCAAGAATAATTTATTTTTAGACTTATATTTAATATTATTAATATTATTTTATTTTTTTAAGTAACGCAGTTGTTACTTTCCCTGGTAATTAGTTACTTTTATAATGATGTAACTCAGTTACTAACTCCATTACTATTTGTGAGAAGTAGCTTAACTATAACTAATTACTTTTTTAAAGTAAGGTGCCCAACACTGATGACCACAAACATTACTTGTTCATCCTTCTGACATTGCCCCTACTGTAAAACTGAACGTTGGAAATTCAACATTAGAAAACACATTTAAAATAAAAAAAAAAACTATAATTACCACTATAACCAGCAGATGGTGGCAAAGTAGCATTTATTTGAACATATATCAGCCAATTCCTCTAATAGTTTTTCAATTTTGTTTCGTTTTTGACTAAATATTACACATTATAAAATATCTAGGTTTAAAAATGCATTTTGTCAATGTGAAATATGAAGTACTCACAAAATCTTATGAAAAACAATAACTTTTCTCATTGCGAGCGTCGCGCTTTCCCTTTGTAATCACAGCAGCTGTCAGTCAGTGCAGCGCAAGATCAATGATTTCGGCATACTTGTGAAAACACATTTTATTCAATTAATCTAACTAAAGTGCTCAATAAATTTTAAAATTTTGCCTGGTTTTTTTTTTTCTTCACACGAAAGTGTGAGTGTAAGTAGTATACTATTGATGCTCAACACACCAGCATGTGACATCTCACCGGAAGTTTTCGAGCTGGCTTATATTAATGCGGAAGTTCTAAAGAACGCTCTGTGCATATAGTCAATTGAACACACTGTAAAGACAGTAACGATGGTGTCGATTTTACCATATCAATTCGAGCGTGAGTCCGATGTTAAAACATTGGAAGAACTAGTTATTCGAACCTTCATCGCAAAGACAACTTGAGCAGGACGTGTCTCAGTGATACGCTCAGTTTGATATACATTTTTGCAACTGAAATTCCTCACCATCAACATTAACAAGTGTCCATCAACAAACCGCTGTGTATATTTTATTAATTTATTGCAGTGTACATGCGGGAACTGTATCATTAACTGTATCAATAAACAATAACAGCGTATACATTAGCAGAGCACTAATGAATTCAAAGTTCAAAATGAATCCCGTGTTGAACTCCACAACAAACACAGGAACACAACAAAAGATTGGGATTGTAGTTACTGCTGTGGTATCACTGAAAAAAAATATTTTTAACCACTGATTCTTCGCAGCCTCATCACTCGGAAGTGAAAATAAAACAAATTTACTTTCACAGCATAGGACACAGTGTCTTTTCGACATGATGTTAACCTCACGAAAAAGCCACAGTGTTTGAGGGCGGACAACGCAGAAATAGGCGGACATTATGTAAATGTGTTACCCAGTGACATGTAATGCAGAACAATTTGAATTCCTGACAACGCGTTTAGGCTGTTCAGAATCGATTATTTCTTTTGAGAGACAATAACTTTATTTATCATGCAATTTCGGCTTTACAACTTTGCAGACTGTTAACATTCATAGACGGCTACATTACACATTGCAATAAAGGTAATATTTGAAAAAGCATAATAGGGGCACCTTAAACACCATGAAGTTTCCATTTATATAATGTATATAGTAAATGGTATAGTTTTGAAAGGTGATATTTTCTGTAAAAAAAAATATCATTAAAAGTAGAGAGAATTTTATATAGGTTTTAGAGTATATGCAGAAATATATATATAGTGTGTGATTTTCTTTTCTTTTTTGTGCTTTTCTTTTGAAATTGATGACAGATATAAGTAACTTTAATATGCTATATATTTAAAAAAGAAAAAAGAAAAAAAAGAATTCATCAGCACTGGAGGAGTAAATGAATCTCTTTTTCTCTGCATTCTGAAATAACAAAGATATGCTGTGTTCAAAATAAAAATAAAATAAAATTTACTTTGTAAAACTAAAGATTGGGAATTCGACTTTTATGAATTTATTAACATTAGAGTAGTTCTCTGCATTCGTGGTAGTCGTGGCCTAATAGATAGAGAGTCGGACTTGTAACCAAAAGGTCATGGGTTCGAGTCTCATGTCCGGCAGGGATGTGGGGAGTGAATGTCCAGTGCTCTCCCTACCCTCAATACCACGACTGAGGTGAGACCCTTGAGCAAGGCACCGTACCCCCAACTGCTCCCCGGGCGCCGCAGCAATGGCTGCCCAGTGTGCCCACTGCTCCGGTTGTGTGTTCACGGTGTGTGTGTGTGTGTGTGTGTTCACTGCTGTGTGTGTGCACTTGGATGGGTTAAATGCAGAGTACAAATTCCGAGTATGGGTTACCATACTTGGCCACATGTCACTTCACTTCACTTCAGTTACACTTTCATGTAAATGACTCTCTCTCTCTCTTTGTCTCTGCATTCTTAAATAATAATATCATAAATGACAGATATGTAGATAAAGATTTATTCACATGTTCATGTCTTGTCTTGCATTTGATAAAATTGTGAAAGTGACTTTAAAGGTGCCCTAGAATTAAAAATTGAATTTACCTTGGCATAGTTAAATTACAAGAGTTCAGAACATGGAAATGACATACACTGAGTCTCAAACACCGTTGTTTCCTCCTCCTTATATAAATCTCAATTGTTTAAAAGACCTCCGAAGAACAGGCAAATCTCAACATAACACCGACTGTTACGTAACAGTCGGGGTGTACGCCCCCAATATTTGCATATGCCAGCCCATGTTCAAGGCATTCAAGCCAGTATTAACGTCTGGATGTGCACAGCTGAATCATCAGACTAGGTAAGCAAGCAAGAACAATAGCGAAAAATGGCAGATGGAGCAATAATAACTGACATGGTCCATGATAACATGATATTTTTAGTGATATTTGTAAATTCTAAATGTTTTGTTAGCATGTTGCTAATGTACTGTTAAATGTGTTACCATGTTACCATCGTTTCTTACTGTATTCACGGAGACAAGAGCCGTCGCTATTTTCATTTTTAAACACTTGCAGCCTGTATAATTCATAAACACAACTTCATTCTTTATAAATCTCTCCAACAGTGTGTAATGTTAGCTTTAGCCACGGAGCACCATCAAACTCATTCAGAATCAAATGTAAACATCCAAATAAATACAATACTTACACGATTAGACATGCTGCATGACAAACACTTTGTAAAGATCCATTTTGAGGGTTATATTAGCTGTGTGAACTTTGTTTATGCTGTTGAAGGCAAGCGCGAGCTCCGTGGGCGGAGAGCACGAGAATTTAAAGGGGCCGCAGCCTAAATCGGCTCATATTTAATGATGCCCCAAAATAGGCAATTAAAAAATTAATTAATTAATTAATTTTAAAAAATCTATAGGGTATTTTGAACTGAAACTTCACAGACACATTCAGGGGACACCTTAGACTTATATTAAAAAGTCCTTAGACATCTTTTAAAAAGACGTCTACGGCACCTTTAATATGCACATACACTCTATTTTGTGTTGTTTTTTGTTGTTTTTTTTTTTGTTTTGTTTTGTTGGGGTTTTTTTGCTGTTGTAGTCGTTTTTACTATTAATATTCTTAGCCCATCTATAATATATTTTCAGTCATCTTCATTCTAAGTTTTTGAAATGGGATGTTCCCGGGTAGTGGGTTAGGTAGGTTGTATCAGCAGCACTCTGGTTAGGTGTTATTCATCCTTTCACCACAAGATGGCCACAAATTACACCGGTTTGAGAAGAGTAGAGTATGCTAATGAACAATTTTAGAGCATCATGTTACTCCCAAACACTGTACATTTTGAATGTCTCCCTAATTAGAACACACCTGAGTCAATCCACAAGTTTGTTAACATGAATGGCCATATTGTATAATATATTAACATTAATAATATAATGGCCATATTGTATAAAATGTATAACATAATATATTATACGCAATATAATACACAATGGATAGCTATCTGAATTTCGTAAGTTAACATTCATGTAAGGATGCTATTCAATGTGGAAGGGACATGGTGAAGTGAAAAACTTACCTTAGAAAAAAAACTTTTGCCGATATCTTCCGACTGGAGAAGCGCATGTAGGCTACTTCAAATTTCCTAAGATCGAAGAGGGCGCTAATACACATGTGTGAAGCAAATATCACAGATCAGACTTGTCTAAAAGTTATTTAAGGTGTTTTCTAATGTACCCCTGTACCAACTCTACCTGGTCTACCCTATGCATGACATTTTCACAAATTCACGTTTTTGTAGTTTACACAATGACAATAACAGTATGTTTTCAAAAACGTGCACTTTTAAGTATCCAACATGGATACAGTTGGAACAAAAAAGCTTCTTGTGTTTATGAGCTAATTGTGGCAAATATGACCTACTTATGGGTGTTAATAATTATTAATATTTTAGTAGACAAGTAAAGGAAATGTCATGAAAAATCACTTCTTTTCAGTCCCTAGTTTTGGTGTGGTAACAGAAAAAGCAAAAAGTGTACCAACTGTACCCCGGCCTAGACTTTAAATAGTGTTCTGTGCTATACGCTCTTGGGCAAAGGAGTTTCTTTGAAAGGCTCGCGTGCTTGTGCGGAACACGGGAAATGAAGTATATCCGGGCCTTAACCGCTCTAAATTGTAATGGACTGGAGCTCACGGTTCACATCGGGAGAAATGGAACGCGGGGGCACCGCGATGCGACCGCAAAGGGCACTTTCACTTTCGCGATCAAAGTGCACGCCACAGATAAGCATTGTAAATGCAGTATTACATTATACACCAATTAAACGCGCAGGTCTCCTCTCGTGCGTCCTCCCCACTGTGTCGCTGGTCGAGGCAATAACTTTCGTTTCGCTTTCAGATATCTCTATTATAGATGCCATTAATGCATTTACCTTTCTAGATGTAATTACCGAAATCAAAACAGTCCATTTAAATCTTCACGAAAACTTAAGTCAAGCCAGCTGAGCTCGCGCGTCAACCTGAGAGATCAGCCTCCTTACCTTAAAGTGTCAAATTTCTCGGTTTCTGAATGGACGGTTTGGCTTGATTGACAAACGCTAATGTTCGGGCATGATTTATAAGCTATAGCATCGACCTGTCCTAAAACGTTAGCACGCTTTGAATGATGGTTTGGAGAGCGCGTTTCCTGTTCACATCCGCGGCAAAACAGTTGATTATTTACGAACGAAAGCCAACAGAAACGTGAAAATGGTCTCATTTGAAAGAAAATATCATAAGCTAAAAGATGATATATTGTGACTGACTGAAGCAGCCCTTATCAAAAGTGCGGGGGTTCAGACCCCCCCTGTCCCCCGTGTCAACGGCGCGCCTGGACGGGAGTCTGTTTGTGCTGCTGCTGTCAGGTTGGTGTGGTCATTTGTAATCTGTATTTATGATGTACACATGGATTAACCCTCTACCGCACGCATTATGATAAATCTATAGTAAAAAAATTTTGACTCTTTTTCTTTTCTTAGAATGGCTTAACTTGAAGTGCTGTAAAAAAAAAAAAAAAAAAAAAAAAAAAAAATTGGAAAAAAATATTATTTTAAGGTAGCCTAATTTATGATATCGTCCCCTTGGAATTATGAGGTTCTATCTGCATTCTGAGCAGTTCTGAGATATTGAGCTTCAAAGTTTTGCATTCCATTGGACTTTGTAGATATAACCTTTTTGTTTTCTTAATAAAAAGCCCCCAAATGTACTCAACATTACCAAAAACATTACATAATGTAAATAATTTGTCACAGAATAAGAATATGTGAATAACTAAATTTTGACAAAAATGTCAGATAGAACCTTAAAATTCCAAGAGGACGATATGTTGTCATATGGCAACAACGTACAATAGTGGAAATAACTTAGAATAAGTGTAAGTGTATATAGTTAATATTTTCCTCAGAAATGTTTGTATTGAATCAATTGGTGTTATTATAAGCTTTAGCAGTAAATATAAACAACACCTTATACTTATTTTCCAATATCTTGTGCTTTTATTTATTCCATTCTCTTTTGCTGAATAATGCTTTATATTCTTTGAATTTCATTACGTTTTTCATGATTGTTATTTAAATTGCAAATGTAGACAGTTAAAAACAAATCTAATACTGTTCATCATGTATCATAAAACATTGGCATAAAACCAAAAACATCGCAGTTCATGAAAATTCAACATTACGCAATCTTATGAGAGGAAGGTTATGAACATGAACCCCCCCATAATCCTTGAAACTTCACCTTTGTTCTGTATGAAACTTCAAAATGCATTTTTTTTTTTCAGAGGTGAGGCACAGGTACACATCACATTTGGTACACTTCACCCTAACAACACACTTACATACACTTGCACCTGCCTTTTTTAGACACCATGGTAGGCCAGTGGTAGGTCTGGGCCAGTAGTACTGGCTGTGGTGGCAGGTCTCTGATGTTGATTTAATCCATAATACAAATGCCATGGCAGTCCTTAACATATGACTAATCAATATTATATCACTAGCATTAATGTTGTTATTGTTACAGCTTAACAGGCTGCAGCTGACCTTTGCTAGCTAGCTAACCTATTATAATAATGTCATTCCATTATTGCGCAGTGTTGCCATATGGCAACACAGACATTTTTATAGATTTACCAAAAACTAATTTCATAAAAACTTTTTTGAGTGGTGAATATTTCATCATAACCTACCTGAGATGATTTTAACAATTTTTTTGTGAATGTGATATGGGCGGGTCCTTGTTTGATACTGACGTTTTTGTTTGCTTTCAGCAACTACCGACAAGAGACGGCAGTCTGTTAGAAATAGGGCCACAGAAAAAAATTGCATGTCATGTGACTTAACCAAAGCACATCATTGGCTAAACTAAAGATATATATAGATATATATAGATAGGAATTATGGGAATATATAATTTTGTGAGGATATATGTGAATACGGCTTTTGAGATATACTGTATGTGTATGACCTTATTTCATATGTAAAATATGATGATATCACTGACATAATAAATTTGATTGGAATCATAATGTGTATATATTATTCCCATTATCAGATGATACCAACATTTGTAATGTAAATAAATAAATAAATAAAAAGAAATACAGTGCTCCTTACTTTTAAAATGATTCATTTAATATTGTAACTTAAAAAGAGGGATTGTTTACCCCAAAATTAAAATGTTTACTCACGCTCATGATGACAGAAGTTTCACTATTGGATAATCTCTTTAAATGCATTAAAAATTAAGGTTCCAAAAGGGAGGGTTCACAGTGATGTCAAAGATAGAAGAACCATTGTGAGTTCCCCAAAGAACCTTTCAGTGAATTGCTCTTGAAGAACATTTTAGTGCAGTGTAAAGAACCTTTTGTAGAATGGAAAGGTTCCATGGATGTTGAAGGTTTTTCATGGAACCAGATCTGTAAATTATTTGAGTAAATGTAATTAGTTACTGTACTTAATTATCGTTTTGGCTACTCTGTAATTTTACTGAGTATCAAAGATATGAGCAACTTTTACTCTATTCTTGACTACATTTTTACTCCAGTACATTTACAATGAGCAATGCATTTACATTTTGCATGGCACCTAACTTTTTTCTGCAGCAGTTTATTTCTACTACAAAATAAGCAAGCAATACTGTCATCTGCAGGGCACTGCAAGTACTACATCTTGTGTGTTTTGCCCTTACTCACCGAAACTTGTCAACAAGGCTACTTTACATGAATGCAAGAGCATTAATTTAGCAAGTAGTTGTGAATCACTAAATAGACGAGGACATGACTGCAGCCACCAATGAGACCAAAGTGCAAGAAGTAAAATTAAAAATTCAAAGCTTTTTAATTTTACTTAACATTGTTTTATGTGTCTGTTATACTGAAGAGAGCTTTTTGAAGGATACTGATTTTAGGCTACTTATTCTCTTTTTGAGCTTAACTGAGACTTCATTGTCTATAGAAGTTTAAGAGGCTGCTTTGTTGACCTTGATTTATTGCAATTTTGAGGTGTTTGGTTTTATTTTATTATTTTTTTATAGAAAATAAATATGATTGTCCTTCTCACAAATCAACCGTTTCTTGTATTTCACTGGCATGTCTCTTTGCTGTTGAGGACTAGTGCATCTTTGAGCCTAAATGTAGTATGAGTAAAATCAGATAGTCTGTGGTGATGATACACAGGGTAAATTTTTGAGCTATGTTGCTGGGCAATATTGGCGAGCGGTGTTGCTTGGGCACTTTCTCATTGAGTATGGACAACAAAGTATCCAGAAAAAAATATGTTATCTATTTATCTATCTATATGTTAACGGGAAAGTCCCTAAGCAGCGTCGCTCAGCAACATAGTCTGGCATCATTGCTCAAAAAATCATTGCCTCGTGTATCATCACCTTAAATCTTTCACTCAAGTTATTTTGGAATTGGTGACTTGTAACTTATAATGGGGTCATTTTCACTGTAAGTTATCTGTACTTTTGCTCATGGTTCCCTTTCGTGGGAACTGTCGACGCTGCGTCATGACGCATTGGGAACCTTCTGCGTGATTACGTCGTTGAAGCACTCTTGTATCTAACCAATTGTGTAGCGAGACGTCAGAGGCGGGTGACGTCACGGACCAGGAAACTATAAAGCATACTGGGATTCAGAGAACGCTAGCTTCTGTTGTCTTCAGCAAGCGCTCTATGTTATCGTGTGTCTTATTTGGTGTTGTTTGTCTTATTACATATAAACAAGTCACGACCTCTTCGTCTGAGGACAAGAGTATTTCACACCAATCCATTTATTTATATATAAAAAAGACACATTCACAAATGGATCTGACAGAGGGGTTAGAGACGGGCGCCGCCCTTTCTCTGCCCTTACCTGCCAGGTTCAGTTGTGTTGAAAACCATGACTATTGTTTATTTGAAATATTCAGACCGTGATATACTTGTCTGATTATTTTCTCGATTTAATTGAGAAGTTAAATCAAACATCTTTCTGAATTTAGGGAGTGGAGCATGCACATCAGTTCAAAAACAAAGCAGCTGACGGGGTTCATTCATAAAAATGTCCCGGAGTGTAAAGAAAGAAATGCACTAGCGGGAACTCCTGTTGGCTTTATTCTCGAGGGAATAAAAGTCTAACGCAAGGCTCAGATCTCGCGTTTGCCGAGGCAGCACGTGGATTAAGTCTGCAATAAAGAATATATAGCTCAGATCTCGCGTTTGCCGAGGCTGCGCATAGATTGTGTGCATGTGGTATATATTGTATATAATGTGTTTATATATATCTGGAGGGAACTGAGCAGACAGGAGTTTCCCTTTCTCTCTTTCCCTATAATACCTTGCAAACTATTACGAGCTATAATTCTTTTCGTATTCTAATATATTCAGCCTGTCATTTTTGACTGTTTGTTTTGGGCTGCATTTAATTTGAGGATTAAATGAAATATTGAATACATTAAATTCTGAGGAATTTAAAGGAAAAGAGGCCAGTCTGCTAACCCTGCCACCTTGCAGCGGTTTCCAGTGATCCTCCAAGAAGAGGAGGGTCATGGAGTGGTCAGTTCAGTTGTTCCCTGCTGGCCCTCCGTTTCAGGGTGCTGGTCTGACCGTTCATCCAAAAAAAAAAAAAGTGTCGCCACCCTTGCTCCCCTGCAGAAAGCTTGGGGACCGGGACAGGCGACACAGCTGAAGTCTTTGTGAAGTAAGACAGATCTGCGGACTGTTATTATCACCAAGAAGGCTTCAAAGAGGTCCTGACATCTGTGGGCCAGGACCCATGAGGGCAGCTCCCTCGAGAGACTGGTTCCCTTAGTAGATTTTATGGCAGAATGGAAACTTCTACCAAATATATCAAAATGGGTGCTGCTCATCATAGAAAAGGGTTACACACAGAATTCAGTTCGGGTCTCGCCCGCCCAGATTCAATGGGGTCCTTCCCACAGTGGTGACCCCCGAGCAGTCTCTGGTTATGGAACAAGAGGTTATGACACTCTTGCGAAAAGAAGCTATAGAAAGGGTTCCTCCCCCAGCATCGAGATGCTGTTCTGTCCCACATGAAAAGGCTTGGGCTGAGGCTCAATGCCAAAAAGAGTGTGCTAGTTTTGGCTCAGACTACCACTTATCTAGGTGTAGTCTGGGACTCCACCATGACGCAGGCACATTTGTCCCCTGCTCGTGTGAGTTCCATTCTCGCAGCCGTGAAAGGGGTGAAATTAGGCCGGTCACTCCCTGTAAAACAGTTCCAGAAACTGTTGGGTCTGATGGCAGCTGCGTCCAGCATGATACCTTTTGGCCTTCTGCACATGAGACCCTTACAGTGGTGGTTCAGGACCAGGGAATTTTTCTCAGGGGGGAAATCCTTTTCTGCATGATCAAAGTCACGCGGCGATGCCTTCGTGCTCTGGTCATGTGGAAAAATCCCTGGTTCCTGTCCCAGGGACCCGTGCTGGGGACTTCTTGTCATTGCGTAATGCTTACGACAGATGCTTCCCTCACGGGCTGGGAGGACCATCAGTGTTCCTGGCACATAAATCGGCTGGAAATTATGGCGGTATTTCTTACACTAAAATACTTTCTCCCAGACCTGAGGGACCACCATGTGCTGGTCCGTATGGACAACATGTCGGTGGTCTCATATATAAACCATCAGGGGGATCTGCGGTCTCGCCAACTTTATTACTTTCCCCGTCGGATCCTCCTGTGGTCCCAGGGGAAGCTTCTCTCTCTGAGAGCAGCTTACATCCCAGGGTATCAAAATGTTGAGCAGACACCCAGTCGAGGCAGGGGCCGAGGCCCGGGGAGTGGAGACTCTACCCCGAGGTGCAGACGTGGCCAAGGCTATGTCTGTACGCATTTCCCCCATTTGCTCTGCTCCCGGGAGTTCTGGAGAAGGTACGCCAGGAAGGGGCCAACCTAATACTGGTAGCCCCGTACTGGCCAACCAAAATTTGGTTCTCAGACCTAGTGTCACTTCTAGACGGCTCCCTGATGAGCTTCCTCTCAGGCAGGACCTTCTGTCTCAAGCGGGCAGCATGATAATTCATCCACACCCAGAACTACAGAGACTGTGGGCCTGGCCTCTGAGGGAGCCAGGCTCATAGATGCTGGCCTCCCAACTGAGGTTGTGGAGACCATACTCCACTCCAGAGCTCCCTCCACGAGGAAGTTGTATGCGTATAAATGAAAATTGTTTTCTACTTGGTGTAGACAAAGCAATGTGGACCCTGTCCACTCTTCTATTAGCCTTGTGCTTCAATTTCTCAAAGACAAGTTCTCGGATGGTTTTATCCCCTTCAACCTTGAAGGTTTATGTTGCGGCCAATTTGGCCATGCTCCTTTGGGGGATTCCTCGGTAAGTCGAGACCCCCCTTTTTTATACGCTTCCTCCGTGGTACTCTGAGGCTGAGGCCTTCAGTACGTACAAGGACTCCGGTCTGGGACTTGGCCGTGGTATTAGAAGGGTTAGCTGAGGCTCCATTCGAACCACTAGAGGAAGTTTCAGAGAAATTCCTCACCCTTAAAGACCATATTTCTACTGGCTATTTCATCTCTTAAAAGAATAGGAGATCTTCAAGCACTTTCAGTTGCTCCTTTGTGTTTGGAATTCGCACCTGGAATGGTCAAAGCGTTCCTGCACACTAGACCAGGCTATATGTCTAAGGTCCCCACCAACATCCCAGGCCCGATTGTACTACAGGCCTTTTATCCTCCTCCATTTGAATCTTCAGATCAGGAAAAACTCAATCTGCTCTGCCCAGTGAGGGCTTTGGATGCTTATGTCCACAGAGCTGCCCTGTGGCGTAGGTCAGACCAACTATTTGTCTGTTATGGGTTCCCTAGGAAAGGGGGCCCAGCATCTAAGCAGAGGATGAGCAAGTGGGTGGTTGAGGCCATCTCACTTGCATATGAAGCGGCCGGTCAGCCATCTCTCCATTAGCTATCCGCGCACATTCTACCAGGGGTATGGCGGCATTTATTAGGTTTTACAACCTTCATGTTGGCTCCACTCTGGGGACGTCTGTCTTGTCAAGCTAACATAAAGCAAGTACTTGACGTTACACGTAGTTGGGATTGTGTTCCCAATGCGTCATGACGCAGCATCGACAGTTCCCACAAAAGGGAACGTCTCAGGTTACGTATGTAACCCTGGTTCCCTGAGTAGGGAACGAGACGCTGCGTTGCCTTGCCGTACCCCCAGCATACTTGCGAGCGCTTACTTCAGACTTATTTCAGAAGCTAGAGTTCTCTGAATCCCGGTATGCTTTATAGTTTCCTGGTCCGTGACGTCACCCGCCTCTGACGTCTCACTACACGATTGGTTAGATACAAGAGTGCTTCAACGGCGTAATCACGCAGAAGGTTCCCAATGCGCCATGACGCAGCATCTCGTTCCCTACTCAGGGAACCAGGGTTACATATGTAACCTGAGACATTTTCAGGTACTCTTTACACCTCTGCATGGAACCCATAGATTTTCTACCATCATAAACATGTAACCAATCCCGTCAACGTGCAGGGCAGAACTTTTCTACATTGAAGAACGTCTTTAAGAAAGGGGAGGGAAAATGGGGTACATAATATAGCAGGTGAATTATGATGAATTATGTTACAATGTTATGATGAACTATAGGCTATGCCTTTCTCCACTGACTTTCTATGATGTTTCTAAGGATGCTGACATTTAGAAAGGCAATGGTCTGACTCTGAGATGGCAAACGGGAACATTGTGTAACATAAGCAACACATTATTAGCTGTTTGATTACGTAGTCAAGTCAAAGGCTAATCATATCAATTACTGTTACCGTAATTGTCCGGAGCGATACATAAAATGCATTAACATTCTGATACATCGATTTGTAGACCACCCTGTATAATTCGCTCTTCAGTCAGTTTCTGGTTCAAAGTCATTAATTATTATTATCAAAGATGAGTTTTAATGGCTTTCGACAAGCAGTGTGATGGACGGTCTACAAATGCAAACAAGCTATTTGAATATGAAAATTACTCTTGTCTTGCCACAAAATGTATGTCTTGCCACAAAAATCAGCATATGATATTCTGTTACATGTGCATGAACAAAAGCATTTAATGCAGCAAAGTTCTAAGTTTAAATGTTAATAGAAGTGTAATTTGTTGTGTTCAGGTGGGTCAGATGCTGTGTCAGAGGTTTCTATAATGGTTCACATTCTGATGTGAAGGAAAGTTATGTAAACAATCAATATAAATGTGTTAAATAGTGCAGGGAGTACAACACTCTCATATTTAACAAAACATCTAATAAACAAATATGCAAGTGGCAGGGAGTTTGTTTTGACTAAATGTCTAAATGTCTGGTCTACATTGCAGCTTTTTCTGTTCTAGAAAAGAAAGAAGACAAACATGTAAAGCAAACAAAGATAGTTTGTTTTGTTTTACTTGCCATTTAGGGGCAGGGTTGTCCTAAATAACCAGAGCTGCGACATCACACGTCCACTTGTGACATTAGCAGTCGTACGACTCTGTGTAAAAATATAAAGGATTTACCCTCCCCCCCAAAAAAATTTAGGTAAGAAATAACAATTTTATATTTGACCATAATTTATGATCATGTTAATGCTGTAAAAAAAAAAAGTAATAAAATAAAATAAAAACATATTGCTGGAATTGGCAATAACAATTTAACATTTTTCTTTCCTAGATTTAACTGGTTCAGATAACTCAAATGTTCAAGTTGTCATTTAATACAACTTCACATTTCAAGTTGACTTAAATTTTATAAATGAACACAAAAAGTTAAATCAATTCTTTTTTTTACAGTTTACAGCCTACAATTGCCAATGTCAGTGTCTGTTAAGTTTATAGAGTTGTTAGCCTACTGTATGTTTTGTGTATATGTTTCCAATTTCCTGTTGTCTCTGTTTACCATTGTAAATTAATGAAATAGGAGTTAGGGTTGGTGATGGAGAATGGGTTTAAAATTATTTTGAACAAGTAAATTTTATTTCCATACTACATGCATGCCCAACATCTAAAATGTTCATGTTTTTTATTTGTTACACACATTTGAAATGAACTGTTTTGCAACATTGGTCTCTGTAAAACAACAATATAACTAATAATAATAATATTAATGTAATGGCATAACATATACAAATTGTTCTTTTGCATATGTTAGCTCTGTCATGATATCTTTAAGATGTTTTTTGGCAAGATGTTTTGTCCATTGATAAGATGCGACGTGCGGAAACATCTTCAATGAAAATGAGCTATTTGAATATGAAAATAACTTGCATCTTGTCATCACAAAAATTAGCATATATTATGTGTTAGACCTGAATGAGGCCAAAAGCCATGTTATAGTGCAGACTGAACCTCCTAATCTCATTCTGATGCTTATTCTGAACTTTAAAGCTGCTGTCCATAACTTGTTTTTTTGTTAAAAATAATCCAATATCAGTTTTTGAGCAAGTGTATAACCAGCTAGTGTTCAAAACCATCTCCTTAACTTTGCCCGGTTCACAAGGGTAAGCTTGTAATAATGTTTTATAATAAAATCGGTACTGGTGGGTTTCCGCTGGAAATTCAAGCATGCAGACATTCGTCTTTGCATCATTACGTCACGTCTGTAAACAGAAAGAAGGAGTCCCAGCTTGTTGGCTATATGGAATGCGATCATTTATAGCCTTTTCTCACAGCAGCTGCAATAATTAAACTTATCATTTTGATTGCGGATTGTAATCCAGAAAGGTCCAAATGACAATCATCAGTGACATCTGGAGTGGCTACAGAAATTGAAATCTACAGGTAACGCTAATACACATTAAATACATATAGTAACGCAATGCTGATGTTGTTAACATTAACAATTTGAGAACAAAATATAACAATAATAATTTGCACAGTGTGACGTGATCTGAGCTAAGCAATCGTTAGATTTAATCACCATTGGCAGCGCGATTTATTGTAGGCCTAATGCTTTTTTCACTGTTGGTCAGAACAAAAGTGGCAGACATGTTACTTACTTGTTCAGATGACATTTTTTTGGTGAAAATTCTTATTTTGGTCTTACTTCTAAGATGTAGAATCTGTGATTCTGAAGTACAGTACCCACACTGATGTGGTGACTGACAGCAAACATTAGATTCATGGGCGCTGAGGAGCTGTGTCGATGCACAACGTAAAGATGATAATTCCGCAAACAACTGCAAATTATGTTTTATTAACAAAATTCGGGAGGAGCAGGTTCAGATCATTAACCTAATTAGCACAGGTGGAGAGCATTCAGTTAACTTAACCAATGACAAGAGGTATAAATACAGCAGACTTACCTCTGTTCATTTGAGAGTTTATCAGCATCCCTCCTCCACCCCATCTCCTCACTTCTAGTTCTATCAATTTTTACCACAACCAGGGGGAGTACTCTGGGTTCGTACCAAAATTCCGAGCTTGGAGCCTTCCCCCCAAATACGCATAACTTTTATTCTATTGAATTATATGTACATGTGAACTCATGAATTGCAGGTTTCAAGCAGAGATGGCGACAAAGAGGCAAAACTTACGGACTGCAGCTTTAAATATGAATAGAAAGTAATTTGGTGTGTTCAGGTGGGTCAGACTCAGTGACTCTGGAGGTTTCTATTTTTTCAGTTCAAGGCTAATGTGTAGTAATCTGTGGCGCACATATGTCTCAGGCAGAATCCATGCACTTTTTCAAAGATTTGATGTCACCAACCTGGACAACTTACGTGTAGATTTATTCATTAGGCAGACACTTTTATCCAATGTGACTTATGAATGATAATCATCACAAGCAAGTTGTAATAAGAACCAACATTATTCAAGAACAGCAACTCCGTATTCCTGTAGCTCAAAAAGTAGAGCATGTCACTATACAACACCAGTCTTTCCAGAGAACGCATGCACTGATCAAATGTACAGTATACTGTAAATCATTTTGGATAAAACTATCTGCCTTTAATCCAGTATGTTCCAGCAGATTAGATCTTACTAGACTGAGAAAGTACCAGTTCCATCAAGGCTTATGCTTTACATTCTTTCAAAGACTGTATAGACCAGTTGTAGACTATGCAGATTTTAAAAAAGTACCTTTACAAGACATAGAGTCCTATCATACACCTGGTGCAATGCGGCGCCAGGTGTGAAGCAAATGTTTTTTGCAAGTTTCAGCTCCTCCAACGCGAGTACACTCTGCTTATTACACCACGAGGACGCGCAGCAGCACTTTTAAAAGAAAAAGTAATGAATATAAATTAAATGGTTTGCTAAGTTATGTAATGTTTAAGTAACCATATTCACGGTGCATTTCTTTACATGAAGTATGTAAAAGTCACAATACATTTGCAATATATGGTTTGAATTCCCTCCTTACATGACTGTGACACAGAAAATGTGTGTTTGATCATCTCTTATTAGAATCCAGCTGTTACGATGGGGAGACTCAGGCTGGAGATCCAAGTGCAGCGTTTTATTAAAGTAGATTGGTCGTACAGGCAGGGTCAAAACAGGAACAAACAGGAACAGAGAGGAACAGGCCGGATCGTAGTCAGGGTACAGGCGGTAGATCAAAAGGCAGGCAGATATCACTCACAGAACGGTATACAAAACACAGGTCAGGACAGGCAGCAATGGATCAGCAGCGGGTAAGAGGCAGGAACAAGAACAATAGACAGACCGGATATAAACGCTTGGAATTGTAACATGAGTTAGCAATACTTCGCGGTGAGGTGGTGTGTGTGGAAGTCCTTTATAGTCCAGATAATGAGCTGCAGCTGGGTGTGGTGATCAGTGATTAGTGTGAAGTGTGTGCAGGTGAGTGGCAGAGAGGATGATGGGAGATGTAGTCCGGGAACAGTGACAGGAACAGACGTGATCGTGACATAACGCCCCCCTCCCGGAAGGCGCGTCCTCGCGGCGTAAATGAAACAGCTAGGGAGGGGGGGTGGGTGCATTGGAGATCTAATGGTAGACGGGAACGGATCTCCAATGCAGGTTCCAGAGACTTGGGCAACCACGGAGGGTCAGGAGCCTCGGGCAGCCACGGCCGGTCAGGAGCCTCGGGCAGCCACTCGGGCAGCCACGGCGGGTCAGGGGTGTCAGGAAGCCACGGCGGGTCCGATGGCTCAGGCAGCCACGGCAGGTCAGGTGGCTCAGGCAGCCACGGCAGGTCAGGGTCCATAGGTGACCCCAGCGGATCATAGTCCATAGGAGACCCCAGCAGGTCAGAGTCCATAAATGACCCCAGCGGGTCAGAGTCCATAAGTGACCCTAGCGGGTCAGAGTCCATTGATGGCCGTAACAGTTCAAAGGCCCTTAACGGCCATGGTCGAGCAGGGTCCCCACCCACAAGCTCCCCACCCTCAGGTACACTGCCCCCCCCCAAAAAGTTCTTGGGGATTTCAGTGGAGCCCGTAGCGGGTTTGTGGGCAAGGAGTTCGGGTGGTTCCGGCAGGGCAAGGTGTTTGAGTGGCGCCGGCAGGGCTGGAAGCTTGGATGGCGCTGGCAGGGCTGGAAGCTTGGGTGGTGCTGGCAGGGCTGGAAGCGTGGATGACGCTGGCAGCGCAAGGAGCTTGAGCGGTGCTGGCAGAGCAAGGAGCTTGGGTGGCGCTGGCAGAGCGAGAAGCACAGGTGGCGCCGGCAGGGCAAGAAGCACAGGTGGCGCCGGCAGGGCGAGGAGCTCAGGTGGTGCCGGCAGGGCGAGAAGCACAGGTGGCGCCGGCGGGCGAGGCGGTGGCGCCGGCAGGGCGAGAAGCACAGGTGGCGCCGGCAGAGCGAGACGTTTGGGCGGAGCAGGAGAGACCTCTGGAATGGTCCCCAGGCCCACAGCGGCCTCTTGAAGGGCATCGGCGTCTTGAGGAGAGGAGGACGCCTTCTTCCTCCTCCTCCTCCTCTTTTTCCGAGGGTGAGTCGATGATTCACCGGTTGGAGCGGGTTCAGGAGCAGACTCACTGGCTGAAGCGGGTTCTGGAGCGGACTTAATGGCTGGAACGTCCCCTACCTCCGTGAGCACCGAAGGGGCGGCCATCTTGCCCGTAGGCACTGGCAAAGCGGCCATCTTGTCCATCGCGTCCAGGGCGCTTGAGAGCGTTGCAACAGGCGAGCTTGAGCGTTGCAACAGGCGACTTGAGAGCGTAGCGTCCGCGAGCTTGAGAGCGTTGCGTCCGGCGAGCTTGAGAGCGTAGCGTCCGGCGAGCTTGAGAGCGTAGCGTCCGGCGCTTGAGAGCGTAGCGTCCGGCGGCTTGAGAGCGTAGGCCGGCGGGCTTGAGAGCGTAGCGTCCGGCGGCTTGAGTAGTGCGAAGCGTCGGGCTTGAGTGCGAAGCGCCGGCTGGCTTGAGATTTGAGTATGAAGTGGCTGGTGGATGCTTAGGGATGCCAGCCGCTCGAGCTGAAGTCATCGGCGGATCTGCCACACTGCAACGCAGTCCTCTCCGCTCCCTGACTGATCTAGAGACGTGACGTGACTCTGGACGATCAGCGGCGACGTGACTTTGCTCTGGGCGATCAGCGAATGCGTGACGTTGCTCTGGGCGATCAGCGAAGGCGTGACGTTGCTCTGGGCGATCAGCGAAGGCGTGACGTTGCTCTGGCAGATCAGTGAAGGCGTGACGTTGCTCTGGGCGATCGTTGCTGGGCGATCAGCGAAGGCGTGACGTTGCTCTGGATCAGCGATGACATTGCTCTGGGCGATCGCGGAGACGTAACTTGACTCTGGCAGATCAGCGGAGACATGACGTGGCTCTGGGAGATCAAATGTGGCTTGACTTTGTGTTGTTGTTGTGACCGCCATTTTATGAGTGTTCACTTTAGTGGCAGCCATTACATGATTCACCATAGTGTCACATTTCTCTGCGACACCCACAGTAAAAAGTGAACCAACTGTGAGCAGGGCAAAGTCCAGAAATTCCACAAACGATCCTCGGGGACCATTAGTGAGTAAATAGTCCTTCAGTGGTTCATTTAGTCCATATGCAAAAAGTCAATGAGGGCACAGTCCGGTAAATCAGAAAGATGAGCAATATCTAGGAATCTCTGAATATGTGCCTCCAGGGTGCAGTTACCTTGACGAAGGCTTACAAGGTGCCTTACGGGATCCATGCTGGGACTGGACACGCTCACAGAAGCTGCTGGATCTGGGTTGGCGAAGTATTCTGTTACGATGGGGAGACTCAGGCTGGAGATCCAAGTGCAGCGTTTTATTAAAGTAGATTGGTCGTACAGGCAGGGTCAAAACAGGAACAAACAGGAACAGAGAGGAACAGGCCGGATCGTAGTCAGGGTACAGGCGGTAGATCAAAAGGCAGGCAGATATCACTCACAGAACGGTATACAAAACACAGGTCAGGACAGGCAGCAATGGATCAGCAGCGGGTAAGAGGCAGGAACAAGAACAATAGACAGACCGGATATAAACGCTTGGAATTGTAACATGAGTTAGCAATACTTCGCGGTGAGGTGGTGTGTGTGGAAGTCCTTTATAGTCCAGATAATGAGCTGCAGCTGGGTGTGGTGATCAGTGATTAGTGTGAAGTGTGTGCAGGTGAGTGGCAGAGAGGATGATGGGAGATGTAGTCCGGGAACAGTGACAGGAACAGACGTGATCGTGACACCAGCAGAGAGGATCTGTGTGAGCAGTCATGGACGGGATTCTGTTTGTGCTGCTGCTGCTGTCAGGTTGGTGTGGTCATTTGTAATCTGTATTTATGATGATGTGTACACATATAGATGGTTTAACATGTTGATTTTAACAGGGCTCTTCTGGAGCAGTTCTGCTCTTTCTCGTCAGTACCACTATATAAATTTGAGAATGTCATGGCCAGAGGCTCAGAGTTACTGCAGAGAGAAGTACACTGACCTGGCTACTGTAGACACCATGGATGATGTGAACAGGCTGGTAAATATAGTGGATGCTGGATACAGCGGATCAGTGTGGATTGGACTGAAGAGAGGGACACAGACACGCTGGGCTTGGTCTAATGGAGAAAACAAATCTTCTCCATACTCTAACTGGGCTTCAGGAGAGCCAAATGAGAATGCATCTTGTGTAACTTATCGTTACGGGTTCTGGGTTGATATGGATTGTAGCTATAAACGATATTTTACGTGCTACAAGGGTGAGTTCCCTTTCTTTTCAAATTTATTATTGAGCAGTTTAACTGGGAAGGAAGAGCTATGAACTGATTCTTTTTTGCATCTCTCAAAAGAAAATAATGGATTCACCCTGGTATGGAGCGCTAAAACTTGGAGTGATGCTCAGAGCTACTGCAGACAGTATTACACAGATCTGCCCTCCATCCACAACTCAGAGGATAATAACCAGATAACTAGGGTTATAACAACTGGAAATTACGTCTGGTTTGGTCTGTTCCAGGACTCTTGGGAATGGTCTGACAAATGGAGTCTCTTCTTTAGAAACTGGGCAGCAGGTCAACCATCCCAGAGTTCAGGATCTGGTGACTGTGTCGGCATGTCAAGAATCTATTCTGGGAAATGGGCTCATGAAAGCTGTGATCTACAGTATCCTTTTATCTGCCATGGAGGTGAGCATCTAAATTAGATGAATGACTATCATTTCATCTTCTGTAGAAGTATTGTGCATTACTGTATAATAGTGAGTGTGTACAAGCACAATACGCTGGTCACTATCAAAAAATGTAATTCTAAAAACCTGACACTCAAAACAACACAAACTTCTTTTTTTTTCAAATTCCGAATAAATTATAGGTTAACCTATGCAGAAAGCATGCAAGAAAGCTGTGACTACTCCCAAACAAGCTGTCCCAAAGCTTAAAGGTGCATTTTGAATTAATGTATGAATACGAATTCACCTCCAATTAGCATACCATAAAATAGTTATGTTGGTTCTACACTCTCACGAAAACTCCTGTTATAAAAAGCTGAGTACAATGAACAATGAATTTCTTGTTATGTGACATTGTTTACAAGTTGTTTTATTGACGTCGTCATTGTGTTCACCATGAGCTTGCAGACTAATTTCAGCTCACATTATAATGAACATGTAAAAAGCCATTCAATGTTCATAAACTTGTTAGTCAGCCAGAAAAATCAACTCTAGAGAGGAGCTTTAATAAATTGATGCACTATTTTATATATCATTCATTATATTTATACTTAACCTGTTTTTCGATATTTATTATATTACAAGCTTATGAATCGCAAGCGTGCGTGATTTGATTAGTTGAAAACTAATCAAATCATAAAATTGTGTCAATGGACAGCCCTACTATATAGTAGCAATCATAAACAGTCTGTTTTCAGTTCAGACTCTCTATACATTTTTGGTAAAATGGCTGAAATAAGGCCTGGTTAACATAAGCTAACACATCAGTATTAGACTGTATATGTGTCTTGTCTATTTTCTGTGATTTTATTTAAAATCAGTCTATTCCTATTTTTTGACTTGATTTGTATCTCAGCATTGGAAGTCAATAACCTACATGTATAATCATGAACATACAAAAAAGCATTTTGAATCGAATAAGAACTCTCATTGTACCATTTTTGCCGGGATGCACTGTGATATTCCCACATACTTTCAAAATTAAAAATGCAGTAAGTATTAACTGTCTGAAATGTAATTCCAAAGCTTATACAGTATTAGTGAAGCCATTGTGTTAGTCACAGGGAATGCTTGCATTGATAAAAGCAATTCAATGGCAATATGCTTTTTAATCCTGATTATCTTCAAGTAGCCTATCTATTACTGTCTTTTCCTTCCTAAAGTGCGCAAGTCTCCTAAGTACCAGTTTATGAATGAAAGCATGACATGGCAAGATGCTCAGAGTTACTGCAGAGCGAGGTTCACCGATCTGGCCACTGCTGACACCGTGAGCGACGCAAGTTTGTTGGTAAATACAGTGGATGCTGGATACAATGGTTCAGTATGGATAGGTCTCCACAATGGAACAGAGTATCGCTGGGTCTGGTCTATGGGCACACAGTCCCAGTACAGTATCTGGAATTCAGGGGAACCAAAATGGCGATGGGGGGTGTGTGAGGAGTTTTAATGGAAACTGGTATGATGAGAGCTGCATCACCGCTCTCCCATTTGTGTGTTTCAATGGTGAGTCCTCAAATCTGGTTCATTTCCCCCCCACACTTTAGCTGATCCTGGTCTAAGGGCTGGTTTTTATCTGGTGTTTCTGAACAGACAGCTCTGGTTTTATCATCATTACGACTGCTATGACATGGAGAGATGCTCAAAGTTACTGCAGACAACACCACACTGACTTGGCGAGTATCAGCAGCTCAGAGCAGCAGAATCTGATCAGTAATCAAGCATCGCTCTGGATTGGTCTGTTCCTGGACTCTTGGGAATGGTCTGACAAATGGAGCCTCTTCTTTAGATACTGGACAGAAGGTCAACCATCCCAGAGTTCAGGATCTGAGTGTGTCGGCATGTCATGTCAAGAAACAATTCTGGTAAATGGGCTCATGAAAGCTGTGATCTAAAGCGTCCTTTTATCTGCCATGGAGGTGAGTTTCCCTAAAAGAATCAAATGATTCAAACAAGACGATTTGTAGATCATTCTTGAAACAGACATTACAAACAACTGTCATATGTTTTCATTTATTAAAGTATCTTCTGTGTTGATGACAAACTCTTAATTTCTCTAGATGACACGTTAATTAAAAAGCAGATCGTCAAACTGAAATTGTCCTGTAATGGAAAATGCACATTGAATGATCCTTCCATACAGACTGCCATCCTGAATGAGGTTTGTATGCTCCTTATTCACTGTGTTCAGTTTCAGTGTCAAATTTTGAAATAGCACCATGGCAGCCAACCACAACATCCTATAGCAGGGGTTGGCAACCTATGGAGGGGTAATCGCTGGCACGTGAGCAAAAGCGAGCGAGGTGTATGCATTTTTTTATTCAGATAAAGTACCTCATACCTGCATATAGATGTACATTTTGTGGTAATCATTCCTCATAGTTACTGACTGACAGCGTACAGCTTGTTCTGCTGTACATAGTTAATGCTAATGCTAAGTTTATTGAGTCCTATTAAACATTCCACACACATCAAAATGAGTGTGATGCATGTGAAAACTACCTACATGAGTACCTAGTCACTTTATGTGTTTTCTCTGATCAGAGAGCTATACAATCGTGAAACTGGACAAAATGCACCTGGTTGTTGAAGCCACATATGTAAATTTTACTCATCCTAAAATGGTAAAACAATAAATAAACATGAGACCATGTTTTAACGGCTTCCAGTACCCAGATATGACAGCACTACTGCAGCATGCATTGCCGCAATGAGCTGAGCATCTTTTCAGCAGGCCGATGTGCAACTGCCACAAATGAAACTGAAAGTTCAGCATCACATCCTTAAGCTCAACACACAGTCGTCTTCATTAAAAGCAGCGAGACTAAATGATCTTACCGGTGCTGATGCCGCTCTCTCTCCAATTGCAGTCTTTGATATTGAAATTGGCTGATGATAAATAAAATTAAGCTCCTATCTTGCTTTCATAGACATGAACTCTGCTAAATTTTGCATATAGCACCGGAAATGAAGATTAGATTGTATTCATTTTGCAGATAGACATGTGACATGTTATGTGGCCAAGTGTAAATTGAACAGTTTTAACAAAACGGATAGCTATCCGAACAGTAGTTTCGTGTAGCCAGACCTTCAGACTGACAGCCAAGGATCGCCCATGAGAACATGTTTGACTGACATGTAACGCAACCAATCACAGTTCGTTTTGTTCCAGCGTCACGTTTAGGGGCATGAAAATGTCGATGTCCCTACAATAACAGATCGCTGTACATCTAATATATTATTCATTCAAGAACAGCATTTAGTTGATCCTGGTAAGCGGTCATTGTCACAGTTGTAAACACAAAATTTCAGCATGCTCCGATGGCCTGTCTGACTGTGACACTGTGATAGCCGTAAATAAAATTGTGAGTCTTGCACTAGAGGCTTGCCTCTTTTCTGTGGTTGGGGTGACGTTTGTGAGCCGGAGCACATGGAGAGTGAGCAGACTGAATTTTCTCCCTTTCTCTATTTGTTAATGGTGATTTGCGGCCTACCCCGGAAGCTCGTAATTCTTTCGGTTGTGAATTGTTTGATGATGACGTGCTGTCTACTGCGGCCTCTTATTCTGAGGAGCTTATGGGTGAATTGTGCAGCTCTCTCCCTCCAAGTGGACAGGAGAAACACACTTCCCCATCTTATGTCGAGTTGTTAGATGTAATTACTCATGCTGTAGATAAGCTGAGGCTAGAATGGGACTGCAAGCCAACTCAAAATCAGGCTCAGTCGAAACTGGACGACCCATTTTTTACTAGACGCACCCCAACCCAACCTCGCCCGCCCGCTAAGCCTCTCACCTTCTTCTGCTCTGTGGAATGGTGCTGCTTAAATCCACACAGCTTCCTCTCTTCCTCCAATCACATCAGATTACCAATCATTAGAGTCAGGTGGCAGCCATTGCTTCCTGCTTATGGGAAGTAGAAAGGGAAGTAGAATGCTGGTCGTGGAAGAGACTCTTGCGGCCCATCTCATTCTGAATTCAGCTCCAGCTTTGAAGTCACACCCCCTGCTACCCTCCAAGCCATGAAGGATCATTTCCGCTTTAGTCAGGAAATCTTACATGGGTGCTGGACAGGCGGCGGCCACACATCATTTTATGGCTGTGCTCCAAGCTTATCAAGCAGATGTATTTAAAGAGTTGGATGAGGGAGAGGGCCTGACTCCAGAGGCTGTCAATGTGCTCAGACAGGATACTAACTTGGTGCTTAGAGCTACCGAGCATAATGCCCGGGCAATAGGCAGGTCCATGGAGGGAATGGTGGCAGTTGAGAACCATCTTTGGCTTACTCATACTGACATCATAGAAAATGACAAAACTTTTCGGTAACACTTTAGATTACAGCATGGAAAGTACTGTGTAATTACGACATATTTAAAGCGTAACTTCCGTAATTAGAGTGTACCTATAAAGTAAGTATGTGTAAGTTTATGGAAACAATATGTAAAGTCTGGGGAATAAATGGGGTAACAACCAGAAAAAATAACATATTATTTATACTGTAAGTATTTTAAAACAAAGGGTTACTTATACTATTATGATAGACAACAATCCGTTTGGGAGCAATTTAATGAGAACATACACTGCACACTTTTTTGTAATAATAGTGTACAAATATATAAAGGCTTTTTAAAAACTCACACGGTAGTCTACATTTCAGTGCATTTATACAGTATTTTGTTTTTGCAAAAGTGCACTGACTGAGTTAAACTACAATATTGCAATTTTTAATACTTGTTTTATGTAGTTACAAGGTAAGTATGGCATTGCGGGCTGTAAATTAAAGTGGTGCTTGTTACCCTCTCGTGTCATGTAGTTACAGGCTAAGTACAATAAAAAACACATGTATACACACAATCTGATTTCACTTGGAAACATTTATTTGAAAAAAAAAAAAAATTATTTCAAAACAGATTTACAGCACTTCTTATTCGTTTCTCTTGCTTGGCTTCCTCCTCCTCCTGCTTATGTGTATTTATACATATTATGATGGGGACACCATTGTACTGTACTGGGACACCATTTGGTTCTCCTGGATTCCAGATACCTGTACTGTACTGGGACTGTGTGCCCATAGACCACAATGATTAAGTCAAAAACTTGCATTTCATGACTAAAAGGTTGCCGACCCCTGTCCTGTTGTCACAGTTCCCTCTGTTCCCGGACTACAACTCCCATCATCCTCTCCATCTCACACCTGCACGTACTTCCATCAGCACAGATTCCCCTCACCTGGATCACCTCGTTATCTCACCCTTATAATGGACTCTCACTCTGCACTCCCTTGTCAGTTATATTGTTTGCTTTATGTTTGGTTGTGTCATTCCTTTTATGAGTAAATCCCTTTTCTGCTGAAGTCCGTGTGTGAATCGTCTTTGCAACAGCCAAAACGTAACACCTGTAGCATTGTGCTACAGTTTTGAACAGGCAAGCAACTCCCATATCACATTGTTGCTGTTATTAGGTTTTAATTATTATCATTTTTTTTTGCTGGTCTTCTGTAGATAAGTGAAAAGCTGAAGAGCATGGGGCTGGAAAGTGACAGCAAAATAAGCTGGAGAAAGAGGGAAAGCGAAGAGGTGTTTCAACAGGAGATAAAACGCACAGCGAGTTCAAATAATAAATGTAATAAGCAGTAATCTTTTATTTAAATCAAAATTTTAAAAGATTCAAAGAATATAAAAAGCTTTTATTTTAGATTGTTTTAGGGAACTGTAAAGTAGTTGTAGTAGAATTATGTTTTATTTAAACACCATGAAGTGTCTTATATATTTCTTGAAAGTGATTGTGAATTATTATTTTTCTCATAACCTTTCCTTTACCAAATATACCATTTAATACTATAGTTTTGAAAGGTGATATTTTTGTAAAAACATTATTAAAGTTTACAGAATTGTGTATATATAGGTTTTAGAGTATATGCAGAAATAAGGGGTGAAAGTGTGATGATAGCTTGTAATGAAATTAAAGGAAATTTGATTGGCAGAAATCATCCTGCATGTGCAAATTATTTCCTTTTTCAGGTGATGCCTAGATGTTTCAGAATTTGAAATTATATATTTTTTTGTGCTTTTCTTTTGAAATTTATTACAGATTTAATAAAGTAACTTTAGTATGCTATACTGTATGTGTTTTTTAAAAAAAACTTTGTAAAACTAAAGATTAGTAATTCACTAATTCACCAGCACTGGAGGAGTAAATGACTCTCTCTCCCTGCATTCTGAAATAACATAAACAATGGATAATAAAGTAGATAAAGATATGCTACTGTATATGCGTTCAAAATAAAATTTACTTTGTAAAACTAAAGATTGGGAATTGAACTTTAATGAATTTATTAGCATTAGAGTAGTTATCTTTCATGGAAATCTCTCTCTCTCTCTCTCTCTCTCTCTCTGCATTCTGAAATAATAATAACATAAATGATAGATAATAAAGTAGAGAAAGATTTACTCACATGTTCATGTAGCCATGCCAAGTTTGCTTTGTTTTATGTTTGTTTATGTTTAATGGAAATAAACTGCACTTGTATTCATCAAGACTTGCCTCCAGTGGACTTCCTTACATGTTGTCACATATTATGGTAGCTTAGTTCATGCTAAATACAGTGTAATGACACTTTTCCATTAAAGGGATAGTTCACCCAAAAATTAAAATTTGATGTTTATCTGCTTACCCCCAGCGCATCCAAGATGTAGGTGACTTTGTTTCTTCAGTGGAACACAAATGATGATTTTTAACTCCAACCGTTGCCGTCTGTCAGTCTTATAATGCGAGTGAATGGTAACAAAATCTGTAAGAGTCAAAAAAACATGCACAGACAAATCCAAATTAAACCCTGCGGCTCGACAATTTGTCGCATCTTCCTCTTTATGATGCACCACATGTTTTCTATGGGTGAAAGATCTGGACTGCAGGCAGGCCATTGTCAGGAGTGTATTTGCATATACAAATAAATTTTTGAAGAAAAATCAAATTGTAATTTGACCTCTATTTGACCAATTTTGGACGATCACTCCCCACAAATCTGTTTCAGTTCATCAGTATTCCTGGGTTGTTTTAATAGAACAGTCCTCTTTCAGTTATGCCACAGCATTTCAATTGTCAGGACAAATTTTTAAGCCATTCTTTAGTTGATTTCTTGTGTGCTTTGAGTCCTTGTCTTGTTGCATTACAGCTGTCCTTACTGTTTCTTGTAAAATGTCTTGATACACTTTTGGAACTTTTGAATTGCAAAGTGTCCAGGGCCTGAGGCAGCAAAGCATGCTTTCCCATGATGCTCTATTTCCCATGCTTCAAAGTTGAGATGAAGTTTTGGAGTTGGTGTGAATTTGTTTTAATTAAATATTTTTTATCTATGAAGATTATTCAGTTATACACATTTTTAAGAAAATAGAAGTTTTCAGCATATTTTAGACTAGTACACACTTAAACATAAAGGTTCTTTAGTGGCATTGATGGTTCCATGTAAAACCTTTAACACAAAAAGGTTCTTTAAGATTATTAAAATGTTCTTCATACTAAGAAAAAAGTAATCATCTTAAGAACTGTTTGCTCAAAGGTTCTTTGGATAACTCAAAATAGATATAGTATTGCTGTGAAAACCTCTTTTCGGAACCTTTATTTTTAAGAATGTATACTAGGGATCCCCAATATCAGAAATAAATGTTGATGGAAATAAATGTTGTGATGTTATTTCCATCAAGAGGTGCATCATTTTTTGTTCAGGAACTTGTATTGACAATGCAAGATGTGAGCACTCTGTAAAGTCTGCTCCAGCACATCCCAAAGACTTTCAATGAATTTAAGGTCTGGACTCAGAGGTGCCAATTCATGTGTGAAAATGATTATTCATGCTCTCTGAACCATCCATCTTTAAGGGTTAAAAGAACTGTTGCCAAACATATAACATGTTAGAAACATAATAATCGTGCGTGACGTGCGAAAACATCTTCAGTGAAAATTAGATATTTGAATATGAAAATTACTTGCATCTTTGTCATGACAAAAATTATCATATATTTTATGTGTTAGACCTGAATGAGGCCAATGTTATAGTGCAGACTGAACCTCCTAATCTCATTCTGATGCTCATTCTAAAGTTTAGTTATCTAATATTTCGTTAACCATATTTGGTTTGCGTTTCTTGACATGAAGTATGTAAAGTCACAATACATTTGCAATGTATGTTTTGCATTCCCTCCTTACACAACTGTGACAGAAAATGTGTGTTTAGTCATCTCTTATTAGAATCGAGCAGAGAGGATCTGTGTGAGCAATCATGGACAGGAGTCTGTTTGTGCTACTGCTGCTGTCAGGTTGGTGTGGTCATTTGTAATCTGTATTTACAGGTGCTGGTCATATAATTAGAATATCATCAAAAAGTTGATTTATTTCACTAATTCCATATAACTGACAACTAAGGAAAATCCCAAATTCAGTATCTCAGAAAATTAGAATATTACTTAAGACCAATACAAAGAAAGGATTTTTACTCATTACATTTTGCATGGCACCTAACTTTTTCTGCAGCAGTTTATTTCTGCTATAAAATAAGCAATATTTCATCTGCAGGGCACTGCAAGTACTACATCTTGTGTGTTTTGCCCTTACTCACCGAAACTTGTCAACAAGGCTACTTTACATGAATGCAAGAGCATAAATTTAGCAAGTAGTTGTGAATCACTAAATAGACGAGGACATGACTGCAGCCACCAATGAGACCAAAGTGCAAGAAGTAAAATTAAAAATTCAAAGCTTTTTAATTTTACTTAACATTGTTTTATGTATCTGTTATACTGAAGAGAGCTTTTTGAAGGACACTGATTTAGGCTACTTATTCTCTTTTTGAGCTTAACTGAGACTTCATTGTCTATAGAAGTTTAAGAGGCTGCTTTGTTGACCTTGATTTATTGCAATTTTGAGGTGTTTGGTTTTATTTTATTATTTTTTATATAGAAAATAAATATGATTGTTCTTCTCACAAATCAACTGTTTCTTGTATTTCACTGGCATGTCTCTTTGCTGTTGAGAACTAGTGCATCTTTGAGCCTAAATTTAGTATGAGTAAAATCAGATATTCTGTGGTGATGATACAACTTTTTGAGCTATATTGCCGGCCAATATTGCCGAGCGGTTTTGCTTGGGCACTTTTTCATTGAGAATGGACAACAAAATATGTTATCTATTTATCAATCTATATGTTAACGGGAAGCCTAAGCAACATCGCTCAGCAACATAGTCTGGCATCATTGCTCAAAAAGTTGCCCCGTGTATCATCACCTTAAATCTTTCACTCAAGTTGTTTTGGAATTGGTGACTTGTAACTTATAATGGGGTCATTTTCACTGTAAGTTATCTGTACTTTTGCTCAAGTATGGTTTTCAGGTACTCTTTACACCTCTGCATGGAGCCCATAGATTTTCTACCATAACAAACATGTAACCAATCCCGTCAACGTGCAGGACAGAACTTTTCTACATTGAAGAATGTCTTTAAGAAGGGGGAGGAAAAATGGGGTACATAATATAGCAGGTGAATTATGATGAATTATGTTACAATGTTATGATGAACTATAGGCTATGCCTTTCTCCACTGACTTTCTATGATGTTTCTAAGGATGCTGACATTTAGAAAGGCAATGGTCTGACTCTGAGATGGCAAACGGGAACATTGTGTAACATAAGCAACACATTATTATCTGTTTGATTACGTAGTCAAGCCAAAGGCTAATCATATCAATTACTGTTACTGTATGTGTCCGGAGCGATACATAAAATGCATTAACATTCTGATACATCGACTCGTAGACCACCCTGTATAATTCGCTCTTCAGTCAGTTTCTGGTTCAAAGTCATTAATTATGATTATCAAAGATGAGTTTTAATGGATACAATTATTGACTGCAGGGGGACTTCAATGTTCTTCACACTAAGAAAAAAAAATGGTTCTTTTAAGAACTGTTTACTTAAAGGCTCTGCGAAAACCTCTCTTTGGATCCTTTATTTTTAAGACTGTATACGTCATCTAAAGACATATATGACATATCAGCATCCGAAATCTTCAAAATGACTTTTTTCCCCAGTTTCGACAAGCAGTGTGATGGACGGTCCACAAATGCAAACAAGCTATTTGAATATGAAAATTACTCATGTCTTGCCACAAAAATCAGCATATGATATTCTGTTACATGTGCATGTGAACAAAAGCATTTAGTGCAGCAAAGTTCTAAGTTTAAATGTTAATAGAAGTGTAATTCGTTGTGTTCAGGTGGGTCAGATGCTGTGTCAGAGGTTTCTATAATGGTTCACATTCTGATATGTGAAGGAAAGTTATGTAAACAATCAATATAAATGTGTTAAATAGTGCAGGGAGTACAACACTCTCATATTTAACAAAACATCTAATAAACAAATATGCAAGTGGCAGGGAGTTTGTTTTGACTAAATGTCTAAATGTCTGGTCCACATTGCAGCTTTTTCTGTTCTAGAAAAGAAAGAAGACAAACATGTAAAGCAAACAAAGATAGTTTTAGTATTACTTACCATTTAGGGGCAGGGTTGTCCTAAATAACCAGAGCTGCGACATCACGTCCACTTGTGACATTAGCAGTCGTACGTCTCTGTGTAAAAATATAAAGGATTTACCCTCCCACCCAAAAAAAAAAAAAAGGTAAGAAATTACTATTTTATATTTGACCATAATTTACAATCATGTTAATGCTGTAAAAAAAAATCAAATAAAATCAAATAAAAACTTATTGCTGGAATTGGCAATAACAACATTAACATTTTACTTTCCTAGATTTAACTAATTCAGGTAACTCAAATATCCAAGTTGTCATTTAATACAACTTCACATTTCAAGTTGATTTAAATTTTATAAATGAACACAAAAAGTTAAATCAATTCTTTTTTTACAGTTTACTGCCTACAATTGCCAATGTCAGTATGTGTTAAGTTTATAGAGTTGTTAGTCTACTGTATGTTTTGTGTATATGTTTCCAATTTGCTGTTGTCTCTGTTTACCACTGTAAATTAATCAAATAGGAGTTGGTGATGGTGATGGTGATGGAGAATTGGTTAAAAATTATTTTGAACAAGTACATTTTATTTCCATTTTACATCCATGCCCAATATCTAAAATGTTCATGTTTTTTCTTTATTTTACACACAGTTGAAATGAACTGTTTTGCAACACTTATTGATCTCCATAAAACAACAATATAAATAATATTAATATATAATAATGTAATGGCATATCATGTACAAATTGTTCTATTGCATATGTTAGTGTTTTGTGTTAGACTCTGTCATGATATCTTTAAGATTATTTGGCAAGATGTTTTGTCCATTGATAAGATGTGACGTGCGGAAACATCTTCAATGAAAATGAGCTATTTGAATATGAAAATAACTTGCATCTTGTCATCACAAAAATTAGCATATATTATGTGTTAGACCTGAATGAGGCCAAAAGCCATGTTATAGTGCAGACTGAACATCCTAATCTCATTCTGATGCTTATTCTGAACTTTAAAGCTGCTGTCCATAACGTTTTTTTTTTTTTTTTTTTTTTTTTGGTTAAAATAATCCAATATCAATTTTTGAGTAAGTGCATAACCAGCTAGTGTTCAAAACCATCTCTTTACCTTTGCCCGGTTCACAAGGGTAAGCCTGTAATAATGTTTATATTAAAATCGGTACTGGTGGATTTCCGATGGAAATTCGAGCATGCAGTCGTTCGTCTTTGCATCATTACGTCACGTCTGTAAACAGAAAGAAGGAGTCCCAGCTTGTTGGCTATATGGAATGTGATCATTTGTAGCCTTTTCTCACAGCATCTGGAATAATTAAATTTATCATTTTTATAGCGTATTGTAATCCAGAAAGGTCCAAATTAATTTGGAATGTAATGTGATTTGGTGTGTTCAGGTGGGTCAGACTGAGTGACTCTGGAGGTTTCTATGCACTTTCTGGAGGAATCTGTGCACTTTTTCATAGATTTGACATCACCAACCTGGACAACTTACATTAGATTTATTATTCATTAGGGCAGACACTTTTATCCAAAATGACTTATGAATGATAAACATCACAAGCAAGTTGTAATAAGAACCAGCAATATTCAAGAACAGTAACTCTGTGTATTCCTGTAGCTCAAAAAGTAGAGCATGCCACTATACAACAATGGTTTGATTCCCAGAGAATGCATGCACTGATCAAATGTACAGTATACTGTAAGCCACTTTGGATAAAAGTGCCTTTAATCCAGTATGTTCCAGCAGATTAGATCTTACTAGACCGAGAATGTACCAGTTCCATCAAGGGTTATGTTCTTCAAAGACTGTATGGATGTCATGATCACCGTCTGTCCCTGTCACGCTCCGGACTACATCTACCACGATCCTCTCTGCCAGTCACATGTTCTCTCCTTGTTAATCACCACACCCAGCTGCAGCTCATTACACGGACTATAAAAGACTCTTACACACATCACCTCACGGCTAGGTCTTGTTTTCCCGAGTGTAACATTTCCAAGCGTTTCTCCTGTCTCCCTGTCTGTTCCGGTTCCTGTTACTGATCCCTGTCTGGTTCTACTGTTCTGTGATTGATAGCTGCCTGCCTTTTGACTACTGCCTGTTCTCTGACTACGATCCTGCCTGTCTCTGATGTTCCTGTTCGCCCCGTTTGACCATGCCTGTACGACCACGCTCAACATTTAATAAATCTTTGCATGTGGATCTTACTCTGAGTCCCGCCTTCGTTACAATGGACCAGTTTTAGACTATACAGATTTTAGTACCTTAGTACCTTTACAAGACTTAATATAATTGGTACAATTATTAAAGGTTGAAGAATAAAATGCAGAAAATGTTACAAGAAGAAGTAATGAATATAATTCAAATGGTTTGGTAAGTTGTTTCATTAACCATATTCAGGGTGCATTTCTTGACATGAAGTATATAAAGTCACAATAAATTCGCAATGTCTGGGTTGAATTCCCACCTTACATGACTGTGACACAGAAAATGTGTGTTTGATCATCTCTTATTAGAATCGAGCAGAGAGGATCTGTGTGAGCAGTCATGGACGGGATTCTGTTTGTGCTGCTGCTGCTGTCAGGTTGGTGTGGTCATTTGTAATCTGTATTTATGATGATGTGTATATGTATAGATGGTTTAACATGTTGATTTTAACAGGGCTCTTCTGGAGCAGTTCTGCTCTTTCTCGTCAGTACCACTATATAAATTTGAGAATGTCATGGCCAGAGGCTCAGAGTTACTGCAGAGAGAAGTACACTGACCTGGCTACTGTAGACACCATGGATGATGTGAACAGGCTGGTAAATATAGTGGACGCTGGATACAGCGGATCAGTGTAGATTGGACTGAAGAGAGGGACACAGACATGCTGGGCTTGGTCTAATGGAGAAAACAAATCTTCTTCATACTCTAACTGGGCTTCAGGAGAGCCAAATGAGAATGCATCTTGTGTAGCTTATCATGACGGGTTCTGGGTTGATATGGATTGTAGCACTGCCCTATATTTTACGTGCTACAAGGGTGAGTTCCCGTTCTTTTCAAATTTATTATTGAGCAGTTTAACTGGGAAAGAAGAGCTATGAACTGATTCTTTTTTTGCATCTCTCAAAAGAAAATAATGGATACATCATGGCATGGAGCGGTAAAACTTGGAGTCAAGCTCAGAGCTACTGCAGACAGTTTTACATAGATCTGCCCTCCATCCACAACTCAGAGGATAATAACCAGATAACTCAGATTCTAAGATCTGAAGATATTGTCTGGTTTGGTTTGTTCCAGGACTCTTGGGAGTGGTCTGACAAATGGAGCCTCTTCTTTAGAAACTGGGCAGCAGGTCAACCATCCCAGAGTTCAGGATCTGATTGTGTCGGCATGTCAAGAATCAAATCTGGGAAATGGGCTCATGAAAGCTGTGATCTAAAGCATCCTTTTATCTGCCATGGAGGTGTGTTTCCACAGTTAACAGAATCAAATGATTAAAACAAGAAGACTGCATGTTTTCATGTTTTCATTTATTGGTGAATCTTCTATATTGAGAATGACTTTAACTCTGTATTTCTCTAAAAGATGGCAAGTTGAAACAGATTGTCAAACTGAAATTGTCCTGTAATGGAAAATGCACGTTGAATGATCCTTCCATACAGACTGCCATCCTGAATGAGGTTTGTCTCTGCCTTAAAAACTGTTTAGTTTCAATGTCAAATTTTGAAAGCATAATAGCACCATGACAGCCAACCACAACATCATATAGCATTGTGCTCTTGATGTCTGAACTTGCAGGCACCTCTCATATCACATATTGTTGCTGATATTAGGTTTGATTTTTATTTATTTTTTTCCTGGTCTTCTCCAGATAAGTGAAAAGCTGAAGAGCATGGGGCTGGAAAGTGACAGCAAAATAAGCTGGAGAAAAGGAGAAGGTGGAGAGGTGTTTCATCAGGAGATCAACCGTACTGCGAGTTCCAATAATAAATGTAATAAGAAGTAATCTTTTATTTAGGCCTTTATATCAAAATTCAAAACAGACTTAAAGAATATAGAGGGGTTTTTATTTTTAGTAATAGTAGATTGCTTTAAGGAATTGTGAAGTAGTTGTAGCAGAATTATCAGTTATTTAAAGTGCCCCTATTATGCTTTTTTTAAAGTTACCTAATTTTGTTTTGGAGGTCTACAACAGGTTTATCTACATCAGAGGTCAAAAAACACTTTAATTTTCTCATAATATACATTGCACAAGTGGTGGCTCGTCAGGGGAGGCGGATAATTTACCCTAATATTAATAAAATTCCCAGTTATTCATTTCATTTCATGTCTCAGAATGTGTATTTTTGTTTATAATTTCACCTCTGTAATACCATAACATGTTACTGATATCAAAAGCACCGCTATTCTTTTACAAACATGCCGAATCTGCCGATGTCAGTACAAGCACGTGGATAGAGAAAGGGAGGTGGAGGCACATGAGCGGAGCTCGTCTTGTGCCTCAGTTGGTAAAAAATTAGGCAATCATCATCGAGTGTTTTACATTCAGTGCTTAGGAGAGTTGAGAAAAGATGCATTGCAGGGGAGGCTAGCCCAGAGATTGTATATTAGAGGGCGATGAGAGGGTCTGTATCTCTTACCATTGGAGAAAGCGTAACAGCTAACTTAATCACGTGTGGCACCTCTCAGCCTATCATGTAATGGCAGTGACATAAGTCGCAACATTCCCTAGTCTGCCTTCTCTTAAAAAAAAATACATTTTTATCAAGCTAAAATCTACATATAGTTCCCAATGAAAGTATTGTTTAGTGTAAAACATGCTGAAGATTAGCAAACAGGCTGTTGATTAATTAAATGATTAGTTTTTTCCTCACAAAAGCTGTTTAATCAGCATAGTGAAGCCTCTCATCCATTGACATCCATTCAAAAAACAGCCTCTGGTCTCCTTTCCTGCATACCGCCAGGGGCGGAGCGTTAGCATTAGCCGCTACGCTTTTTTGGCTGAAGCCTCGTTTACACTTCACGCGTCTGCGTTGCGTTACGGCTCAACAAGGTTTTGTTCCATCTTCTGAGCGGTATCAACTCACACCAGAAGCATTTGAGAAGCGAAGCGGCTGGATTCGCGAGACCACAAGATTTGCCTGTCTGACATTTTATTCATTGATTTTTTTCGTGTTTTTAATGGCTAAATGGTTATATTTTGTCTGGTTTGATTGTGTTTATTGATATGCCATACTTTATTTTGCTGTAGCTTACAAACAAAGTTAATACACTAAAAAGTCAACAAGAACAAAGAAATTTCAAGTTTTTCAACTTCGAATCTCTTGTCTTCAGTTTCTGGCCTCCTAGTGATGTGAAATATGAGCGTGAGTTTTCACAGGGTGATTATTTTGACTTTATTTTGTATTTGAGCTGCGCGTCTTGGATGCGGCGTCCGTCAAAAAAAGGCGAGGCACCTATCTAGCGAAGCGGCGCGGCGATATTGAATATTTGATCGCCAACAATTTACCAAGCTAACGTTCAAACAGTCTCTACAAATTAAAAATGAAGGAACGCCATGCCTAGGTTGGATATATACTCTAGGCTACAGCAGTCAGCTCCGCTAAACGGCCCAACGCACTTTTTTAACACAGACATTTAAGGCGGGATGGATGTTTGCTTCAGGTGAGTGAAATTATATTTGTGTCATCTTGCTGTATGTGTGTCATTTGTTTAAAATTTTAAACAATAATAATAATAATAATAATAATAATCTTAGGCAGCGATTTACAACATAGTGTGCCTCCTCTATTTTAAAACCCATGAGCTGCAACTGCATTGTACATCACCACATTTTTCAATGATTCTGACACGACTCTTCATTACGATTGGTCTACTGCTTACAGCACCTGTCAGAAACGAAATGCTCATTACCATAACTGAACTTTAGCTCCAGAAACATCAGTCCTCAGTGATTGTACACACTGTAAAGACAGTAACAATGGTGTCGATTTTACCATATCAATTCGAGTGAGTCCGATGATGAAACATTGGAAGAACTAGTTGTTGGAACATTCATCGCAAGGACGACTTGAGCAGGACGTTTCTCAGTGATACGCTACTCAGTTTGATGTATATTATAAGATGTAATTGCAACTGTAATTCCTCACCATCAACATTAACAAGTGTCCATCAACAAGCTGATGTGTATATTTTATTAATTTATTGCAGTGTACATGCGGGAACTGTATCATTAACTGTATCAATAAACAATAACAGCGTATGCATTAGCACTAAGGTGAATGACTGATGCAACATCAAAGTTTGCTCCATTCTTTATCATTACTCAAAGTAGAAAGAATAACATACAGTCTTCTTTAATGGACACAATTCAAAGTGAAACCTGCACTGAACTCCACAACAAACATGGGTACACGACAAAAGATCGGGATTGTAGAATTTTAACCACTGATTCTTTGCAGCCTCTTCACTCAGAAGTGAAAATAAAACAAAAAACACACGAAAAAGCTACAGAGCTTGATAGTGGGTCAAGTCATTTGCAGGTAGGAGAACATAGGAGGGCATTATGCAAATGTGTTACCCAGTGATGTGTAGCTGTAATGCAGTGAGAATGTGGGAATTTGAATTCCTCACAACTCGTTTAGGCTTTTCAGAGTTGATTCTTTCTTATGAAAGGTATATTAAAAAAAAAAAAAAACATAATAGGGGCACTTTAAAACATGAAGTGTCAATTTAAATAATATCTATAGTAAATATATAGTTTTGAAAGGTGATATTTTTTGTAAAAGTATAGAGAACTTTATACAGGATCTAGAGTGCAGAAATAAGGGATGAAAGTATGATGATATCTTTCTTGTAATTAATCTGAAAGAAATTTGATTGGCAGAAATCAACCTGTGCGTATTATTTCCATTTTTATGTGATGCCTAGATGTTTCATAATTTGAAATTATATTTTTTTTGTGCAGATTTAAGTAACTTTAATATGCTATATGTAAAAAATAGAATTCATCAGCACTGGTGGAATAGATGAATCTCTATCTCTCTGCATTCTGATGCTATATGTGTTCAAAATAAAATTTACTTTGTAAATTTTGTAAATAATTGTTGTCTATTTAATTCTTTCTGTGATGGCAAAGCTCCATCCTCAGCATCATTACGCCAGTCTTCACTGTCACTGTTACGATTTCCTCTATGTTCTGTGAGTTTTGTGTTCAAGGCCTCTTCTTTTGATATTCTATTGTCATTCTGTTTCTGGTTTTCTTTTCCTGTGGTTTAGTTCCTGTTTGCCTTCTTAGTTGCCCTTGTTTGTCACCATAGTAACTCATCACCCACACCTGTTCCTTGTTAGCCTCTTGTTTTCCTATATGTTTATACCTGTATTTCAGGGGGCCGGTTATACAACGCTGTTTTCAACTAAAAACTGAAAACCTTTTATGCGTTTTGGCTGTTCATTTACACAGCAATGGCGTTTTGGGGGCCTGAAATGCAAACGTTTGAAAATGCACGTTTTTGAAAACAATACCATTATCGTCCCTGTGTAAACTACAAAAACGTGAATTTGTGAAAATGGTGACATCATGCACTTGCATACTATTTGTTCAGTCTATAGGTAGTGTTTCTTTACAAAGTAGCATCGCCAACTACTGGCCTGGCATGCAAAAGTGTTCTTAAGTGTGCTTCTTCTAGGCTTGCAGTCTATGAAGATCAAGGCAGCAACCTTCCAGTCACCAGCTCCAAGCTTGTAAAGCCCACAGCACACTGTCTAATGTGTGCGAAAATTTGTAATCTACCTCTCAAAGCATGTGCACAGTACATGTACAGTGTTCTGTATGCAATCACCACCCCCCTTATCAATGACTTGTTTAATCATCTTTCAGTTCCTCTTATTTTCCTAAAACAGCAGCACACATATACTGTACAGCAGAGAGGATCTGTGTGAGCAGTCATGGACGGGAGTCTGTTTGTGCTGCTGCTGTCAGGTTTGGTGTAGTCATTTGTAATCTGTATTTATGATGATGTGTACATGGATATATGGTTTAACATGTTGATTTTAACAGGGCTCTTCTGGAACAGTTCTGCTCTTTCTCGTCAGTACCACTATATAAATGTAAGAAAGTCATGGCCAGAGGCTCAGAGTTACTGCAGAGAGAAGTACACTGACCTGGCTACTGTAGACAACATGGATGATGTGAACAGGCTGGTAAATATAGTGGATGCTGGATACAGCGGATCAGTGTGGATTGGACTGAAGAGAGGGACACAGGCACGCTGGGCTTGGTCTAATGGAGAAGACATGACTTCTCACTATTTTAACTTGGCTTCTTCACAGGCGAATGGAAATGGAGATTGCATATCTACTCATTCTGGGGTTTGGCATATGATGGCATGTGATTCTCTAAGATATTTTGTATGCCAAAATGGTGAGTTTCCCATTCTTTTAAATTTATTATTGTGTCATTTAACTTGGAAAGAAGAGAACTATTTTTTTATTTTATTTTTTTGCATCTCTCATTAGAAAATAATGGATACATCTTGGTACAAAGCAATAAAACCTGGAGTGATGCTCAGAGCTACTGCAGAGAGAATCACATAGATCTGCCCTCCATCCACAACTCTGAGGAAAATAACCAGATAACTAACGTTCTGTTAGCTGGACACCATATCTGGTTTGGTCTGTTCCTGGACTCTTGGGAATGGTCTGACAAATGGAGCCGTTTCTTTAGAAACTGGGCAGCAGGTCAACCATCCCAGAATTCAGGATCTGACTGTGTCTGCATGTCAACAACAGATTCTGGGAAATGGGCTCATGAAAGCTGTCGTCTAAAGCGTCCTTTTATCTGCTATAGAGGTGAGTTTCCCCAGTTCCCCAGAATCAAATTATTCAAACAAAAAAAACAGATGTTAAAAACAACTGTGATATGTTTTCCATTGTTGGTGTATTTTCTATGTTGAGGATGACTTACTCTGTATTTCTCTAGATGCCAAATTAATTAGAAGACAGACTGTCAGACTGAAATTGTCCTGTAATGATAAATGCACACTGAATGATACTTCACTACAGACTGACATTCTGAATGAGGTTTGTATCATATCATCATCATCATTATTGTTATGTAGGATGATATGTAGCCTATTGGTGTAGCATGATTTTTCAAGTTTTATTTGATTATTTCTGCTTATCTTCCAGATAAGTAAAAGCTGAAGAGACATGGACTAGAAAATGAAGCAAAAGCTGGAAAAAAGGGAAGATGAAGGTTTTTCATCAGGAGATCAACTGCATGGACAATTCAGATAATGAATATAATAGGCAGAATGAATGTCCCTATTTAAAATTTTAAAACAGATGCAGGAATATTAAGTAATTTGCTATATTGTTTTGAGACCTGTGAAGTATTAATTATAATCCATTATTTAAACATCATGACTATAACATTATATAATTACTAATTTATTGGAAAAATGAGAAGTTTTGAGAAGTTCTGTCAATAACTATAATCATGGGCAGCGCGCTAGGGAGGGCTAGCAGGTGCTTCAGCACCCCAAGAAAGACCAAAGCACCCCCCAAAATATTTTCAGCAATTATATACAGGTTGTGGTGTTATATTTAATAAATAAGTTTGATTATGAAAGCAACAAATTAAATAAAATAAAAACATTTGACTCGTTATGCATACATGACGTGATTTGCAGCTATTGTAGCACTTTTTGTAATAGCATTTTATTTTAAGGAGTGGTTCCTTGGCCAAGAGGTGCCCCCAACTAAAGATTTTTCTAGTATTTGTTCATTTAGGCCATTAATCGTTTAGTCGCACATTTATATTAAATTAATTAATATAATAATAGCCTACTAAACCATCCTTTAATAACCTATCTATATAGCTACAGGCGTGATATCACATTCCGTGTTCAAGCTCGCGCATAAATTTTGCTGCAAAACACTGGCAAAAGTAATGATTATGAAAGTATTGTGGGGAAAAGAACACATTTTATACTACTTAAAACATATTTAAACTAGAATGCTTTCTGAGTCAGTGTCGGCTGCAACGATGACGTTGCTGATGCTGACAAAAAAAAAAAAAGATTGCATGTGCGCCTCCTAGCTAAGCACACTAATACTTAAGATTCCACACTCCTCCGCATTAACACTAACTTACTTTTTGGACCATATAAAGATGCGTTTATTGATTTGTACAAACTCCTCTCTATATTTGAGAGATCTTTGACCTGTTTCCAACATTTGAAGACATACACTCTATTGCCAAAAGTTTTGGGACTCCTGCCTTTACGTGCACATGAACTTTAAAGACATCCCATTAGGGTTTAATATGGAGTTGGCCCACCGTTTGCAGCTATTACAGCTTCAACTCTTCTGGGAAGGCTTTCCACAAGGTTTGGGAGTGTGTTTACGGGAATTTTTGACCATTCTTTCTAGAAGCACATTTGTAAGGTCAGGCACTGATGTTTTGTGAGAAGGCCTGGCTCACAGTCTCCACTCTAATTCATCCCAAAGGTGGTCTATTGGGCTGAGGTCAGGACTCTGTGCAGGCCAGTCAAGTTCCTCCATACCAAACTCGCTCATCAATGTGGAACAGGAAGGGGCCATCCCCAAATTGTTCCCACAAAGTTGAAATTGAAATTGTCCAAAATGTCTTGGTATGCTGAAGCATTAAGAGTTCCTTTCACTGGAACTAAGGGGGTCAAGCCCAAACCCTGAAAAACAACCCCACACCATAACCACCCTCCACCAAACTTTACACTTGGCACAATGCAGTAAGGCAACTCTGTTCTCCTGGAAACCATCAAACCCAGACTCGTCCAACAGATTGCCAGACAGAGAAGTGTGATTCGTCACTCCAGAGAACACGTCTCCACTGCTCTAGAGTCCAGTGGCGTGCTTTATACCATTGCATCCAACGCTTTGCATTGCACTTGGTGATGTAAGGGCTTGGATGCAGCTGCTTAGCCGTGGAAACCCATTCCATGAAGCTCTCTACACACTGTTCTTGAGCTAATCTGAAGGCTACACAATGTTTGGAGGTCTGTAGCTATTGACTCTGCAGAAAGTTGGCGACTTCTGCGCACTGTAAGCCTCAGCATGTGCTGACCTCATTTTGTGATTTTACGTGGCTGAGTTGCTGTTGTTCCCAATTGCTTCCTAATTGTTGTGATACCACTAACAGTTGACCATGAAATATTTAGTAGTGAGGAAATTTCACAAATGGACTTATTGCACAGATGGCAACCTATCACGGTACCACGCTTGAATTCACTGAGCTCCTGAGAGTGACCCATTCTTTCACAAATGTTTGTAGAAGCAGTCTGCATGCGTAGGTGCTTGATTTTATACACCTGTGGTCATGGAATGCCATTGGAACACCTGAATTCAATGATTTGGAGGGGTGTTCCAATACTTTTGTCAATATAGTGTATAAGCAACTGTGGGGATGTCCGAAACAGCAGCTTGGCACATTTGGCCATAGTTCATAGAGAGCAAAGGCTGGTTTGAGACTTTAAATATCAACTAAATGTATCCCAGTGTTTTTTGTTGTCATAATGCAATTGACTGAAATTCCGAAATGCTTCTTCTGTGAACGTCTGGCTTTTAAAAAACACTGTATTTAAATTGTGCAGTCAAATAATATGTTAAAAATGTGGGTGAGTGTGTGTGTTTTCCTCATATTTATTTTATTATATAAAAAATAAAACATTTTTGCACATATTTACAAGTAATTGCCCAGCCCCCCCTGTCAATGACCTAGCGCCCCCTCAGCACCTGTGTTCAAAATTCTCTGGCACTGACCCTGACTATAATGAATCTAGCCTAACTTACAAATAGTTGCATTGTGTATTCTTTTTTATTTTTAATTGTAAATTTAAAATATAATTTCCTTAATAAAGTTTATTTATTTTTGTACTCGTACTTGATTTCTGGACCTATTCCCTGTGTAAATATTTGCCTGTGGACTTACCTGTTTTGGATTGTTTGTTTTCCTGAGAACTTTACTTACCTGGGGTCCATTATTCGTACCCCGCTCAACACTTTTGAGATGATTTGACAGATGCCAGATCTTCTAATCGTGATAACTGATCTCTGGCTAATTTGGTTCTTCAAACGAATTTGTGGATTTGATTAAAATATCTGGATTAAGTTGTCTGAGATTACTGCACATTTTTGTGTTCGTTGAAAAGGGCAGATATATACTCAAAACCATGATCAGCAGCGCAGCGATTGGCTGGCAGCAAGACATAATGTCATCACATTAAAAAAGAACATCACACATGTGATGAAAAACCAGAAGAATTTCTGGACTTTTATAAGAAAACAGCCAAGTGTCCAAAACAACACAAAAGTTATAATAGATAAATGAAGTGTGTACTGTTTGTTACATGATTCCCAATTATTTCCATTATTTCATGATTTCTAGTATTTGTACAGGCTTTACATTTTTAGGTTGTAATGTTGTAATTAGCTATTCATTTTTTTTTAATCTCTCAGTGAGTAAATTATTATTATTAGGGGTGAAACTTGGCCAGATGGTAGGTCTCAATTTGGGGAGAGGTTGACAGACTATGAACCTGATTTGCTAATAGGTGGTGCTACAGCAATTAAAAACTCAAAGCTGCTCATAACTCCTAGACCATTTGTCATAGACTCAAGTGCCTTATACCTTTGGAACCTTGACTCAGGAAAGACAAAACATATATCTTTCATTTGCAATGTGGAAATTTTTCCACTATTTTGAATTTTTTTCCCCGTAACCTATTTTGCGAACTAGTCCTAGGTTTTTTGACCGATCAGTTTGACACCGATTCAGTGCCAAAACATTCGAAGTGAGCGAGACCATTTTTACTTAAATGGCTATAACTCATGAATGAAAAAACATGGCTGTCATCAGTGAATGAAATTTGAGCACCTATTAGACAAGGTTAACGGAGGCCGATCGGAGCGAAACTTGGTGGGCATGTTCTACTATTCGAGAATTTTGAAAGAAATAATGAGTTTTATGCCACTGTAATCACGTGGTGTTTTACACATACAAGCAATATAAATATAATTTGTTAGATCTCCTCATACTTAATAAATTTGCCTTAGGAACCACTGCTGTCAATCAAATCGTTAATTAAATATTCGTGATTATGAGAACTAGTCCTAGGTTTTTCACTCAACCTCAATAAACTCATATTCAGGAAGGTATTCAGGATTACATGCAGGTGAGTTTTATCAGGGTGTAATCGACCAGTCTTTTTTCTCCTTTTTCCACCATAACCGGCACTGGATCTCGTGCCGAAGATGGTTTGCGCTCAGCGGGGAAACTGATAACTTCAGACCGCCGCCTGCGTTTACTCGTAGCCAAAATATGCTGTGACCACTCCATAACCTGTCCATAAATAATCAGTGTACAATTCTGAGAGCATATTTTAACATCCTAAGTATTTATATTCTGTATCATTTTGAATAAAATCATAAAATTTTATGCAAAGCATCAGGCATTTCCATCAGGCAAAAAGTGACAATCGTGTAGGTGACTCACATCACACCCTTATGTTGCTTTCATAAAATTAAATGATATAAAGTACAATAATGAATTTATAGACAAAATAAAATGTACACAAACCTGTATTTTACCGAAGACATGCACCAATTTGACAAGCTGCACTGCTCTCTCCTGAAGAGGTCACAAAAGACGGCGATAAATAACTCAAACCCTGGGTTGTTATGTCTGACCCAGGATCTGGGTAACACAAAAAACCCAAAGGGTTTAACCCAAAAGGTTCAACCCAGGATTTGGGTAGAAAAAAATAACCCAAGCTTTTTAGAATGTAGTATGGAACACCATAATAAAATACTCTTTACTGAAATACTCAACAAGTGTAGATTCCCAATACAGTGCCATTTTGTTTTGACATGAATCACTCTTATGAGCAGTTCTTTTTAGTCCAAAAGAGTCCAAAACTTATAGCATGAACAATGTAATGTATTCCAATTCATGAATAAATTCTTATTAATCGTTCCTTTTAGTGAATTCAAAAGATATTCCCAATGAATGACTCATGAGCTGGTTCTTTTAAGTGAATCAGAAACATACATAAATGACACATGTAGTCTGATTCCTAAATGAATTACCTTTTGGGCCAATTCTTTTAAATGATCCAAAGACACTCACTAGTTATTCATGATGTCCACAAAAATAATACAAGAACTTACTGTGTAATGTGCAGCAGAGACTGTAAAGGAAATCATTGATAGGAGTGACAGTAAAAGTGCAAAGTTTCTTTGCATCAGTAACAGATTTACAGGACAAGAAATTTTTCAGTAAAACAATTTTTCAAAAAATATTTCACACACATTTGAAGTCTACTTAAATACATTAGGGTTTACAATACAAAAATTAATTTTAAGACTTTATATCACAGTTCAAAAATTTCAGTTCAGTTCATTTTTATAAATGTAATTCTATATTCATAACATAGATGCAATCAAACAATATGGCACGTTCTATATAAGAGATACAGATTAAAAAAACGGGTCTTTACATCTTTCAGGTACACTGTAAACCCTAACACTCAAAATAATCAATTAGTTTGAGTAGGACAAACTAAAAGGTACCCTAGAACCCTTTTTCACAACATGTAATAGTCTAAGTCTAAGGTGTCCCCTGAATGTGTCTGTGAAGTTTCAGCTCAAAATACCCCGTAGATTTTTTATTATTCAATTTTTTTAACTGCTTATTTTGGGGCTTAATTAAATATGCGCCGATTCAGCGCGCTTCCCCTTTAAATACTCGCACTCCCCGCCCCCGAGCTCGCGACTCTATAATACATTGCATAAGCAAAGTTCACACAGCTAATACAACCCTCAAAATGGATCTTTACAAAGTGTTCATCATGCAGCATGTCAGATCATGTAAGTATGGTAATTATTTGGATGTTTACATTTGATTCTGAATGAGTTTGATGGTGCTCTGTGGCTAAAGCTAACATTACACACTGTTGGAGAGATTTATAAAGAATGAAGTTGTGTTTATGAATTATACAGATTGTAAGTGTTTAATTATGAAAATAATGACATGGCTCTAGTCTCCGTGAATACAGTAAGAAACGATGGTAACCTTAATCACATTTAACAGTACATTAGCAACATGCTAATGAAACATTTAGAAAGACAATTTACAAATATCACTAAAAAATATCATGTAATCATGGATCATGTCAGTTATTATCTATCCGTGCCATTTTTCGCTATTGTCCTTGCTTGCTTACCTGCATAAAGTCCGTTGATTCGGCTGTGCACAGCTCCAGATGTTAATACTGGCTTGTCTATTGCCTTGAACATGAACTGGCATATGCAAATATTGGGGGCGTACATATTAATGATCCCAACTGTTGCGTAACAGTCTGTGTTATGTTGAGATTCGCCTGTTCTTCAGAGGTCTTTTGCAAAAATCTAATTTATATAAGAAGGAGGAAACAATGGTGTTTGAGAGTCACTGTATGTCATTTCCATGTACAGAACTCTAATTATTTAACTATGCCGAGGGAAATTCATTTTTCAATTCTAGGGCACCTTTAAATTAAACAAATTAGTTCAGTCAAATTAACTTTTATGAGTATTTAGCATTTTGTTTTCTTTCAAGTTCACAGAACTGATATATTTTAAGTAAACTGAACTGTTTCATTGTTTTGAGTTGTATGAACTACTGAAATTTCTTTTAATATAGATGAACTTAAGCTTAACTGAATTAAAATGTATGAGTGATTTATGCGTTTCAATGTCAACACTATCAACGTTGAAATGAATCTGCAGCAGTAAGGTGGTACAAGTATGAGCTCTGTAAGTTGTTTACGTTCGTTATTATTGTAATGTTATGGGCTTCGCGACATGAGGTAATTTAAGGCTGTCCCTTATGCTTTGCTGACTCTGCTCTGGCTGTGCGCGTTCATGTGTTTTGGAGGAGACATGGTTTTGGAGATGCTCTGAAGGGAGGCTTTCAAAACCAGCTTGCTATTGCAAGCCACTCCACAATTGCAGACCCTACCTTTAAGTGTGCTTGGTTTTAGACTTGGTTTTGGACTTAGACTCTATGGAGATCAAGGCAGCGACCTTCCAGTTACCAGCTCCAAGCTTGCAAAGCCCACACACTGTCTGATGTTTAATTAAGAAAATTTGTAATCTACCTCTCAAAGCATGTGTACCGTACATATACAGTTTCTGTATGCATTACTCACCCCCCTTATCAATGACTTGTTTAATCTTTCAGTTCCTCTTATTTTCCTATTCATTAGAACAGCAGCACACATACAGAGCAGAGAGGATCTGTGTGAGCAGTCATGGACGGGAGTCTGTTTGTGCTGCTGCTGCTGCTGTCAGGTTGGTGTAGTCATTTGAAATCTGTATTTATGATGATGTGTACATGGATATATGGTTTAACATGTTGATTTTAACAGGGCTCTCTGGAGCAGTTCTGCTCTTTCTCGTCAGTACCACTATATAAATGTAAGAATGTCATGGCCAGAGGCTCAGAGTTACTGCAGAGAGAAGTACACTGACCTGGCTACTGTAGACACCATGGATGATGTGAACAGGCTGGTAAATATAGTGGATGCTGGATACAGTGGATCAGTGTGGATTGGACTAAAGAGAGGGACACAGAAACGCTGGGTTTGGTCTAATGGAGAAAACACACTCACACAGTACAGTGCCTGGGCTAATGGAGAACCGAGCAGTCATAAGGAATGTGGCTATTTTGTCTTTGGAGTTTGGTATAGTTATCCTTGCTCATCAGTTTTACACTTTGTTTGCTACAGTGGTGAGTTTTAAATTGTTATCATTGTAAATATCATGTTTATCTTGGGTTGAGAGCTTGAGGCTTACTCTTATTTTCCATTTTTCAATAGAACGTGAATACATCATGGTACAGACTTGGAAGAAGTGGACAGAGGCTCAGAGCTACTGCAGACAGCATCACATAGACCTGCCCACAATCCACAACTCTGAGGAACAGAATAAGATAGAGAATATTATTCCATCGGGATCGTGGGTCTGGATTGGTCTGTTCCTGGACTCTTGGGAATGGTCTGATCAATGGAACCTCAGCTTCAGATACTGGACAGAAGGTCAACCATCCCAGAGTTCAGGATCTGACTGTGTCGGCATGTTAACAACAGACTCTGGGAAATGGGCTCATGAAAGCTGTGATCTAAAGCGTCCTTTTATCTGCTATAGAGGTGAGTTTCCCCAGTTCCCCAGAATCAAATTATTCAAACAAAAAGTCTTGAAACAGATTTTACAAACAACTGTGATATGTTTTCCATTGTTGGTGTATTTTCTATGTTGAGGATGACTTACTCTGTATTTCTCTAGATGCCAAATTAATTAGAAGACAGACTGTCAGACTGAAATTGTCCTGTAATGATAAATGCACACTGAATGATACTTCACTACAGACTGACATTCTGAATGAGGTTTGTATCATATCATCATCATCATTATTGTTATGTAGGATGATATGTAGCCTATTGGTGTAGCATGATTTTTCAAGTTTTATTTGATTATTTCTTGCTTATCTTCCAGATAAGTAAAAAGCTGAAGAGCATGGGACTAGAAAATGACAGCAAAATAAGCTGGAAAAAAAGGGGAGATGAAGAGTTGTTTCATCAGGAGATCAACTGCATGGACAATTCAGATAATGAATATAATAGGCAGAATGAATGTCCCTATTTAAAATTTTAAAACAGATGCAAGGAATATTAAGTAATTTGCTATATTGTTTTGAGGACCTGTGAAGTATTAATTATATCCATTATTTAAACATCATGACTATAACATTATATAATATACTAATTTATTGGAAACAATTGAGAAGTTTTGAGAAGTTCTGTCAATAACTATAATCATGGGCAGCGCTAGGGAGGGGCTAGCAGGTGCTTCAGCACCCCCAAGAAAGACCAAAGCACCCCCACAAATATTTTCAGCAATTATATACAGGTTGTGTGTTATATTTAATAAATAAGTTGATTATGAAAGCAACAAATTAAATAAAATAAAAACATTTGACTCGTTACGCATACATGACGTGATTTGCAGCTATTGTAGCACTTTTCGTAATAGCATTTTATTTTAAGGAGTGGTTCCTTGGCCAAGAGGTGCCCCCAACTAAAGATTTTTCTAGTATTTGTTCATTTAGGCCATTAATCGTTTAGTCGCACATTTATATTAAATTAATTAATATAATAATAGCCTACTAAACCATCCTTTAATAACCTATCTATATAGCTATAGGCGTGATATCACATTCCGCGTTCAAGCTCGCGCATAAATCTTGCTGCAAAGCACTGGCAAAAGTAATGATTATGAAAGTGTTGTGGGGAAAAGAACACATTTTATACTATTTAAAACATATTTAAACTAGAATGCTTTCTGAGTCAGTGTCGGCTGCAAAGATGACGTTGCTGATGCTGACAAAAAAAAAAAAAAGATTGCATGTGCGCCTCCTAGCTAAGCGCACTAATACTTTAGATTCCACACTCCTCCGCATTAACACTAATTTACTTTTTGGACCATATAAAGATGCGTTTATTGATTTGTACAAACTCCTCTCTATATTTGAGAGATCTTTGACTTGTCTCCAACATTTGAAGACATACACTATATTGCCAAAAGTTTTGGGACTCCTGCCTTTACGTGCACATGAACTTTAATGACATCCCATTAGGGTTTAATATGGAGTTGGCCCACCGTTTGCAGCTATTACAGCTTCAACTCTTCTGGGAAGGCTTTCCACAAGGTTTGGGAGTGTGTTTATGGGAATTTTTGACCATTCTTCTAGAAGCACATTTGTAAGGTCAGGCACTGATGTTTTGTGAGAAGCTCTGGCTTGCAGTCTCCACTCTAATTCATCCCAAAGGTGGTCTATTGGGCTAAGGTCAGGACTCTGTGCAGGCCAGTCAAGTTCCTCCACACCAAACTCACTCATCCATGTGGAACAGGAAGGGGCCATCCCCAAATTCTTCCCACAAAGTTGGGAGCATGAAATTGTCCAAAATGCCTTGGTATGCTGAAGCATTAAGAGTTCCTTTCACTGGAACTAAGGGGGTCAAGCCCAAACCCTGAAAAACAACCCCACACCATAATCCCCCCTCCACCAAACTTTACACTTGGCACAATGCAGTCAGGCAACTACCGTTCTCCTGGAAACCACCAAACCCAGACTCGTCCATCAGATTGCCAGACAGAGAAGTGTGATTTGTCACTCCAGAGAACACGTCTTCACTGCTCTAGAGTCTAGTGGCGGCGTGCTTTATACCATTGCATCCGACGCTTTGCATTGCACTTGGTGATGTAAGGCTTGGATGCAGCTGCTTAGCCATGGAAACCCATTCCATGAAGCTCTCTACACACTGTTCTTGAGCTAATCTGAAGGCCACACAAAGTTTGGAGGTCTGTAGCTATTGACTCTGCAGAAAGTTGGCGACTTCTGCGCACTGTAAGCCTCAGCATGTGCTGACCTCGTTTTGTGATTTTACGTGGCTGAGTTGCTGTTGTTCCCAATTGCTTCCTCTTTGTTGTGATACCACTAACAGTTGACCATGAAATATTTAGTAGTGAGGAAATTTCACAAATGGACTTATTGCACAGATGGCAACCTATCACGGTACCACGCTTGAATTCACTGAGCTCCTGAGAGTGACCCATTCTTTCACAAATGTTTGTAGAAGCAGTCTGCATGCATAGGTGCTTGATTTTATACACCTGTGGTCATGGAATGCCATTGGAACACCTGAATTCAATGATTTGGAGGGGTGTTCCAATACTTTTGGCAATATAGTGTATAAGCAACTGTGGGGATGTCCGAAACAGCAGCTTGGCACATTTGGCCATAGTTCATAGAGAGCAAAGGCTGGTTTGAGACTTTAAATATCAACTAAATGTATCCCAGTTTTTTTGTTGTCATAATGCAATTGACTGAAATTCCGAAATGCTTCTTCTGTGAATGTCTGGCTTTTAAAAAACACTGTATTTAAATTGTGCAGTCAAATAATATGTTAAAAATGTGGGTGAGTGGGTGTGTTTTCCTCATATTTATTTTATTATAAAAAAAATAAAACATTTTTGCACATATTTACAAGTAATTGCCCAGCCCCCCTGTCAATGACCTAGCGCCCCCTCAGCACCTGTGTTCAAAATTCTGGCACTGACCCTGACTATAATGAATCTAGCCTAACTTACAAATAGTTGCATTGTGTATTCTTTTTTATTTTTAATTGTAAATTTAAAATATAATTTCCTTAATAAAGTTTATTTATTTTTGTACTCGTACTTGATTTCTGGACCTATTCCCTGTGTAAATATTTGCCTGTGGACTTACCTGTTTTGGATTGTTTGTTTTCCTGAGAACTTTACTTACCTGGGGTCCATTATTCGTACCCCGCTCAACACTTTTGAGATGATTTGACAGATGCCAGATCTTCTAATCGTGATAACTGATCTCTGGCTAATTTGGTTCTTCAAACGAATTTGTGGATTTGATTAAAATATCTGGATTAAGTTGTCTGAGATTACTGCACATTTTTGTGTTCGTTGAAAAGGGCAGATATATACTCAAAACCATGATCAGCAGCGCAGCGATTGGCTGGCAGCAAGACATAATGTCATCACATTAAAAAAGAACATCACACATGTGATGAAAAACCAGAAGAATTTCTGGACTTTTATAAGAAAACAGCCAAGTGACCAAAACAACACAAAAGTTATAATAGATAAATGAAGTGTGTACTGTTTGTTACATGATTCCCAATTATTTCCATTATTTCATGATTTCTAGTATTTGTACAGGCTTTACATTTTTAGGTTGTAATGTTGTAATTAGCTATTCATTTTTTTTTAATCTCTCAGTGAGTAAATTATTATTATTAGGGGTGAAACTTGGCCAGATGGTAGGTCTCAATTTGGGGAGAGGTTGACAGACTATGAACCTGATTTGCTAATAGGTGGGTGCTACAGCAATTAAAAACTCAAAGCTGCTCATAACTCCTAGACCATTTGTCATAGACTCAAGTGCCTTATACCTTTGGAATCCTTGACTCAGGAAAGACAAAACATATATCTTTCATTTGCAATGTGGAAATTTTTCCACTATTTTGAATTTTTTTCCCCGTAACCTATTTTGCGAACTAGTCCTAGGTTTTTTGACCGATCAGTTTGACACCGATTCAGTGCCAAAACATTCGAAGTGAGCGAGACCATTTTTACTTAAATGGCTATAACTCATGAATGAAAAAACATGGCTGTCATCAGTGAATGAAATTTGAGCACCTATTAGACAAGGTTAACAGAGGCCGATCGGAACAAAACTTGGTGGGCATGTTCAACTATTCGAGAATTTGGAAAGAAATAATGAGTTTTATGCCACTGTAATCACGTGGTGTTTTACACATACAAACAATATAAATATCATTTGTTAGATCTCCTCACACTTAATAAATTTGCCTTAGGAACCACTGCTGTCAATCAAATCGTTCATTAAATATTCGTGATTATGTGAACTAGTCCTAGGTTTTTCACTCAACCTCAATATAAACTCATATTCAGGAAGGTATTCAGGATTACATGCAGGTGAGTTTTATCAGGGTGTAATCGACCAGTCTCTCTTCTCCTTTTTCCACCGTAACCGGCACTGGATCTCGTGCCGAAGATGGTTCGCGTTCAGCGGGGAAACTGATAACTTCAGACCACCGCCTGCGTTTTACTCGTAGCCAAAATATGCTGTGACTCACTCCATAACCTGTCCATAAATAATCAGTGTACAATTCTGAAAGCATATTTTAACATCCTAAGTATTTATATTCTGTATCATTTTGAATAAAATCATAAAATTTTATGCAAAGCATAAAAAAAGTTGGTTTTAGACTTGGTTTTGGACTTAGACTCTATGGAGATCAAGGCAGCCACCTTCCAGTTACCAGCTCCAAGCTTGCAAAGCCCACAGCACACTGTCTGATGTTTAATTAAGAAAATTTGTAATCTACCTCTCAAAGCATGTGTACCGTACATATACAGTTTCTGTATGCATTACCCACCCCCCTTATCAATGACTTGTTTAATCTTTCAGTTCCTCTTATTTTCCTATTCATTAGAACAGCAGCACACATACAGAGCAGAGAGGATCTGTGTGAGCAGTCATGGATGGACGAGATCATTAGAAAACAGATTGTCAGACTGAAATTGTCCTGTAATGATAAATGCACACTGAATGATCCTTCACTACAGACTGCCATTATGAATGAGGTTTGTATCTGCCTTAAACATCACATTCAGTTTCAAATTTAGGTGCATCAACACGAATTGCTGACTATGTACTGGATGAAATGGTATTAGGAAACAAGAATGTTTTATAATACATTGCCTTACATCTAACCTTCATTATTGTTCTTGTGGTTGTTGTTAATATTTAGGGTTAAAGATGAAATGAAGCCTAAAGGTGTGGCATAATTTTAATTTTTATTTAACTCTTTCTTTCTGGTCCTCCAGATAAGAGAAAAGCTGAAGAGCATGGGGCTGGAAAAGGACAGCAAAATAAGCTGGAAAAAGGAGGGTGAAGAGGTGTTTCATCAAGAGAGCAGTTTCAGATAATAAACATATACCTCTATAAATATATATCTATATAAAAATATATACATCTGTTTACTTGCTTTTTAAATCACTTCTAAAATTACTTTTATTTAATCATAATTTAAAACTTTCATGAACAATCAGTTGGTGACTCATGTGATATACATCCTTTGACCATCAGATTTAAAGGGGTCATGAACTGCGTTGTTTTTTTTATTTGTTTGTTTTGTAATGTTTCCAGGGGTGCACTTATAATGTTAGTATGCTTTTTACATCAAAAATTGTCATAATTTAGAAATAAAAGAGATTTTTCCTACCCTGATTCTAGCATTCTGATTTGAATGCTCTGTCTTAAGGGGCGTGTCTGCTGTGAGACTTCAGTGTAAACGCCCACTGCTGTGATTGGCTAACATCTTTCCATTTAAAATAGCCAACTTATTACTCACTCTTTTAGCATGTTTTTACTATTACAGCTCTCAAGATTAACTAATCTGTTACATTACATTTAGATCTATGGCATTATATTTAGATCAGTGGCATGAAAGGTTGCAGTGATGAACACACATGAATCACAGACATGTTGTTGAGCACATGAAAGCAGCAATCTCGTCATTGCAACTCAATTTCTGCATGCTAACGAATGCATTCATCGCAACTAACAGTGCAAACGCATTGTAACTAAGCGCTTCATAAAATAAAACAGGAGTCTTGGCGCATGTCCAGAACTGATTTAATTGACAGCTTCAACGCGTGCCGTTTGATTGACAGCTCCAACGACTGCAAAGGGAGCGTTCTTTTGATCGCTTTCTTTATATAGTTGAATCACCATTTAAATAACAGCTTATTTTCATCCTACTAAGAAAAGTTGACCGTTTAGTCACTGGTTTGATTTACTGACACTTGGACAAAGAACATCTGACTGTACATCAATCATTATCAGATCTGGCATTAGAACAGTAGAAGTAACTCAGTTACTTACATGTTTATGCATTACTGTCGAGTCTATATCATAAATGTCTGTTTGCAAAGCCTGCACCGAAACACAATTGATTTACCAAAGAATCCACAGTGAAATATTGAATAGAAATAAATAAATCTCAACTGAGACATTCACATTGTTGAAAATAAATTACCCTATTCCTAGCATAAGGATCCTTTGAAAGGTAATGTTATTTTTGTCCTGTTTTATTGATCTCCTTTCCTCCTCATCTCACTAACATGCCAGTGGGCAGGGCTTACGTTGCAATGATGAAGTAGCTGTTGATTTCTTCCATGGAGGTGGCATTTCACCTATCTATATAGGCACATTCCAGGATCAGTCATTCAATGGGCCTATAAAAGCTTTTACTAACAAGGAAGTTTTCAGTTCTGAAACTTACAGGATATTCTTATAATATGATGACCCCTATAGTACGATGACCCTCAAGGAAAGGTTGATTTTTCAATTCATGACCCCTTTAACACAAATTACACTGTTTTAAAAAGTGCAGAGTAATCAACCATTTTTATGATGCAGTTAAGAGGAAAGCCTTGGCTTCACAAAGTTTCCTCTCACCATTAATCATTTAAAATGGACACAAAGGATTTTAAGTAAAATTATAAACTATCGTTAAAAACATAATGAAGGCGCCCAACATTGCACATTTTATATGTACAAAACCTGAAATGTGCATGTCAGATCATGGCATCTTTCTAGGACCAATAGCCTACTATCCATTATTTAAAAATCATGAATGGCCATATTATAATATATATTTTTTGAAATAGATAGTGAAATTATTTTTCTCAAAGTATTTTAATAACTACATTAATGAATCTAGCTTAACTTTATTTAGAAATAGCTTGTATATTCTTACAGCTTCAAATTTACCATTTAATAGGCTACTAGTTTAATACTACTAGTTTTTACTTATGTCAATATTGTTGTAACAACAACATGAAATACTTCAACATTAAAATAAACATTAAAAGTATAATGATTTTTTTAAAAGTTCTAGAGTATCCAAAGTATTTTGAGATATGTGTGAAGTGTATTCCCCTATTTGATTTGTAAAATGTGATGATATCGTTCTCATAATAAATTTGAGGAAAATCCTGTGCATATTATTCCCATTTTCAGATGCTCAGACATGTACAATTTAAAATTTAGAAAAACACTGCTTTTCTTTTGAAATTGATGAGTAATTTAATACAATACAATACAAGTTAAATATACAGTTTTTTGTATGTAAAGAAAGATTAGTTTGCATTGTAAAACTAAACGTTGGAAATTTGAACTCTATGAATTCAGCATGGTAGTAGCCTTTTTCTGTTTGCATTAGGCTAGCTATAATGCAAAGCTGTATGTGTTTTAAAAAAAATAAGCTACCCTTTTATGTAAATGACTCTCTATAAGTATTCTAAAACAAAAAAACAAAACAAAAATAAAGAATTATTCACCCATTACAGATAATGCCATCACATTCTCATTCTTCATATTATTTCTTATTTTTATTAAAGTGTAAGATTGTCTGAAATGTGGCCTTCCACTCTGGCATACTGAGTCCAGTTGGTTAAAATTATGGATCCATTGTTAGGAATGAAAAGCATGTCAATTTTCACAAAGCTGTTTAAAATAGTAATTATATCTGACAAACTCCACAGAGGACCAGAAAACACCAAGACTTATTCAAACAAGCTTGCTTATTTATTTCCTCTGATTCCCCTTATCCTTCCGATTGCACACTGCAATTTATATTGAGAGCAATATAAACTGGAGAAAAGCGGAAAAACAAAAAAAAGAAGCACTAATCTATTAATCCATCTACCTGTTATGTGAAGGCAGAATTGCTATTTTTTTTTAAATGTGCTGATTCACTCCCATGTTTGACTTGTAAAAAAGAAGCTACTATTATTTTGTTTACACAACATCTGTGAAGGACTTTGTGACCTATTCAAAACCACCTGTGAGGATCCTGCCACTCCCTGTAGTCAATGAACTCACACAAAAATATTCTTGTAGAATGTATTAAATTAGCAAATCAAGAGATTTAAATTCAACTTGATCAGTTTTGAGCTCAGGCAGACCACAAGCATACAGCTCCTCTTATGTGCTGTTCCAGGTCATAAGAGTTTGGAATGAATCTTGCGGGAACAAGTCATGGCTCTTTTGATGCTATGCTGCAGTTACATTTAAAAACACAAAATGATGTATAAAATCACAGAACATAAAATTTTGTATAATTCTGTCACAATTCCAGTCATTCCCGGACTCCATTTCCCATAATCCTCCCTGCCAATCACCTGCACTCACTCCACCAATCAGTAATCACCACACCCAGCTGCAGCACATTATCTGGACTATTTAAGCAACTCACATCCTCACACACATTGCAAGGTCTTGTATTGCCATGGTGTACATTTCTGAGCATTTGTTATTCTGACTGTGTGCCTGTTATTGAACCTGTCTGTTCCCCGTTTACGATTCTCTGCTGCCTGCCCTTGGACTGTTTTATTGTTTACTGGACTTGTGATTGATATCTGCCTGCCCTGATCTACTGCTTGTTGCACGACTACGATTCTGCCTTATCCCTGCCATACCTGTTTGACCACTGCCTGTTTGACCACGAGACTTGTTAATAAGATGGATCCCATGTCTCGTCCCGCCTCGTTACAAATTCACTCTTATACAACTTTATAGACTCTTATTAAACAAACAGCCTAACAGGCAGATCTATAGATCTAGAGGGACATGGTGAAGGAAAGAAATGTGAGATGGGAGGTATTACAAAAGTATTACATTCCTCTGAGAATCTTTGCATTTGCTCGCAAAGAACACCAACGTTTTTTGAGGGAACAGTTTTTTCGGGGAATGCCAAACGTTTGACAGACAGGCTATGAAGCCTCTAAAGGGACATGGCGAAGAAAAAAAAAAAGATAGATAGATAGATAGACCGTTTAGTGAAATTCAGAGAGATGCAAACGGGCACAGATCAGCTATCTAACAAATGCCATATTTGCATTTTCTTAATGCTGCATAATGTATCACTTTTCAAGAATAGCATAATTATAAATAGCACAAATACAGGCCGTATTCTGTAGTACCAAGAACAATAAATATATATGGAGAATTTCAATAAAATAATTTGCATACCTGCTCAGCTCAAGAGTACTGTACAGATTAATATTTATTATATTCACTTAGGTTAATTTTTGTTTGTCTTTTCTTTGCTTTAACAACAAAATAATTGGATCTTGAGACCTTGTTGTAATGTAGATCCATATTTTTAAAAAAAAAACTAACAAAACAAATGTCTAATAGGGTCCTGACACATAGTGCTGCTTGATTATGGCAAAAATTATAATCAAGATTATTTTGGTCAATACTGAAATAACAATTATTTAACATAATTATTGGTGGGTGATATGATCAAAGTCTGATTTCATGATATGAGTCATTTTAAATGTCAGTGAAATTTCACAATTATATCAATACTTCAGCAAAAACTAATACTAGGTTAATTAATTTAAGTAAAATATCCTCAAAACAATTACAGAAGACAAGTACAGTCGGCAATACGATAAGAACAAAGAAACTAATTACAAACATAACCAGCAAAAAATACAACAGAACAAAAATACAAAATAAATAAACAGTGCTTTAGGTTTTTCAGGAAGATGTACTAACAGGGGTTTTCAGATAAATAATAGCCTAAAACAAAACTTGAATACAGTAATGTATATAAAATAACACTGCTGTAAACATTAAATATATACTAATTCTCATTAAAACTATAAAAGTTATTCATCTTTTGTTTTTGATTAACCACTGATTGATTAATTAATTAACCACTGATTCGAAACAAAAGATTTGTAAAGCTTTGAAGCTTCATGAAGCAGTGTTTTGAAATCGCCCGTCAGTAGATACTGTTGAATAAAGTCGTTATTTTGTGGTTTTTTTGGTGCACAAAAAGTACAAACCCGATTCCAAAAAAGTTGGGACACTGTACAAATTGTGAATAAAAAAAGGAATGCAATAATTTACAAATCTCATAAACTTATATTTTATTCACAATAGAATATAGATAACATATCAAATGTTGAAAGTGAGACATTTTGAAATGTCATGCGAAATATTGGCTCATTTTGGATTTCATGAGAGCTACACATTCCAAAAAAGTTGGGACAGGTAGGTAATAAGAGGCCGGAAAAGTTAAATGTACATATAAGGTACAGCTGGAGGACCAATTTGCAACTTATTAGGTCAATTGGCAACATGATTGGGTATAAAAAGAGCCTCTCAGTGGCAGTGTCTCTCAGAAGTCAAGATGGGCAGAGGATCACCAATTCCCCCAGTGCTGTGGCGAAAAATAGTGGAGCAATATCAGAAAGGAGTTTCGTAAGGGTCCATGCCGCACAACCATACTGGATGCCTGTGATCTTCGGGCCCTTAGACGGCACTGCATCACATACAGGAATGCTACTGTAATGGAAATCTCAACATGGGCTCAGGAATACTTCCAGAAAACATTGTCGGTGAACACAATCCACCGTGCCATTCGCTGTTGCCGGCTAAAACTCTATAAGTCAAAAAAGAAGCCATATCTAAACATGATCCAGAAGCACAGGCGTTTTCTCTGGGCCAAGGCTCATTTAAAATGGACTGTGGCAAAGTGGAAAACTGTTCTGTGGTCAGACGAATCAAAATTTTAAGTTCTTTTTGGAAAACTGGGACGCCATGTCATCCGGACTAAAGAGGACAAGGACAACCCAAGTTGTTATCAGCGCTCAGTTCAGAAGCCTGCATCTCTGATGGTATGGGGTTGCATGAGTGCGTGTGGCATGGGCAGCTTACACATCTGGAAAGGCACCATCAATGCTGAAAGGTATATCCAAGTTCTAGAACAACATATGCTCCCATCCATTGTCCCAACATGACAATGCCAGACCACATACTGCATCAATTACAACATCATGGCTGCGTAGAAGAAGGATCCGGGTACTGAAATGGCCAGCCTGCAGTCCAGATCTTTCACCCATAGAAAACATTTGGTGCATCATAAAGAGGAAGATGTGACAAAGAAGACCTAAGACAGTTGAGCAGCTAGAAGCCTGTATTAGACAAGAATGGGACAACATTCCTATTCCTAAACTTGAGCAACTTGTCTCCTCAGTCCCCAGACGTTTGCAGACTGTTATAAAAAGAAGAGGGGATGCCACACAGTGGTAAACATGGCCTTGTCCCAACTTTTTTGAGATGTGTTGATGCCATGAAATTTAAAAGCGACTTATTTTTCCCTTAAAATTATACATTTTCTCAGTTTAAACATTTGATATGTCATCTATTTTGTATTCTGAATAAAATATTGAAATTTGAAACTTCCACATTATTGCATTCTGTTTTTATTCACAATTTGTACAGTGTCCCAACTTTTTGGAATCGGGTTTGTATTCTCGTCGCTTCATAATATTAAGGTTGAACCACTGTAGTCACGTGAACTGTTTTAAATACGTCTTTAGTACCTTTTCTGGGCATCTGAATGTGTTAATTATCTTACTGTCAATGCAGGCCTCACTGAGCCATCAGATTTTATCAAAAACATCTTAATTTGTGTTCCTAAGATGAACAAAGGTCTTACGGGTTTGGAATGACATGAGGGTGAGTAATTAATGACAGAATTTTCATTTTTGGGTGAACTAACCCTTTAATTGCACAGCCCTACTAACAAAAAAATTATTTTGAAAAATGTTAGTAAGCAGACAGTTGGCAGTAGCCATTGACTTCCATACTGTCTGGTTACCAGCATTCTGCAAAATATTTTTTTGTGTGTTCACCAGAAGAGAGAAACTCATACAGGTTTGGAACAACTTGAGGGTGAGTAAATGATGACAGACTTTTCATTTTTTGGTGAACTATCCCTTTAAATCACAAAAGGCCGATCCTGAATCATCCCCATATATAAGTGTACTCACATTTTTGTTAAATTAATAAAGTTACAAGTCTAAATTTAAACAAAAATATACATCTGAACCTATGTCAGTAATCTCAGTTGCATGATGGGGATGGAACAAACAAATGGGGTATTTTTGTTTGCAAGATGCCTGTGAAGGACACTGTGTCCTATTCAAAACAACATGATGCTGACATGTGTCAACCAATCGCTGCAACATAGATATAATCATCACACATGCATGCTTGTTTCAGATGCCATCTTACTCCAAACACAAGACGACGTGAGATTTGACACGCTGCAGGCATGAATGTGATAACTGCACTGCTGTTTTTTCTCTCAGGTAACAAATCTTTTGCATTTTCATAAGTGGACCACAGAGATGTCACTGATTCTGTGCAATAGATTTAAACATTGTGAAGTGTTCTAAATAGGTTTAGTCTGTAATTTCGTGTTTTGATGCCTATTCTCTCTTACAGGTGTTTTTGGTGGTTACTCTCTTCTTCCCAAGCGGTTCTTTTATGTAACTAACGTGATGACTTGGACAGATGCTCAGAGCTACTGCAGACAGAAATACACAGATCTGGTTTTTGTATACAGTGAGGAGGATATAGACAAAATCAAAGCTTCTTTTCCATTGTTTGTCTCAGTTAATGCATGGATAGGGGGGGTTGATATGAATTTTGAGTCTGACTCACAAAACAGTACGGAAAGTGAAAATACCCAGACTCAGAACTGTCTCACAATAGACACTCATTCTTGGAAACTGGCAAAAAAGAGTTGCACACTCACATATCCATTTTTCTGTAGCCAAAGTGAGTATCTCTCTGCATTTTAGCAAATGTAATGGTAATTTAGACCTAAACGTATTTTTCTTTGATGTTCATATGCATTTTTTTTTTTTGTACCTGTGTCCTTAGATGAAGGCAAAAGGGTGGTGTTGCGAATGAAAGTGAATACTGATGGACAACTGGACCTCAAGGACCCTGGAATAAGATCAAAGATGTTAGATAAGGTAAAAGTGACTTCTTCTGTGTGCTCTGAAATGCTTCTAAGCCAAATGTTTTAATGTCATCAATACATATCAAAATCACATGATGAAATATAACAATATATTTGTCAAAAAGGGTTTTGTTGTTCCATTTTAGTCATTTTTTTCCTTCAGATCAATGAGAAATTCAACAAAATTGGGTTTGGTGATGCCATCAAAATACAGTGGATCACAACAAGGCGAGAAACACTGGGGAAAACAAGAGCAAATAACACCTGCGATTTGGATACTAATTAGTTTTTATTTTTATTATTTTGAATGAATTTGTAAAATACAATTGTAATAATCACATATAATGTCTCGTTATGCGTTTTGGGTTTTCAATACATTGTAAAGAATGCAAAGGTTTTGTTAGAAAACTGTCACTTCATATTAAAAGAACAGTAGTTGTATTTATCTTTTTCTTAAAGGGTTAGTTCACTCAAAAATGAAAATTCTGTCATTAATTACTTACCCTCATGCCGTTCCACACCTGTAATACCTTTGTTCATCTTCAGAACATGCACAAATAAAGATATTTTAGTTGAAATCCGATGGTTCCGTGAGGCCTTCATATAGGGATCAATGACACTTCCTCACTCAAGACCCATAAAGGTACTAAAAACATATTTAAATCGGTTCATGTGAGTACAATGCTTCAATATTAATATTATAAAGCGACGAGAATATTTTTGGTGCGCCAAAAAAACAAAAATAACGACTTATTTAGTGATGGCCGATTTCAAAACACTGCTTCAGGAAGCATCTGAGCACAAATGAATCAGTGTATCGAATCATGATTCAGATCGCGTGTCAAACTGCCAACGGCTGAAATCACGTGACTTTGGCGCTCCGAACAGCAGATTCGATACACTGATTCATTGTGCTCCGATGAAGATACAGTGGTTCTATATTATATTAATATTGAACCACTGTACTCACATGAACTGACTTAAATATGTTTTAGTACCTTTATGGATCTTGAGAGAGGAAGTGACATTGCTTCCTATGAAGGCCTCACGGAACCATCGGATTTCAACTAAAATATCTTAATTTGTGTTCCGAAGATTAACGAAGGTCTTACAGGTGTGGAACGACATGAGGGTAAGTAATAATTGACAGAATTTTAATTTTGGGGTGAACTAACCCTTTAAACAACTATTTTACTATTTTAATCGTACAAATATGACGACAAGAAGCTGACTGTGGCTAAAGCTTTTTGAAATAAGTAGTGCTTGATTCTGATTGGTCAACAGCGTCATCGGAAGTAACATGAGCATTCAGCGATCATTTTAATTGAAGCTGTGCAATAAGTAAAGTACATACAGTCGGTCGTTATCGCGAAAAAAAAAATGGTGTAAACTGTGAATTTAATAATGTAGTTTTTCTTAGTTGTCGTTTTAGGACTCTATCACACAGATTTTGGGTAGCAATTCCAGCAATTCTGCATGGTTAATATGTATAGAGATATTGTTGTAAAAAACTTAATGGAAATAAAATTGATTAATTAAAAAAACAGTGAGTATATAGTTTTTTCACCGCCTCCAGAGAGCCATATTTTGTAAATATGTGGTAGTGCGTCATTACCACTAGAGAGCAGTACAACTCAAGAGTCAGTGGCTAGTTTCATTGAAAACACAGAAATATAAAAACTTACTTGTATATTCAGGTCAGAAAAACAACTATATTGATTGCATACAATATGAATAAGCATGATAAAGATAAATCGTAAAGGTGTGTGCATTAAAGACATTCTAAAACAGGCTTTTGTGGCTTTTAATGCTAGATTCAGATTCAGTGATTTGACTGGTTAGTATGGCCCTTTCTGCCCTGCAATTTAAACAAATATTAATATATTAATAATAATAAAAATAATCATCTTTCTCCACTGACAGCCATTCCAAAATATCAGTGTATTTTGACCAGTTATTCCTACAAGCAATCACAAATATTTCATTATCAAAATAGATGTTTTACCAGTACTCAATTTATTAGTGCCCTTAAAAGTGTGAAATTAACTTATTTTTTTCCAGCTTCCTGATTCAGTAGAAAATATGTCACCACAGGAGAAAATGACATTTGATGAGATCTTTAACCTTGATTAAATGATTGCTCAGTTAATGATTTTATTGAAATCGTATATAGGTTAAACATTTAAATACTTGTTTAGTCAGATTGCATTACATTTGATAGCTGGCACTGACCTTCAGCAACTTTACAATCATTGGTTCTTACCTGAATAGGCCTAAATGTGAGCAATAAGGGATCATATGTACTACATATTATCTAGAAACAAATTACAGCTGGAACTGCCAATGACCACAGTATTAGTGCTCTGTATCAACAATAATAGCTCATGCCAAATAGCTTTAGTGTGTTGTACTATTGAGTAAATACAATCATTGCATGTTTTAAAGAGTTTGTCATGTGTATAATCAGAAAGCTATTCAATGCAATTTTAAAACATATCATCTGTGGGCCCAATCAAAAATATATGTCTGTGACGCACATAATATGGCATTCTGAGGAGAAAAAAAACAAACCCTGCCCACCATCTGCGTCAAGTCACACTGTGTGTGGTTTCCGAGCGGTTTCACAAATGTGGGAATTACAGCTCCCACCTCCTCCGTGATAGCGCAGTAGATTAAATTCAACAGTGGTGACATCTGATTGAAGCTTTACTTATTTAATTTGTTTGTACAAGTTTCCTTGACTTTTAGACCACATTGGGATTTTTTTTATTCAGTTGAACCTGCAAATAAACAGAGTTTTAGGATTTGCAAAAATGTTAAATAAATAAAGGTTATGGCATCAGTATCAAATGATTATTCTGTCCATGCCAGCTTGGTTGCTTGCTGTCATTAAGGCAAAAGGGGGCATACCAAACATTAAGAAAAATGAATATTTTTATTATTTTTAATTGACATGTTGGTAATATACTTCATATCGAAAAATGTAAAATTAAATCTGTTATTTTTTTCTTGATTTACACACACACACACACACACACACACATATATATATATGGATGTTGTATGTGTATGTAATTTTAAAAATATATCAAATGCTGATTGAGACTTTCATTTTAGTCAATTTCTTTAGCATTATATATATATATATATATATATATATATATATATATATATATTTAGATATTTTATACATATATATATATATATATATATATATAATGTATAAAATATCTAAAAAAGTATCAAACACTGGTTGAGACTTCGGTTGGATGATTTGACTTTATTGACTGACATGACATGAAAACTACAAAACGTGTAATGATTCAGTGGGCAAAATGAAGGATGCCAGAACCGTGGGTGTGTGTTAGTAGGAGTATGATGGCGCGTGATCATGTGTGTGTGTGTGTGTGTGCAGGGGAGGTGAGAAGATATGCATTTTTAAGTGGGTGAATTGTGATGCATTTCCGCCGGCTCATCAGGTGTGGGAGGCAGAAACACCTCTCTGTGTTTAGATGCTAATGACCTAATATGAGCATGAATTTTTAGAAGGGGATCTCTCCTTTCTGCATCAGCTCAGATCCATGATGCATCCTAATGACATCATTTATTACAGGAAAGGACTGCATTTGTTCGTGACTGTTTTTACTCTCAGATTGGTTCGGCCTCTATGAGTTTTAAAGTTGCTATGAAACGAAAGTAGTGTCAGATCTTCTCCTCCGTATTGTGACGTACATCCGAGTGTAATAGATTACTGAAAAAGAAAAAAAATTTAGGATGGGGAATTATGCATTGGTTGTTGACTGGATTTTGAGATGTGGCTGTTGCACTGGAAAAGGGAGGGAGATGAACATGAGCTTGCAAGGTCGGGTTAACCAGACAAAATGATTGAAGAAGTCCTGCGTACCTCACCAGAGACAAGAGAAAAAAAACATACACATGGATGAACTGTTCACAATAAGAGCTAAAAAAAATAGATCTAAAACAGAAATTTTTATTTCATGCTGACTTTAATCTCTTATTTAACATTTAAAGGGGATATATGTAAGAATTTATGTATTAATTACATTTATATTGCCAATGTGTTAAACAGTTTGTAACTAAACATAAAATCGAGACCTTCCTCGACCTACTATGAAAGCCTGACTGATTTTTCTTATGTTATGTACAGATGGGTGTGTTGAATCAGGTTTTGATCTGAACTCTGCAGGTAGGTAGATATCCAGGAACAGGTTTAGGCACCCCTGGTCTATAGCCTGAAATATACATCAGAATCAAAATGAAACAGTTTACTTTTAATTACATCATCTGTCAACATAATGCCACTGAATCGCAAAGCTTGTGCAAATCCAAACCGCTACAATGATGATCAGATGCTTTCTTAACTGCTGCATTAAATTATGTCAAATATCTGCAAAGGTATTTCCAACTTCTTTAATCCAAGAACAAAAAAGAACCTTGCCCTGAGTATATGGGGCATTGAATCAGGTTATTGCCTTAACGGCCACCGGTGTCACTAATAACAAGAGTTTCTGAATACTTCATATAGCCCCTTTAAAGGTGCTAAAGAGGATCTTTTCGTCGACTGAGAAACCAAAGACCCGTTACTGAGTTTTTGAACTGAGCGCATGCGTAAGAACAACCCCCCTCCTTCACAGCTCATTTCGAGGGAACACCTCCCAAAACTCGTGCACGAGTATTGGAACACGAGTGTTTACCACCGGCATTCGCTGTGTCGTGTTAGTGGATTCATTATGTCGGACTCACCGCAGGTAGCTCATAATCTGCAGTTGTTACTCCTGTCTCCTGACAAAAACATTGCATGCGGAGCCTGTAGAGTGTGGAAAGTTACTGGAGCGTGCAGCCACGCACGTCTCTCACAAGGAACGTCATGGCAGTGATTGACAAGCCAGAGGGCCAATTGTTTACGCGACGGATGGCTGATGTTTTAAGGCCCTACCTCGTGCACAGATTATGTATATTAATATTATTACTTTCAGTGCACCTAATAAATAGTCTTTTATCAGTTAGTAAAGACAGTTTCAAGTAATATTGCAAAAATGTATAAAACAAAACATCCTCTTTAGCACCTTTAAAGGGGTCATATAATGGTACATGCACTTTTACAAGTTGATTGTACTGAAATGTGTGTTGGCAGTGCCTGTACACAACCATCCTATAATGATAAAAATCCATCCAGTGTTTTTTTTTTTATCTCCTTTGTTTTCCCCTGTCTCAAATCGAGCCGTCTGACCGTGTGACGTCACACGGTCGGACGCCCCCCACGATTGTTAATTTACAGCAGCGTTTCAACACAGACCCGCCCTGAGCAAGCTGTCATCATAGTCCGCCATTGTTGAACACAGCAGTCATTCTGATGTTCCAAAATTTGAACCGCTGAAGACGCAGTGGCTGAGTTTTGTTTTCGAAGGGAATATTCCCCCCGATCAACGTTAATGCTTTTATGTTTGCTTCAGCCCTGACAGTTGTACCTAACACTGCATAGATAATGTTACGCATCACTGACAAGCATTTACCGAAAAAGTTTTTCATGACCATTAGCTGTAACATCAATCTGTCAATGAACTAACGTATACATCAGTAAACACATAGCATTCGTTTCTCACTACGCTACCCTGCCAGTACATAAAAAGATAGATCAAAGAGACATTACGTTAACCAACCATTCAGAAATGTCCTGTTCAAGCCTTAATTGTTGAACTTCGTCGGGGCCGTCATCTTATTTCGGGTCCGACTCTGGTTCAAATTGATACGGTTGCATAGATGTGTCCTCAGAGACTCCCGCTGCCATTCTTTCTCCAAAATATACCCTCAGCTGTTGTCAAGGCAACACTCCATGTGTGTTGTGTCAAAATGCCCCACAGAACAGAGGGGCGGGGTGAGCAAAGCTCATTATCATTTAAAGACACAAGCACTGAAATGGCTTGCTGAAAACAGAGCTGTTTTTGACCAGGTAAAATGAGTGTTTTCTTACAATACTAATGAGAATTTTTAATTAAAGTGTATTACAAACTTTTCATTTACACCCTAAAAAATCATATTAACTTGCACAAAAATGCTATTATATGACCCCTTTAAAGCTGCAGTCTGTAAGTTTTCCCTCTTTGTCACCATCTCTGTTTGAAACCTGCAACTGCAGTTACATGCAGCCATTTCTTTTTTCAAGTTGCGTGCGACGGTCGTTTACAGCAATTTTCGCCAACAAATGATACTGTGGTGGCTGTTACTGACTATTTAAATCTATTGGGTTTGTTGTGTCCGTTCCATACCATTCCATACCGAGCCATCCCATGCAGTGGAAAAGTGCCATATGTGTATTTAGTGTGTATTAGTGTTACCTGTAGATTTCAATTTCTGTAGCAACTCCGCAGTCTGAAGTCTTTTGCTTTTGGCTACGGGTGAATATCCAGTTGTAACTGATGATTGTCATTTGGATCTTTCTGGATTACAATCCGCCATTAAAATAATAAGTTTAATTATTGCAGCTGCTGTGGGAAAAGGCTATAAATGTACCAGCATCCTCTCGTGATATAGCCTACTAGCTGGGACTCCTTCTTTATGTAAACAGACATGTCATAATGATGCAAAGTCTAAAGGCTGCAATTTCCCACAGAAACCCAACCCACCAGTACCGATTTTATTATAAAACATTATTACAAGCTTACCCTTGTGAATCAGGCTAAGGTAAGGAGGAGATAGTTTTGAACACTGGCTGGTTATGTACTTGCTCAAAAATTGATTCTGGATCATTTTTAACCAAAAAAGTTACGGATTGCAGCTATTTAACATTAACAGTGTACAACATCTAATCTAACATCAAAACCATGTAAGCATTGTCTTATAGGTTGTATGAATTTGAAAGAAATTGTTTTTGTTGACAACAACCACAGAGATTTCTAGACTGCGAGGGTTTTACAGACGTTTGCAGCAGTTTGAAGCAAATCTATTCAATTTAAGTTTTTCTAGAAATAAGGTTTTCATTTTGACCTCCTGATCACCCATTCACAGGGCCCCATGGCTGTTCCTAAGCAACATCAGCAGGAAGTCATTCTGAAAGAATTCAACACAGCATAACTGAGATGCTTCTCTGAGGTCAGAACTTCTCTGCTCAGAGTAATGTGTTTATTTTGAATAAAATAATTCCTCTAGCGCTACATGTGTTTTTGACCTTGATGAGTATGCGAGAAACAGCCCTTAGCACTACAACAATAAATGATTCAAGAATATTTTGTAATGCAACATGGTGCACCACAGTGTGAAAAAATAGATCCAAACAGAGGAATATGAAAGCACTGCACAACAACACCTGTCCAGAATACACTTTTGGAAGAAAAGGTTCTATGTAGAGCCATAAAGGGTTCTGTCAGACACTTCATATATAGAACTTTTAGGATCATTTGGATTCATTCATTTTTAATTTTTGGCATAAAGGGTTATTTTTAATTGAATCAATATAGAGTCTAAATAGAACCCCGTTTGAACTTTGTCATGTTTCAAAACAAGCTACATGGCAACATCTTAAGCTACTTAAAGTTCTAGTTGTCATGACAGCAAGAACGCAACAAAGCCTTCAACTACTTAAAGTACCAGAATCCTATTAAACCTTTTTTTTAATGATGATTCAATAAAGCAGATTAGGATGTTTTTTTTAGCACTATTTGGTGGACAGGCCTTAAAAATTAGTTTTGGCTAAATCACCAACCTCAGATGTGGGGGAAAAAAGCCTGGGACTTTGTAAGGAAATGCAAGTTATTTTTCTTTTAAATTATTATTTTTATCATTGGATAATAAGGGAGCATCTTAATGCTAAAACTGTAAATTGTGGTGGTTGTTTGATTTCCATTGTTGTGTGATGGTTTTTTAATGTCCTCTTCCCGAGGCACTCCACAAACCTTCACTCCTAAGTCATGAACAAACCCACGCATCTATCCTTAAGGATTTACGTCATGGAGAGAAGTGGGCATTTACAGTTAATTCTTGTTTATGCTTCTCTGCCTGGTGTCCTTTGTTAACACTTTTATCAATGGAATCAGTTTTCTATATCTGAAGGGGAATGATGTCATATTCTGATCCCCTGACATATTGTTTTAAATAGTATATGGTGTATAGCTAAAACCTTGAAAATTATTTATTTATTTTAAAACTTCAATAATTGTGTAAATCATTCTATGAACCATTGTGAATAACATTATAATGTAAAAATATAAAAATGTTGACTTATAGTTATTGATTAAAGATATGATGTCATATTCTGATCCTCTGACGTATTGTTTTAGATATAGCCTAGTATTTGTAGTACACTGTATGCAATTGCCTGTGAATTTAATCTTTTACAGTAAATCTATTCAAAAAACAGCTTACTACATGACTTCATGGTTTATTTATTTAAAAACTTCAAGACTTTTGTCTACTTAAATCCTAAATGAAGTATTATGAATGATGTTATAATCTGAAAATATAATATAAAATAAAACTGGATTTATAGTCATTGATTGTATGGTGTCATATCGATCTTCTGGCATATTGTTTTATATAGTATAAGTCACTGAAACCCTAATTGATTTTGAATGTAATCATTTAAATCCTTTTAAAAAAAACAACTCGCAAAACTCATGGTCATGACATCCATCCATCCATTCATATGAAGCATTGTGAATGATGTGATCATGTGAAAAAGAATATAAAAATTTGCACCTATAGTGATTGATTAAAGGTATAAAACATGAAAAAATATTTAGGATCAGATATATATAAATATACATTTGGTTTGCAGTTGCAGGGAGAATGACTAATGATTCGATTATGTTGTTCACAATTCTTCATGGAAGTAGACAGTCACTGCTGAACTGACTTACGACGATCATCACTTAATCTTACGTGCATGGTATATATATATATTTTTTCTTTGAAGGTTATATGTTGTCGATAAAAATCTGGTTTTTGGGAGAAAATGAATTTCTGGATTATTTCTGCTGGTAGAATAAAATGCTTTATTTTGTAACAGTGTTTTGATCACATAACTGAGCTCTATGACACTGCTCCACTGACAAAATATTTCTTCCCTTATGATGCAATAGCTCATGCATGGCACGGACGCTGCTGTCTGCTTAACTCATACTAAACTCCACTGTAAGGGGAAAAGAGAGGGGAGGGTTGGCAGCTCCAGGAAGTTTGAGGGAAGAGATCATTTAGAGACAGCACGCTTTGACCAGGCGCCAGGCCAAAACCTTTTCCGTCTTGGTCATGTCTGCTGCTGGGTTAAATATATGTTTGGTGATGTAATGCTCAGGACAGCATCCAAATGACAACTCCCCTTTTCCTCCAGACAGATGTAATGGAAAATCAGGGGTGAAGAAGGCAGCTATATGAACTACACTGCGCTAGAGTTCAAAATGTGCTGAATATGCTGAAGTTTAACAGCTTTTTAAAGTGTTTTCTTACAATGCAGGAGAATAAATGAAGAATCTGAGATGTGATTTCACTTTCCCCAAAGAACTGAATGTGTTCTTTTAAATAGGAAATAAGCTTCTATATTTAAGGACAAAGAAATCTGAAACTCTGTAGTACATGAAAGAGGTAGGTACAGTCAGTTTAAATAAAATTCACAATTATCCAGCAGACAGACAAAAAAGCATGCCTCATTGCACCTGATTTCTGATCTTAAAAACCAGTATATCTACACTGCGTTCCAAATTATTATGCAATTGACATATCAGTAAGATTTCAGTACAATAAACATTCAGATTTTAGTTTTTCTAAGAAAATGTTTGTTTGTTTATTTATCCATGTCTTTTTAGATAACTGGTATCAATCTCAGACAAAATAATTTGCCAGATCTATGGAAACCCTACTTAGAGGTTGTTCCACATTATTAAGCAAGTCACAGTTCTCATGAAATATGGGGAGGAAGAAAGATCTTTCTGAAGATGAAAAGCATGAAATGGTCCAATGTTGTGCAAAAGGCATGAAAACAACTAATATTTTGTGAAACTGAATGGAGATTATCAAATTATCATAAGATTTCTGAGTGATTTAGAGCACAGCAGAACAGGCTTATTAATGAAAGTTCCTGTCAAAAAAATGTATTGTATTAAAAGGGCAGCTATAAAAAAAGCCAGTGTTGAGCAGCAAACAGGTATTTGAAGCTCCTGGTGTCTCTGGAGTCTCAAGATGCTCTCCATGCAGGCTGGCAGTTGTGCGTAAAGATGCATTTTAGACACCACTAACCAAACCTCACAAAGAGAAACATTAACAGTGGGTGTAGAAATGCATTTTCAAACAGTTTTATTGCTGTGGTGTTTTTTTGCAGAATGGGATAGTGCATAGTGCATTGTATTTCAGAAGGCACTATCCTCCTTTTTATAGCTGAAAATGGCCAGTTATGAACTTCACATATATTGCAAAAGTCATTTTAATACCCTCAGAGACCCTAAAGGGACCTTCCATCTCACTTCCCAATATTCCAGCCCAAATCATCACCCGCCAGGTCCTTGCTGACGTCGCAGTCTTGGTGGAACGTGGTGGCCATTCACCAACCATCCAGAAATCCATCCGTTTAGACCATCTATTGTAGTACAGCATTAGTCAGTGAATAAAACTATTTAAAAAATGAGTCTTCATGTATTTCTACACCCACTGTTAATGTTGCTCTTTGTGAGGTTGGTTAGTGGTGTCTAAAATGCATCTTTACGCACAACTGCCAGCCTGCATGGAGAGCTTCTTGAGACTCCAGAGACACCAGCAGCTTCAAATACCTTTATAGCTGCCCTTTTAATACAATTAATTTTTTTGACAGGAACTTTCATTAATAAGCCTTTATCTGACCGAGTTCTGCTGTGCTCTAAATCACTCAGAAATCTTATGATAATTTGATAATCTCCATTCAGTTTTCACACAATATTAGTTGTTTTCATGCCTTTTGCACAACATTGGACCATTTCATGCTTTTCAGCTTCAGAAAGATCATTCTTCCTCCCCATATTGCATGAGAACTGTGACTTTCTTAATAATGTGGAAGAACCTCTAAGTAGGGTTTCCATCGATCTGGCAAATTATTTTGTCTGATATTGATACCAGTTATCTAAAAAGACATGGATAAATAAACAAACAAACATTTTCTTAGAAAAACTAAAATCTAAATGTTTATTCTACTGAAATCTAACTGATATGTCACTTGCATAATAATTTGGAACGCAGTGTATATCTGTTCCAGCATCATGTTACAGAGTTTATATCATGAGAATGGAACTCAGCTTTGATCAAATTAGGCCAAACAGATGACATTACCTATACAGCCAACCTGGTTATGACAGAGAGAGTCACTGAGTGCGAGTTCAGCACGAAGTAGGACATGAAGCTTGAATAACTCACATTTAACAGACATTTTAATAGATTATACAGTTTAAAACCAAATGACTCACAGACACATTAAAGGAAACAATGTATTTCACATCCAGAATGAGTTGAGCATTTCACTGTAGGTCATAACTGTTAAGCTTTAGAAGACCCAGAAAGTCAAGGTTCTTAGATTATTTAGCTAATAATGCATTACTATAATAAGCATGAATGAATATGCTTTATTTTTAATGTAATAAACCTATTTTAGGCTTTCCAACACTGAATGAATTCTAATTATAATCAAAATCTTTGCTGCTTCCACCTGATTTTTCCCCCAACTAAGGAAGTCATAATGCATTATGTGATTGTCTTCTCAATAAAGGACATTCTACCATTGAATTCAACCAAAAGTTGGTCTCTTAGATTTTACATGCACAATATGCCATTTCATTATCCATAAATGTCATTCATTACGAAACAATCCCCCCACATCCCCCAAAAAGGTCACCCCATAATAAAGCAATAAGTGCACTTTTTGCTGAAAACCACTCTAATAATGCATAATTCGAGAGCCTTGTTATGGGATTGATTTGGCCCTCTCGTCTTTTACATGCGTCACTTTCACAGCATTTCACAAAACCCAAAAGAACCAATGACAAACACACTCAAATACCACTAAAACGGCCTTGATCTGATGAGTATCTGATAAAAGTGGAACTATTAAAAATGGTCCCACTCAGTTCACTGACTCATGGCTTTCTCAGTTATAAAGTGCTTCCGCTAGGACTGTAAACATTACACCCACATGTCCCTGTTGGATCAATTGGACATTTAGAGTGTTTGCATCCTCATTCATGCCATTAATGAGGACTTCCTCTTTGATCTGTCATGCTATCCATTTGTGTACTCATTATCAGGCCTCAGTTATGGAATAACCAGGGCTGGAAATGGGGGGAACAAGGGGGGATGGAACTCCAGTTCAAAATGTAGAGGATATCCATCTTTTATCCATGTAAAAGCCTCCAAACGCTATGCAAAATAGTGGAATTTTCTGAATCTCTGGTTTAAAAATATAAAATATGTCCAACTAGGGTCCCCCCCAGTAAATCTCCACCATTTCCATCACTGAAAATAACACATTTCTTTTTTCAGTGTTTTAATTTCACTGTAGTACACAATATTCTATCTGGAGCGCTATCTGGATCAAATCATTTGAAATATTAATACAATGGCCTTTGCACTTTCAGAGTTCATTAGTGCTCAGAAACGGCTGGCAGCAGACAACACTATAATGATCAGCTGTTAATAATGTATGTATTTGCTTATATAACAAAATACCTGCTTCTTATTGTGCATATAGCAGAAAGCTTCTGAGCATTTATTGTGGCTGTGTTTTTTTAATATTCTCAGAAAGAGGAGCAAGAGACAGAACGTGTGTCTGTATCTGTTGGTCTGGTGTGATTTGTTGCCCAGTCTTGTGGATCCATATTGGAAGAGATGGAAGCCATCTGGTGTTATTGAGATTTATTTTAAACAGCTTTGTGTGTAAATGAGAGGAAAATGTGAGAAATCACACACAAAAAAATCCCACCCATCTTCTTTGAGAAATTTATGTTCAGTTTGATCACCTCAAGGTATTAAAATGTGAGTTCATGTCCTCACTGATTTTTATTGCCATATTCAGTACAACAGCACAATTGCTCATGTGATATTGCTTAAATGGAAGATGGAACTGAAATAATGAGCTATTCAAAAACAACTGATTGGAAATCATAATCATGGCAATCACAATCAGCACAATTCGCCAAAGAATAAAACGTGTTTACCCATCACATAAATGGCTGTTTCAGCAGATCAGACCAGAACATTGCCTTGAAATAAGTAAAAATAAATGAATGCAGGAAATGAAAAACAATTACTGGCAAAAGGCAAGATGACTCCTCTACTAACAGATGGGGATGGAAAGTGTCCAAACAGAGAGTGTTTCCTGCTCATACTGGTATTGTGGGCTCTAATAAACTCACATATCCAGAGTGCTTTCTGAAACACTTATAGCCTTTATTTTTTTGTATAATATATGGTACAAAGGAAAAAGCCTTCCTGGGAAAACTGATTTATTGCAAAGGATGCTCAACCTGAAAAATCAACATTGCAGCTCAAACATAGGCAATATGCAGTTTGACTAATAAAAGCAAAAAAACAATACATGAGATCTTATGCAACAGCATCTTTGTTATGTGTTATGAAATGCCAAAAAGTGATCGAAATAAACCAGAGTGCAGTAGGGTTATATATTATATATGCGTGTATGTATATATTACTCTAACATAGGTAAACTTTACCGCGAGAAAAGTCATCTAGAAAACCTACTGGATAATTTCGAGCAATCACGCACGTCCATCCGAGGTATTCTAATAGCATCACATGCCGTGTTTCGCTCATACAGTGCGAGACCACATTGACTGTACACACACTTGTATAACCGTTTGTATAACGCTCAGCGTACTCGGCTTTCCCGGACCAACCACACGCTTTTCCCTCTTCAGCGTCCCATTCACCAGCCTTTTCTTACTACTGATTTGTCCATACGCAGCGCACTCCGTCACTGGCCATGGGTGTCCACGTGAGGCGTATGACACACTTATGTAAAAAGACTGGCGGACCCCCCTCGGCCAATCACAGTGCGTTTCTGGCATTTCCGCATTTTTTGCATGCAAATACGCCGCGTTTGGCCAATAGGAGTGTAGTGTGGGAGGTGTTTGAATTCAGGTCATGCTGCGAGCTCGGGAGATCCAGGGCAGCGGTGTGAGAGAGCGTTCGGCGGTGAAGTGTGTCAAACTGACGCTGCGACTTGACTGGAATTTTAGGAAGATATTATTTTATTTAGCCGGACAGGACGGAGACCTGCTTTGAGACATCCAACCTGTACGAAAAGGAAGACTTTTTAAGTTGTCAGGTAAGATACATTCATGTTGTTTAGAAGACTCGGCTGTTAAAGGGTTGTATAACACTTTCCATTGACTGCAATGTGACCGGTTCTCTTAAACAAGTTTATGTCGTGAACACAAAGTGGTGCGCATACAGATACACAAGTCACATTTGTGATATGTGATATACATCTGTTCAGTCATATATATGTCAAATATGTATGTTTTATATGTGTTAAACTCACGCGTTGCATAACTGTGTCAGTTAGGTCATCTTCGGTCAGTGCTCCAGAGCAAAGCCCTATTTATCACTACAGTTTTGTCCTCCTTGTTTACCTCAATGAAGAAAAGCCATATAACTGTTTTTATGTGCACCCCATTTACTGAGACTATGAAACTGCTATGTATTTTGCTAAAAAGTGAACACTAGTTATGAAACAGCCTACTAGCCTCGTTTGTGATGGCAAGCCATTTAACATTTAATTTTTTAAAACTCAATTGTATAGCCTATGTCTTTGTCTAAGGTTTTTAGTAATAAATCCAATAGTGAATAATATGTTTTTCATTTTCACTAGCAGCTATTCAATGTGTATTCAAACTTCTTCAATTTTCTTAAAAAAAATACTTGTAGTAACAACTGAAATAGATACTTACATTTAATAAATTTAAAAGTTTAAGAGTTTATTCAGTTTGTTATGGGATAACTAGTACATATTCTAGTAACTAAGAAATATTTGATATTTCCTAATAAATAGTTAAGTGAGGAAAAAGTAATAGTTTCTTGTGAATAAGTACCAGTGCCATTGAATAGTTACTAGTAAAATGTAAAAAGATACCAATAACCATAAATTAGTAGTAGTAATTGGTAGAAATTAAAAAAAGAGAAGTGCTAGTAACAAAAATATACACTAGTAATAAAGGAATAATTGCTAAAACAGCTTGCCACATGTTTCCCCTCACAAAATGAATTGAATGAATCTCAACATTTACTACCGTGTGGGTCTGGATGTGAGCATTATACGTCATTGCAGACTGTATATAATTGTCACGGGTAGAGTCATGAAGTTAGATAATGTCTTGCTGTAACACATGCCCCTGATGCACATATAAGACTTTTGCTTGAGACAATGAGGCACGTATTGCATAAGTTTTAGTTCACATGAATTAATTCATAAACTTTAAATCAAATTCACTGCCAGTATGTGGTCATTTTAACTCTGAATACTGGAAACATAGTTATATCTTCTGTAGAACACAAATGGAGATGTTAGGCAGAATGATAGTCTCAGTCACCATTCACTTTAATATGAATCTTTTTGCCATTCATTGAAAGTGAATGGTGACTGAGACTATCATTCTGCCTAACATCTCCTTGTGTTTTCCATGAAAGCAAGAATGTCGTATGGGATTAGAACAACATGAGGATGAGTAAGTGAAGGCAGAAAAACATATTTTTGGTCAAGCTTTGTCTTTAAATTGATTTTAAACGGGTAAATATAGCCTGAAGTTGGCAGTTGTCCACTAATGTCGCAGTGTATGCTGGGTAGTTAAGCTTGAACTCAGATACACAGAGGTAGGCAGTGGGATGTTTGCAGGTTATTATAGCTGACCTACTCCTAAGAGGTGCTCCAAATACCTTAATCTGCCTCTACTGTATCGAGCACATAAACTCTGCATGTACATAAACTGTTTTTATAGTACTTTTTTGTTTCAAAGCAGATTTATAGAAAATCATGGTTCATTTTTAAAATATCCTAATATCTTCATCCTTATATCTTTCCTATGCTGTTTTTTCAGCACTTGATTAGCTGGTCTTTTTCTTAAAGCTGACCTCTAATTGATCATCACAATTTCTTTGCAATCATTTCCCAAAATCTTTTGTGTTATATAAGCTAATTTGCATTTTCATTTGCATACGTTGTGATTTATTCTATTTAAAATGGACAAGTTTAATGAAAAGTACATTTTGTAGATGTTTTCATTCAACATCTGCTTTGATTTGCATATGCTGCATTGTTTAAACGAAATCAGGAGTGGAATGCCATTTTTCTTGTTGGTTTTTTTTTTCCGTCTCATATTTAGTCTACTTTCTTGGCCAAGACCGTGAATGTTCCAGAGCTTGATCCAAATGAGAACCTAGAGACATGTAATTGTTGGGTCTATTTTTGGTGGTGCTGTAAAGAGACTCTGGAATAATGGTTGCACATGCAGCATTGACGTATCAGGAACTGACCATCATCTTTTCCTAACAGTGGTTGGACACAATTCCTAATACTAACATGGTTTAGATTTTCTAGAAATTGTCATTTAGCACCTACTATGAAGGATAAATGCAATTTATGTAATTGATTCTTTAACAAAAGAAATAAAGACTGTGCTTCGCGTGATCTGTCTGAGTGGAAACATTCTTCAAATAAAGCTGTTTCAGATACATGTTGTAGGGCCACATGGGTCGTTGTTGAACTTCTCACTCAGGCTATAAAAGAGAAAGTGTGGGCGAGCAGTTTTTGGTGGTGTGTCTGATATCAGGACTCACTCAACAAGATAGGCGATGGGATTGGCTGCTGGAGCAGAGTATGCAGTGGGAGGGTAGGAAGTAATGACGCACGAAGAGTGTCCTCGGGTGCATTTTTATGTATTTAGAGACTATTGCTGGCTCAGAGCCACACGAACAGTCCATCAAGCCAAAGCATTCATTGATGCTATCTTTCCAAGTTGTGGGTTTATTCTGTTGAGTGGTTCAATGGGAATTAGATGAGAAACAGAACAGTCATGGAATTAGATTACACAGAGGATGTGATATTTTAAACTACAGCTTTATTCCCAGTTTTTCTCTTCTTCTTCTTTTTTTTATTAAGGTAATTTTTCGAAGGCTTTAAAAGTCTTTTTTTCGGCATTAAATGAATTTACCTTTAAAGAAATGTATGTTTAAAGTTATTTAAATTCAAATAATGAGGAATGGCGTTATATTGGTAGCCTAATAAAAGTCTTTTTATTCTATGTGGAGTGGTTCGCCTATGAGGGAAGACATATTGGGAGAACAAGACCAGCTGAATACAAACTAATTGAAGTTATGCATAACAAACTTCCATATTCATATTCAGCTCTTTTGTATTCGCTTCAATAAAAAAACATAACCGATGTCCATCGCACATGCCAATTGACATCTAAAAGTTTATTTTTCTTCTTCTCACTAACATTGGATTATTAAAACTTAATAAAACACCAACAATAAACATAATTAGTTAGCAAATTAGTTAACCATGTTTTGTTTTTTTGCTGGTGATGGCTCTTTCACTGCTAAAATCAAAGCATCTCATTGGAATTCGCACTCATCTTCTGTGAACGGTAAGCCCCGCCTTCTTTGATTTGATTGGCCAACTCACTCATTGGTGGTTTCGGCCCTGGGATGTAATGAGACCCGTTTTCCTGTTTGATCATGTGATGTTCGACATAAAGCCTATTTAATCTCTTTAGCCACCTACTATTGGACAGTTTTGATCATAGAATAAAATAACAATGGCTGACTGTGAATTTTAACATTGGCATTTGTAGCCTAAAAACAGCTGTTGCACGATGCATGTTGCAAAATTGAGTGCACATTTAGGTTATTTGCACAATTGTAATTGTGAAAAAAAAAAAAGGTTTTCCGTAAGTATTTCCATGTTAGGAATATAATGGTAGTCAAAGCTAGTGCTGTTTCATTTGTGGCAAACTTTCAACTATTACAAGTGTTTGGCATGCATACTTAGTTTTACTGGATTACATAATTGACTAGTGCAAACAGAATCTCATATATAGACATGGATCTCAAACACTGCACTGTCATTAGATTTTATTAGTGTGTAACCTGAGAAAAGTCTCCCCTTTCAGAAAACGGTCTGACCTACACAGCATTATTACCACTACGCATATATGCTTTGAGATAACAGTTTTGATTTCCTGGAGGGGTTTTCCTACTGACCTGGTCCTGCTGCTTTCACCTTCTCTTGTGGCCATCTATACACCTACAGTAGATAGACAAGCAGAAGTGTAGATAAGGAATTGATTGATAGTGCTTTTTTTCCTAGGCGAGAGTGGAAGATATCGCAATAAGGTCTTCCTGTGTTGGTTGAAACCAGTTACAGCTGGATACGCTTGTTGTATTCTGTAATCTGTAGTAAAATTGATACCACGATAAAGGCTTTGCCTTTGTTTGCTTTGCACGCAAACCTCAAGAAACAGTGGCTAAATTAGTATATTCGTTTGCTTACCTGTCTGAAACACATTTTTAAAGTTGTTTCAGAGAGCTCAAAAAGTCCCATATTCTCAGCTATGCATTGCAATAATGCACAGAGTAAATAAAACATGCTGAATTTAGGTTTAGCAGAAGGATGAGACACTTATACAATCTAATCTGGAGGTCTCACTTGCCCTTGTGTAACCACAATCACACATGTCTTCTTGGAAAGATTTGGTTAGCTAGCTACCCAGCATTATTACCAAACAGCTGTTTACAAGGGCACTTTGGAATATGACTACCAGAAAGACTTTGGTGTTATGTAAGGACAGGAGACACTCAAGCAGCTACATCATTACATCAATTTTGGTGAGTCACATTGTAGCGAATGGCTTGTTGTTAGTTATTCAGCCATGTGCACAGGTAGTTTTAATGGCAAATGTGCTTGCTTTCTGCTTTTCCAACATAAGCCACAGTAGCACATTCGAAAAGTATTTACAGACTGAAATTGGTCGCAATCATGTAGTTAATAAAATAAAATTTCCCCAAACAACATCAGGACTCAATACTAGCCCGATCGGACCAGTTTAATTCTACTGAGTTCTAATGATACTCAAACTAAAAGTATCCAAAACTAGGATATATGTTGTTTTTTTGGTATTGCATTGCAAGACTGTAAGCTCATGAATCTGTACCATTTCAAAATTTGAATATTTGAATTTTATCAGTCCAAAAGCACAAATGTGTGCCAAAAGATTGTGTAGTACAGCCTAACAACAGTTTTTCCACCGCGCGCTTCTCCGGAAAAGTGTGTTCTAAGCCTTGACCTGAAGGCACAGGATTCACATCATGACATCATGGAACACAGACACCAATCTCTTGTGTCTAATCTTTTTCAGGACTGTTGAACTCAATGTCTAAATATCAAATACAAGGTTTAATTTAGAGACTTGAGTCAAAAACATTTACAAACTAGAATTGATGCCACTTGTATGAATGGAAAATTGTGTGGTTTGTTTTGGTCTATTGGTATATTTGATGAAAAATCCCATTAGTGTGCAGTATTTTACAATGTGTACATTGAATTTTGTTTATAGAACAGGATAGCTAATTTGAACATTTTTAACCAACCCTATAACTTTAAACCTTGACCTTAAACCGAGAACAATCTTAGCCCTGTAGGATTGCTTGGTAAATGTCTTATTTACATTTGATTATATACATACATTGAATTTTACATTATATAGATTTGGTTTTGATGCCAAATGCAAGTACTGAAGTGCATCAGAGGGTTTGGGTATGATTTGATATGTTTAAGAAATAAGTAATATCTTGTCTAAGAAATATTTGCACCATAAAAGATGCATAGTATTTGTGTCGCCAGTTCTTTAATTTGTGCTAATTGTGTACAGTTGTGTTCAAATGTAAGCATCTTTGAGAAATATTAACCATTTTCATTCAGAGGTGTCTGTTAACTTATGTAAGTCCTTATATAAAGCATGTAGTAGCCCATGTGCCATTGCTACACATTCAATTACATAAATGTCTCTAACTTGATACTGAGTTATAAAACTGTCTGCAAGGTGGTTGGTTGTGTGGTTCATGTATTGTATCATTAGGTTTAGGGTTTGTTTGTCTGATCTTTACTTAGTTAAACAAAAATCTACTGTAATGTTTTGGTGTTGAGTGGAAATATTAATTATCCTGTATAATTATGTTATTCAGCTTATGGAAGGTTGTTTGTTTTGTCCCATTTGACAATTTATGATTGAATTAATTGCAATGCTGATTATTTAAATTAGTCATAGTACAATAAAAAATATATATTATTGAGTAGTTTGGGTAAGAGGTCAATAATTTCTTATTAGTCATGCTAAATTAACACAATAAATTGATGACTACTTATTTTATTTGTATATCTTTTTATGTCTTTCATGTGTTGTAGACAAAAAGGGCTGAATTCAGCTAACCCATTTATTGCGCTAATTATTTTTTGTACAATATATGGAGTATTTGTAGGTCTTTGAGCTCAGTGGCCTGGAATAAAAGTGCTGAATCAGCAGTGAGGTTGGGACTTTAGACTTACGAATCAACGCTGGCAGTGGTCTTGGACATGATATTTTTAGCAGGGTATATTTACTCTAGAGGCCGGGAGGGTACATGAACTTGCCTCGTATAAAGATTTTGAACATTATTGGCTTGACTGCTTTGAATGTCATTGCATAATTTGTCTTTGGGTCTTTTAACAATGGTTTAGATGTATACGTTTAATGGATATAATTGACATTGCAAGCAGTTTTTTTCCATTATAATCACTTTCGTTTGTCTGGTTTGATACTAATATACAGATAAGATAATAAGGACTTTGCCTTTGTAGAGTTAGTCTGCTGTAATAGCTACACTTAATTAAAGGGCAACATAAATCTGGTCTGTAAAATGTTAAATTTGCTTTGATGTGCTTCAAAATTTGTGTTTAAAATAGTTTCTTATGTTTTAGTTTTTATTAATCGTTAATTTTAAGATCTGTCCCATGTGTTAGCCAATGTGCTTTTCCCATGAGCACCTATGATTGTATTAGAAAGAGATATCAATATAAGTCTGTCAGCTGTAATTATATTAAAATGCAGTGTTCAGCTTCATTGCCCCCAGGCAACTAATATCACATGATACACCCTTAGGGTTCCACAATAATGGCTAATAATGTGTCATTTGAAGGTCACGTCTATAGAGCACCTGTTCTACTCTGACTTTAAGAAAGATAAAACTGCCTCTGTCATTTTCTTTATAGGTTAAAAGGTTATAGTTAAACATTCATACTGAAAGGCTGAAAGACAAGTTTCCACGTGCTGAGATGCATAACCTTTACATAACCTTATTTGGTTTGCGTCAAATATATGGCATAATAAATGATTCTATCAATGATTACTTAATTTTCTATCTCAATCAGCAGTGTCGGAGTGACTTGCCAGTGTGTCACTATATGCAATAAAAAATCCAAAGGTTAGCCTTGTGTCATCATCCTGTGGGTTACTGGGTTACAGTAGGCACTCAGCCAGACACATTAGCGTTTCATTGGTGCTAATAAGTCAGACAGGTGTGATTTGAGTAGTAGGGCATCAAAAAGTCATTGATGTATACCGGTAGGGCTGGCATTATGATAGTAGTGTGTGATTTTATAAATTATATAATTTTGCTGTAACTTTTATGCTTTATTTGCATGTGAGAATGACAAAAAAAAAAACATGAAGAAAAGTTAAGTGGCAGAGTGTTGCCAGCAACCATGCAACGTGCAATATTAATGAACTGATTAATCAATAGATATTATTTGTTATAAGTTACAAGTATGCATTTTGAAAGTGTAATTCACTGTATTGTTCAAAAATATGTATTGCCACATAATTATTTAATACAATACAAAAGTTGATATAATTAGTATTTTCCTTTCAAGTTCACAAAGGTGTTCTTTTACTACTGACAATGTATATAATGGGTCTACATGAGACAATATATATCAGTCATGCATGGTAAATCTAGTCAGGTCTTGGTCACAGGTAATCCACTAACATTCTCTACTCTCTGGCAATACTACAGGTGTATTTTTGGCTCTTGGGTATCAGTCATGAGTCGGGAATCAGTCTTGAAGGTGTCTTTCCTTAATATGGTCTATCTCAGGTCCTGACCAGGAAACTTGGCTCAGTCTTCTCTACTCTGGTCAGTTTACTATTTATTTCTTTAGAGCAAAGGGATAAGAGTTTATTTTTTCCCTTGCCATTTTCATGGCAACATGAAGGGATAAAAACCAGTCAGGGCCTGTTGTTGGTCCAGACAGCTGTCTAACACCTTTAATGTGCACTTGCTGGGATTAATCCTTTGAAGGAGGCAGTGTTTACAAGCCGAAATGCCACATCTGTTTGTTTAAAGGACACGGTACAGACACAACGAGGGGACTCGAGGGTCGCCCACCTTTGAACACTAAGTTTAGGCTCTTTAGGCCCAGACAGAGGCCGACCTGTCTATAGATTGTACCACAGGAGTCGATCAGACAGGGTTTTGCATGCTTCACTTTGATGTACCATCTGGCTTTGTGATGAACAGTCATGAATTTGACTTGTTCAACTTTTGCTGTTATAGGGGAAGATCGTGCAACTAAAGACATGATTGTATCAGTGATAGCGTGCAGATTGTCTCTGTCCCATCTTGCCCTGGTTTCTTTTGATGTGCTTAAGTGCTTCACCCTGTACCTTTCTGACTAAAGGGGCATTCACACTACACTTTTCATACCATTGATATCTATTCATACATATGCGAATGTGGAAGAAAAGAAAATGCAAGCTCAAGCTAATTTGGCTGCATTACAAAGTTTATGTTTGGTGTATTTGGACCTGCAAACTCATATCATATAAAGACATGTGACCAAAAGAAGATAGATACGCCACAGCGTGACCTTTCATCTGAACTAAAAGAACACAAACTTTAATTGCAGCATTTCAGTAAAGTGGAGTAGATTTCATATCTTTATATTTTTATGTGTTTTTTAAAACATGGCGTAATTTTGCGACCATTGCAGTGTCCGTAAAATTTTGCGTACTCAAAGTCTAGTTTGACCATAGTTTATGGACAAGATTTCCTGACGTTTTCAGATGAAAAATAATAACTCTTGTTCTGTCTGTTTTTTATTTCCATAGGAAACCGTGTGCTCATCTGAATTCCCACTTAAAGCCCCACCATGAAGATGGGTTGATCTGATTGCACCTTGCTTTACTTCTTCAAACCCAGTCCGATGTCTGAGGACTCAGATTCCAAACCGTACCTGTTCTCCTCCCTTGAGGGGCAGAGCGAGGCAGCCGGCTGCAGTTCGATGGCGACGTTGCATCGGATGGGCAGTTTCGCGGAGGGGGCCGAACTTGGCCTGGCATCTGAAGGAAGTGACAGTAGCCAAGACCCTCCCGCCTCGCCCCATAACAACCGGAAGATGACACGTTCCCTCCATGAGGATGTGGATATGAAGAGTAGTGGGTCCAGTGGGAGTGGAACAGAGTCCCATGGTAACGAGTCCCACGGTAATGATTCCCATGGAAACGAGTCCCATGGCAATGAGTCTTCTGGGAGTTCCAATAGCCGAAGCAAAGACTCTGCACTATTAGAGTCATCAGGGAGTAACAAAAGGTAATTTAGTTTTCTTATATTCTGTTTGTCTGTTTTGTATTTAAATATTTGGACACTTTGGACAGCTTCTTCAAAGCAACTTTACAGTGATAACAGGAAAATGATTCAATGATGCAAACTGTAAATTTCAGCTGTACAGCAGCTCTAAAATAGTGTCTTTGTTGTGCTGAAGTCAGTTCAGTGTTGATTCAGTTCTGTTGTAAAGATCATCAATTATTAAATTAGTTCATTTCATCTTTAAAACAGTTCTGCAGAAAACAGTGATGTCCTCGTTTAGGGCAGTTCAGTTCTCATCTAATAGTGTCAGTGCAGTCAGATCAATAATATTGTTGAATTTTAAGTGTCCCCAACTAAGCAAACCTGAGGCAACAGTGGCAATGAACCCAAACTCCATCGGTGACAGAAAAAACCCTTGGGAGAAACCAGGCTCAGTCAGGGGGCCAGTTCTCCTCTGGCCAACGAACGAACATGGTGTGGTTATGATTCAGGCTGCATCACAAGTCAGAAATCAGAGTGTGGATCGGTAGCATTCAATATTTCATCCAGTTCCTTTTTCTTGAAGATCGCATTCATCACATCAGTATGGAGACGAAGCTGGTCATAGGTCTGTGCAGAGGACCTGTCGGGTTTTCGTGGTCTTTGCTGAGGATCTGTGCCGATGGCTGTCGTGTCGATGAGGTCTTCACAGGGGATTGTCTAGTTGACAGGATCTCTGCTGACATTCAGGGCTTCGTTGTGGTCGTGTCTAGGTGCAGGTCCACCATCTGATCTGGATATGGACCGGATACGGCTGACTACGGTAACCTCGGGATAAACAGAGAGACTAATGTTAGCATAGATGCCATTCTTCTTATGAATTAACAAGTACATCGGGTGTTATTGGAGTGTTCTCGGGTCTGGTTGACCTAAATTATGCAGCCTAACAATCCTTTAACGGTTGTAAATTATAGAAATGTGATAATGTGTTATGTGTATGCCAGGTTAAAGAGTTTAGGTGATAAATAGGAAAAGGATCTACCGCCTGCAGTTGATTTTGATATTCTAGGTATTTTCAACTGGCCAGAATTTTGAGATTGCAATAGATGTGAAGGACTATAATGCATTAAGAGCTTGCTCAAGTACTGAGGAGCTAAACCATTTAGTGCTTAGTAAGTAATTAGCAAGATTTTAAAATGTATTTGATTAGGGAACCAATGCATTGTTGACAGAACAGGGTTAATATGGTCATACTTCCTGGTTCTAGTATGAACTCTAGCTGCTGCATTTTGGACCAGCTGAAGTTTGTTTATTAAGCATGCAGGGCAACCACCCAGTAGAGCAGCGGTGGGGAATGTTGATCCTGGATGGCCATTGTCCTGCAGAGTTTAGCTCCGACCCTGAAAAAAACACTCGCCTGTAACTTTAGTAATCCTGAAGACCTTGGCTGTGTCTGAAATCGCCCCCTATACCCTTAAATAGGGCACCATTTGAGGGGACAGCCATTTGTATTGGTGTCCGAAACCATAGTGGATGATAATGAGTGCACTCATTCAATACCACCGCAATGCACCGCAATAACTAGTGTACAACAATGCATGCTCAATGGCTAGAGAATACTTATAAGGCACTGTGAGAGTCATGCGCTGAATGAATTCTCGCCAGGAGATGGCGCCCGCAGCTGAATCAATCATCCATTCATTTTGGTCCAGCATAATATCATATAAGTATAAATTCCTTTTTAATTGATCATTAAATTGTTTAATTAAGGTTTATATATGCTAGTTTCCATGGCAGAGTTCAACATATATTATCATTACTTCTGGAGCTGACAATTTGTTACGTTTCATAATAAAAAGCAAGCACAAACAATGCAAAATCTGCTTCCCAGTTCCTGCACACTCAGTGTCCGAATTCACTCACTCATTTCATTCGCTCCTTTAAGTGGACTATATTAGTGGAGTAATGTAGGGAATAGTGAATGAGGGTATAGGGGGCAATTTCGAACACAACTCTTGATTAGCTTCAGGTGTTTAATTAGGGTTGGAGCTAAACTCTGCAGGACAATGGCCCTCCAGGATCAATGTTCCCCACCCCTGCAGTAGAGCATTACAATAATCTACCCTTGAGTTCATGAACGCATGAACTAACTTTTCTGCATTTGTCATTGAGAGCATATGTCATAATTTACATATATAGTTTTTAAGATAGAAAAATGTGGTTTTACAGATGCTAGAAATGTGGCTTTCAAATGAAAGATTGGTATCAAAGAGCACACCCAGGTTCCTAACTGACGTCAATTGGATTACACTATAAAAAATGTAATGGCAAGCATAATTTGGATTGCACAATTTCTAGATTAACTACCATGGAGACGGTTTGTTTGTGTGACAATATTGACTCTCATAGTCGCGTGGAAGCTCTAGGTCGAGAGGTTGCATGCAGATACTTGTGCGATTTGTTTAAAGATTAAAGCCTTCTGGAATTGTTTTGGTTTGGCAATAGACGGTAAACCATAACACCATATCACCATCCATCCCCGTCAGTGTGTCTAAGGCACTATGACGTCTTTTCTAGCCTCAGTTCTCACCTACTCTTTCTGGGGTAATCGTAAGGTCACTGGGAGCTATTCTGTGTCATAGACATGCATCACTGTCAGGATAATAGCTCGATTGAGAGTTCACTAAAAAGATGAATTCTTTGTTCTGCATGTATTTAAATTCTTCAGTTGCCAGGCCCAGACTGGATCTACGGACTTACTTCACATTTTCTGCACTGATTTTTGGACATGGATGGATTAAACATGGTAAAATGCCTTAAATGGAGCAGCAAGCACAGCAGTCACCAGTCTGGCAACTGGATATAAAATAAATTAATATTTAAGGGATGAGGGATCTGTTGGCTAGTAGGCTAATGGCTCAGCCATTTGGCTGCAAATGTTATCCTGTGAAACATAAAATGATCCTCCTCAAGGTAAAGACTTGAATATAATAAATTTAAAATACAGTGAGAGAGTAAATGGGAGAATTCTTGTTTATTAAGCAAGTGGTGTAGAAATGATAAACTTCTGCTTTTATGTTAAAATAAAAGTGTAAATCATGGCTAGGAAGTTGGATGCTGACCATGCCATGATTCTATCACCTGTTCCACCACGTTAGTGTGTTAAATGCTCATTCATTCAAAACCTCTCAGCAACCATTGCTCCATTTCGGTTTCTTTCCATCTCCAGTCCTCCACTAATGGGATTCTCTCATGTGAAGACTTTCAAGAGGTTTAAAAATAGAGTCATGATGTTCATGGTTGCCATAGCAGACATGGTTGCCATAGCTTTTCAACGTTCATGTGCGTTATGTTTATTTTTCAGTATTAATTTGGTCATTTATATATTTGTGCTCAAACAAGGACATTAAATAAAGTCAACAAGAGTTATATTTGGTGGTTTTTCATTGGATTATGTTGATAATCTGGCAGGGGCGAATCTAGATCTTTATTTTTTATTTTATTTTATTTTAGCATTGACTACAAGTTGCTAGCAGTAAATTAATTAAATCCACTAATATTCAAAAACTCTTGTACTTGAGCTGCGTTTAAACGTGGAGATAAGAGACCGTTTTTGTTTAATCTGTTTCACATCGCATTACAGCATCAGTCCTTAATTTCTTTTTTGGCAGAAAGTGTAACTATGACTGAAATATTAGTTATTTCAGTCATGGTTATTATTACAGAATTCTGCTTTTGTTCAGGCAGGATTATGCATTAGAATGGTAAAAGGTCTCTCGAGATAGTGTGAAAAAATATTATGATTGGTTACTGTGGATACCTCAAATATGAATGCTGTTTTATAGAGCCCAGTTCAAGAAATGATTGAAACAAAATAATAAAAAATAAAATCTTTAAACAGCTAAATGTTACTCTGTTATCTAGTAGAATATTACTTAATAATAATAATATATTATTATTTATTTTCCCAGAGGTTATAAATTGACCTAGAAATCTAGAAACTTTCATAGACTGCTTTATTCCTCTTGCACTACTCAAGTTGGCATCTATAAGCTAATAATCTCTACAAACTTTTATAACATTTTTCCCTTTCCTTGGTATATTATTATCTTGCTTTTCCAGACATCTAGTGCTAATCGTTCTGAATAGGAAAGCAAGGGGAGAGTCTGGGCAGCTGCCTCACTGTGTTAATGGAAGTACTTCCCAGACATTTACACCATGACGGTTTCCATTGACAACACACTGTTTTCTCTTGAGTGCACAGGATGGGTGTGGCCAAATGAGAACAGTCTGGAACAGTTTCTTCCTTTTCGTCATTCTTTTGTTTTATTCTTTGGCTAGAAGTCAATTATTTGAATGTATAGAAAAATATGTTGATTGCTCTAATTATAAAGTTACTCATAAAATTATTAATTTTTGTCTTATTCCCATGTGTGTGATATTCTTCCCCTCAACTGGAATCTGAACCACTCTAAGTGCGTCATTGCGGCAATAGAAGTGCTCCCTACACTTAGTCGCTCAGTGACTCATGCGTTTCTTATGACAACTTGTGCTTTGTATCTGTACACACTGGATGGGTGAGGCTAAGTGAGAAGCCTGGAACTGTTTGTTCTCTTTCTCTTTCTCACACAAAGTTATGTGCCCAAAACTGTCCTGTTTTCCCTGTTACAATCCCTCTTGCATTGTCAATACAAGATCTTGACCAAAAATTGATGCACCTCTTGATGGAAATAAATGTTGTGATGTTATTTCCATTAAGAGATGCATCAGTTTTTGGGTTAAAAGAAATCCCAAAAATATAACATGCTAGAAACATAATAATCACAGCAATAATGATCCAATCATAGACTCTTTTTTTTTTTTTTTTTTTTTTTCTGACTGGGCAGTGTTTATTGGCTAAGACAATTCATTGGTCATTTTGAGATTATTGGCAAATTATTGGACAACAAAAGATCTTCATATAGTACATTTTCTGTTTTCATTTTTTGAAAATTTGACACATAAATATTTATTATAAATGATTATGATGATGATTTATGATATTTGTAATGTATGCCAGTCATTAAATTGTATTATATATCATATTTAATATATTACTGGGATAATATCAACCATGAACTATTGGTGAAGAAGACATTTTCCGGATCTTTTGTTGTTGATGACAAAAGCTGTGCATGAAAACTAAATCCAAACACAGTAAATGCCAACATGGGCAGGTTGTGTGACATGCCCTCATCTTTAAAAAAAAAACACATGAACAAAACTAAGCAAGGGAAAAGAAAATAAGACCCAGACTAAAGTAAATAATCATTGGTTGCCAAATACTAAGTACAAAAATAAAACAGAAAATTGAGATAAAGTTTAAAATTAGAAAAAAAAAAATCAAATTTTAAGATATAAAGTCACAATACGAGATATAAAATTGCAATTATTAGATATATCAAGACTTATTTTGAGTTATTGCACTGTATCAGCCACAATGTTCTCTAGACATTGCATCAGTCATTGAACCCATAATAGTTACAGTATGTGTAGTTATATTATGTAATATTATATTCCTGTAGTCTACCTGTAGACGTGTGGATAGGTAGATGTCTCAAGCTTTAACGCAAAGTCAGCGTTTAATGAGGCCACACTTCCCTGCATGTGTAGTTGTATAAATAATCTTCCAAATTCTCTGATCTCATTAGCCTCCTGAAATTACTGACTGTATCAATAGCACCAAAACACATTGCCCTGCTAGATTAACACAGATGTGCTTTATATAATTAGCTCACCTACTGCTAATAGCTTCAACATGTGAAGCCCGTTTCTATTCTAAGCTACTTAGTGGGCTATTTGTAATCACTCCAGGTGTATTTCTGTCCCTCAGCATGTCACCTGCAGCTGGACTTTGGCCTTGCAATAGTATCAGTGCACTAAGTTAAGCGGTTTAATCCATCTCGGCCTGTCTCGGTTACTAGAAGCCTGCAATACAAGCCATTCTTAGTCGTGCTAATGGTGGCGTGGCTGGGAATGGCACATGGCATAGTGTTTTTGAGGCAAAGAGAAGACGGATGAAGATTATATAACCTAGATGGATGTCCAAGTGACCTCCATGTGGAAGAGAAGCACCCATTTTTTGTTCGATTGTCCACAGTGATTGAAAATGTTGTGTGTGAATGAGGTTTTGACCTGAAGCTACTGCATGATTTTTCGAATCACTTTATTATCTTGCAACAGCTGGTCCTGACTAGCTTCAGCTGGTATACTGAATGAATCATTTCTCAATAATGCCATCATGTTTGTTGCAGTGGCACACAGGGTTTCCAATTAATTTGCAATTAATGCAAAGATATTCTGTGTGCGATTCCTCACTGGTTTGAGGGCCGCGTTTTTCACTTTATACCTCGCTTAATCACAATAGTAAAGCAATCAGAGGTAGACATGCCTGTTAAAATAACATCTGCCTGTTAATTTTTCTGTCTTCATAAAGTCAGTTTATGACTTGTTTTATGATGGCTTTTTGTGTGTTTACTCTTTTTACAGCTCCAACTCTCACAGTCCCTCACCACCCAGCAGCACAAACGCCTTCAGCCTTCTGAGTGCCAGCTCAGAGCAAGACAACCCGTCTACCAGTGGCTGCAGGTTAGACACAAACACACCAGACAACCCCTTACTACCAGTGACTGTGGATCTGATTTTTTTAATTAATGTATTTATTTATTTACTTTATTTTACTTTTTATTTATTTTTTATTTTATTTTACTTTTTTTTTTTAAATAATTAAAAATATATATATTATATTATATTATACTTTATCTTATTTTGCTTTTTTATTTTTTATTTATTTTTATTTTATTATATTTTATTTATTTTTTATATTATATTATATTTTACTATATTAAATTTTACTTTACTTTATTTTACTTGACCTTACTTTTTTTATTTATTTTATTTTATTTTTTATTTATTTTATTTTACTTTTTGCCATTTTTAATTAATTTATTTTTTTATTCATTTGAATTTTTTATTTTATTTATTTATTTGTTTATGTATATTTATATATGAGGAGTTATGTACTTTATTATTTCATTTGTATGCATGTTGTAAGCATTTGGTTAACATGGGTTTTATTACTGACATGTTTGTGCATGTGTGTTTTGGGCACCTGCAGTAGCGAAGAGTCTGCCAAGGCAAAGACGCAAAAAGAGTTGCTCAAAACTCTGAAGGAGCTGAAGCTTCATTTGCCGCCAGAGAAGCGGAACAAGGGCAGCAAGTCAACAACGCTCAACACTCTGAAATATGCCCTGCGCTGCGTCAGACAGGTGGAGGGTGAGCAATACCTTTAAATTATCATTACACAAGTCTTACACAGGGGACATAGTCCTGCTTTCTGGTAAATTATTAATTTATTTCGCTTAGCTACAATGAAAATGTAGCCAGGCACATAAAACAACTAATGCATTGCAACATGGAAACAGTGCAAGCAGTATTTCAACAAATCAGGTGAACATCACGTCATGTGATTAATAAGCTGATGAATTTTATACAGTGGCATGAAAAAGTATGTGAACCCCTTGCAGAATCTGTGAAAATGAGAATTATTTTAATAAAATAAGAGGGATAATAAAAAATGCATGTTATTTTTTGTTTAGTACTGTCCTGAGTAAGATATTTTACATAAAAGATGTTTGCATTTAGTTCACAAGACAAAACAATAGCTGAATTTATTAAAATAACCCCATTCATAAGTATGTGAACCATTGATTCTCAATACTGTGTGTGGTTACCTGATGATCCACGACTGTTTTTATGTTTTGTGATGGTTGTTCATGAGTCTCTTGTTTGTCCTGAGCAGTTAAACTGAGCTCTGTCCTTCAGAAAATTCCTCCAGCTCCTGCAGATTCATCAGTTTTCAAGCATTTTTGCATATTTGATATTCACCCTTTCCAGCAGTGACTGTAGGATTTTGAGGACAATTGAGGGACTCAAACTCAACTATTAAAAAAGGTTCAAACATTCACTGATGCTCCAGAAGGAAACAAGATGCATTAAGAGTCGGGGTGTGAAAACTTTTGAACAGGATGAAGATGTCACAATTTTTCTTATTTTGTTTAAATATCATTGTTTTTCATTTAGTACTGCCCTTCGGAACCAACAGAAGATACTTGCATGTTTCCCGGCAGAAAAATTAAGTACAATTTACCTTGATATTTGAATTCAAAAGTTTTCACACCCCGACTCTTAATGCATCGTGTTTCCTTCTGGAGCATCAGTGAATGTTTGAACCTTTTTTAATAGTTGAGTTTGAGTCCCTCAATTGTCCTCAAAATCCTACAGTCACTGCTGGAAAGGGTGAATATCAAATATGCAAAAATGCTTGAAAACTGATGAATCTGCAGGAGCTGGAGGAATTTTCTGAAGGACAGAGCTCAGTTTAACTGCTCAGGACAAACAAGAGACTCATGAACAACCATCACAAAACATAAAAACAGTCGTGGATCATCAGGTAACCACACACAGTATTGAGAATCAATGGTTCACATACTTATGAATGGGGTTATTTTAATAAATTCAGCTATTGTTTTGTCTTGTGAACTAAATGCAAACATCTTTTATGTAAAATATCTTACTCAGGACAGTACTAAACAAAAAATAACATGCATTTTTTATTATCCCTCTTATTTTATTAAAATAATTCTCATTTTCACAGATTCTGCAAGGGGTTCACATACTTTTTCATGCCACTGTAATGTGTTTTCCCATTTTTAGATTGTTCCTATTTATCTCAATTAACAATAATCAATTATTACAAAGGACTATGTGTATTTATATCTATGTTGGCTTATTATTTGTGTAGTATGAGAAAATATGTAATGTAGGATTGATTTGTTACTTGTTATTTAGTGGATAGAACACAGTCAACCAATCAAAATTTAGCTTTGATATAGTATTTTATTTTTTTTAATTTAGTTTTCTTTATTTTTGTTTTTATTCATTATTAGGAATATATCACATACTTAAACTGTACAGCATTACACCAGGTATGTGAATTAGATTTGCACAATAGATTTATCTTTTTCTGTTTTTTTCTGCATTTCTATTACAGCAAATGAAGAATACTATCAGCTGCTTATGATTAATGACAGTCAGCCATCAGGGCTTGACGTCTCATCATATACCATAGAGGAGATAGACAGCATCACCTCTGAATACACCCCTCAAAAACACAGTAAGTTTGTTTGTTTGTTTGTTTGTTTGTTTATGCATGCATGTATTGATTCATTTATATATCTATCCATTAATTTATTTATTGTGTTCCAGTTAATTTGCTGTGATTTTTCAGAAACATTTGCATGATTGGACATTTCAGTTCTCTTTGGTAAAAAAGAAAAAATTGATCATGTGATCTTTGTTGCGCAGGATATCTTTGCAGTGGCAGTGTCCCTCATCACTGGGAAGATCGTCTACATTTCAGACCAGGCCGCCTCCATCTTGAACTGCAAACGGGACGTGTTCAAGAACGCTAAGTTTGTGGAGTTTCTTACACCGCAGGACGTTAGCGTGTTTTACAGCTTCACCACACCTTACAGACTGCCGTCCTGGAGCATGTGCACTGGTGCAGGTATGACACACAGACACAGTAGCAATATCTACAGATAAGTAAAAACAAAAGACATGAAAGAATCATTATAAATCTTTCACATCCTTAAAAACACTGACATCAAATAGACTTGGTCCACAGCAAAGGTTAATCTGTCCCATTTTCCACACTGCGTATACAGTACAGTCCTCTGACAGGACAAGGAAATTCTCAGAGATGGACCAGTTGACTCAAACTATTTTGTTTAAACATTGTTTTGTTTTACTGACTTCCAGTCAACGGTGAAATAAACATTCAGATGAAATTAGCAATAGACAAAACACAGGCCCAAATGGCTCAAAAGACTTTCTGTTTCTCATTCATTAAAGCTGCTGTCCGCGATTTTTGGCCCTCTAGCGCTTAATAAACAGAACTGCACGCGTCTTGCGGAGGAACATTCTAGCCGGAGCTACTTTTCTCCGTGTATGTCTATAGCGAGTCACGCAGTTACTGTGATATTCTGCGGCGAGTCCTACCAGTCTGGTCTGAAATAGTCCGAGTATAAACACTTATTATAAGTGTACCATAATGATTCAGGATAAGACAAAAACACAGTTTGGAAAATGGATTCATGTTGTATATTCTCATTATATAATTTTTGTAAATTTTTAACACAAAAAAAGTTGCGGACTGCAGCTTTAACAAAACCAGTGTTAATTAATGAGTCTTCTTTGTGGTCCTTGAATGCATGATGCCACAGCTGATATTAGTTTAAGTCGACAGCTGATCTGCTCACCTCTGAAACACAACACTCTGTTGAATTAAACCAGAACTCATGTCATTCTTGTTTTTGCTCCTTAAAGAGTCGTCACCATCAGACTGCATGCAGGAGAAATCCTTCTTCTGTCGTATTAGGTGAGTTTGTGTGTGTGTGTTAGAAGTAAATGTATACTGACTGCGTCCTGTACACCATCTGCTCAGCATGATTTTATTCATAGATTTTCCTTTTTGGATCAGTCTGTGGAAATTAATTCTGGTGATCTTTTGTCCCTGTAAATAGGAAGATTGATTACTAGTGCGTTTGACATTACCATGAATTAGATTGCATTCAGCATAGTGAAGTGAATTACTAATGAAACTTGAGATTGAGCACTTGGGTGGTAGAACAGGGTTTAATTTAGCATTTACTAATAGATTAAATAATATAAACAGATACAACTTTTGATTTTAATAATGGACGTGTGCTAACCTGAACTAACAATGAACAGTTGTATTTTAATTTACTAACATTCACAAAGATTAATAAATACTGTATCAAATGTATTGTGCATTGTTTGTTGTTATTAATTAATGCATTAACTAACATTAACTAATGGGACCTTATTGTAAGGTGTTACCAGGATTTCCGTAACTTCCCAATTCTTTCTGCACCTCTATCTTAGATCCTAAACAATATAAAAAATTAAAAAGTTTGGACAAAATTTACAGAATTGTATGCTTCTATCTAAAGGTTTATGCTTAAATGCTTGAAATTTGTTCCGCCAAATGACATGGCTGCGATTAATGATTAATTTGCAAGTTGTCAGTAGATCACTTGCAGAACTTTCCACACCCATCAGCGCTTTTATGGGATTGCAGTCTCATGCTGATTTGCTCCATTTAGTAAATCTGGCCCTAGTTTTTTTGACTGAGCCGATGTTTATTTGCAGGTTTTTGTTGAAAGTGTGCGAAACTCTCTCTTGTCCTCTTCTCCAGTGGTGGTAAAGAGTGTGAAGGAGATCTTCAGTACTATCCCTTCAGAATGACTCCTTATCTGATGAAGGTGCAGGATACGGAGCACTCTGAAGATCAGTTTTGCTGCCTCCTGCTGGCCGAGAGAGTGCACTCCGGCTATGAAGGTCAGTTCTTTTACATGTTCTTCTTATGTAGAACATATATTTTTTCAAGTAAGCAGTGGTGCATTTTTATTAACACCATATTATACTACACATCCAGGCTCAGAATCTAATAATCATGCACTCTCCTTGATTGTGTTCCCTCAAGTAGCATTGAGAAGACTGAGCAAATCGATTCATTTGAACAATAGTGTTCAAACTCTATCCAAATAGATACCGTATAGCCAGCTGTTTTGTTAGTAACTTGTTGTATATTTAACTACTGTCCAAAAAGGTTGACTAAAGTTTAACTTGTTCAAATTCTGAGTAGTTTTCAGCTTGAAAAGTTTACTTGCAAAGTAGCTTCCTCAGTATGTGTATACACTGAAATGTACTTTTTCATGTAGAACATTGTCAAAAACTTTTATGTTGATTCCTCAGCTCCCAGAATCCCCACGGACAAACGAATCTTCACCACAAACACACACACACAGCTGTGTTTTTCAGGATGTGGATGAGAGGTACGGGTGTTAATGCTTCACTGTTGACGTACTGGATGAAGATTAGCTGGAAATTTAAGCGCTGGGTGTTTCACACTACAGCACACCTGCTTTTTTCCATTTCTCATATTAATGCATATTAAAGACAATAGCTGTTGTTGTGCAGACTAATCAGAATTGGTTGTGATGTTTTTTTTTCTGTAGGGCTGTTCCATTACTAGGATATCTTCCACAGGATTTGATTGGCACACCTGTCCTTCTGCACCTGCATCCCAGTGATCGATCAAGCATGCTTGGCATCCACAGGAAGAGTGAGTGCTTTTTTTTTTTTCAAGAAAAAGGCTGAGACAGCCTTTAAAGTCATAAAACAAAAACAAAAAAATAGCCCCTTTTAGTGCATTGAAGGTGATTGTATTTTTATTGGACAGTACTTTCTCCTATCACTTCTTAATCCAATTTTTTGGAACAAATTGGGGCAGATCCATTTGTTTATAAGCAAAATGGGTTTTAAATTTATACTGTAACTTTTTGGCACCCTAGTGGTTAATAAGCAGAACTGCAGGTGTCTTGTGGAAGAGCGTTCTCACAGATACTGGGCATGGGCATATTTTGCAGGGGGTTGTCGTCCCGCTTGGTCTAAAATAATCAGAATATAAACAATTATTATAGGCATTTTAGTGATTCAGGATAAGACAAAACACAGTTTGGAGGATGGATCGATGATGTACTTGCTCATAATATAATGTTTGTAAATTTTGAACAAAAAAAAGTTACAAAGTGTACCTTTTAAATATCTTATTTGCGAATAAAATCTTCTTTCTTTATTTGTCTCATCAGTCCTGCAGTATGCTGGCCAGCCGTTTGATCACTCGATCCGCTTCTGTGCTCGTAATGGAGAGTACATCACCATAGACACCAGTTGGTCCAGCTTTGTCAATCCTTGGAGCCGCAAAGTGTCTTTCGTCATCGGCAGACACAAAGTTCGCATGTGAGTGTGCAGGGTGAATGAGGGAATGTGTCTGAATTTCCCAAGATAACCTTAAAGTGATAGTTCACCTAAAAATGAAAATATTTACTCCCATGTTGTTCCAAACTTGTATGAGTTTCTTTGGTTTGTTGAACAGAAAAGAAAATATTTTAATGAATGTCAGCTAATGGTAGCCATTGACTTCCATAGTTTTTTTTTTTTTCTACTATGGAAGTCAATGACTACCGTCAACTGTTTGATTAACAACATTCTTCGAAATAATCTACTTTTGTGTTCAATAGAAGAAAGAAACTCATACAGGTTTGAAACAACTTTAGAGTAAGTCATGACAATTTTCTTTTTTGGGTGAACTATACCTTTAATATTTGTTTAAAAAAAAAAGTATTTGCTGAAATTTAAGGAACCAGAATATTGTATCACTTTAGTTCAGCAAAGATGCATTAAATTGATTAAAAGTTAGAGTAAAGACAATTAAAGATTTCTATTTCAAATAAATGCTGTTTTTTTTTTTTTCTATTCATCACAGTATGCTAAAATTAAGTAAAATTAAGCAGCAAAACTGTTTTTAATATTGATAATAATAAGAAATGTTTCTTAAATCAGCTTATTAGAATGATTTCTGAAGGATCATGTGACAATGAAGACTGGAGTAATGATGCTGAAAATTCAGCTTTGACATCACAAGAATAAATTATGTTTTAAATAATATTCAGATAGAAAATAATATAATTTAATAATATAATTTTACTATATTTTTTATCAATAAATGCAACCTTGGTGAGCATAAGAGACTTCTTTCTAAAACATTAAAATATCTTGCAGACCCCAAACTTTTGAACAGTAGTGTAACTGTATTTTTCTTCCATACTACCAGGGGTCCAGTGAATGAAGATGTGTTTGCAGCTCCAGCCACAGCTGAGGGCAAATCCATCGACTCAGACATCCAGGAAATCACTGAGCAAATTCACCGACTCCTGGTGCAGGTGCGGAAACTCATTCATAGTTAAAAGAGGCAGATTAATTGATTCAATTGAAATAAGAGCGTTTTAACATCCAGACTGTGTAACTAGAAAGTGCTCGGTTGTTTAGTGTATGATGCCCATTAGTATCTACAAAGTTGACAAGTTTATGATGGCAAGGGTTTTAAAATCTCCTCATTTTGTGTATTCCAGCCTTTAGAATGAGAGCAATGAAAGTCACTGGTTAAATATGGTTTTTGTCTGTTGTAGCCGGTGCACAACAATGGCTCTAGTGGCTATGGGAGTCTGGGCAGTAACGATCATCTGATGAGTGTGCCGTCATCTAGCGAAAGTAACGGTAATGGAACACGTCAGCGACAAGAGGAAGAGGATGGCAATAGAGCCAAGCCGGTGAGTCACATGATAATTTCTGGTTCTCAACCTTTTTTTTTTTTTTTTTTTCAGGCGAGCTATTTTTACAAGTCTAATGTTTCACATTCACCCAATGGCATTTAGCCATAGCTTTTTTTAATTCATGCAATGAGAACCAAAAGGGTCTCTGGTGGATTTATTTATGTTTGTATGTCTGTGATTTCTCAGAGGAGCTTTCAGGAGATTTGCAAAGGAGTTCACATGCAGAAAAACCAAGAGCAGCAGTTGAAGAAGAGCCCTTCAAGTACGTACCAATATCCACCACCATCTGTGTACCTCATCTGTCGTCAGTGCACCCTCATGTCATCAAAGTCTGTGTATTTTTTTGTGTGCAACAGAAATGTGTCTGAAAACTGTGGCTCCACTATATGGTATCAACAAGTATTGCAATTGTGATTTGAACCTGAGGAACAAAAATGCGTCAAATCACTTTGAAATAGCATACTGTATGTTAAAATCCTTTTTTATCTACTGTAAAAGAATCTTTTTTTCAGTTGACCTAAAAATTAGTGAAAAACCTAACATTTGTTGTCACATGCATGTTAATGATTTTAATATAATATAATATAATATATTATTTATTTAATATATTATTTATTTACATCATTTAAATATACTACCATGTAAAAGTTTGGGGTCAGTAAAGTTTTTTTGTTTGTTTGTTTTTTTTTTGAAGAAGAAATTATTAATTTTATTCAGCAAACATGCATTTTTATTTTGAACAGTTCTATTAATTATAGAATTCTGAAAAGACGTGTATCACGTGTCCACAAAAATATTAAGCAACAACTGTTTTCAAGCAAATCGGTATATTAGAATGATTTCTGAAGGATCATGTGACACTAAAGACTGGAGTAATGATGCTGAAAATTCAGCTTTGACATCACAGGAATAAATTACATTTTAACATATATTAAAATAGAAAACAGTTATTTTAAGTTGTAATAATATTTCACAGTAATCTTGTTTTTACTATATTTTGATGCAGCCTTGTTGAGCAGAGACTTCTTTCAAAAACAAGTCTTACTGACCAAACATTTTGAATGCAAGCATATATTATTTCATTTATTCTTTTTTAATATAATAAATATAATATAAAATTTGTTTGATTAAATTGCAATCGTTAATAATCACACTAGGCCACAGAGCAATTTTGATTTTAAATCGACTTTAATTAATTGTGCAGGCCTTCTGAAAACCCTACCTTCTTCCCTGCAGAGTTTGTACAGAAAAGTCCAGTGGTTCGACCCAAAGACTCGGCGTGTCTTGCCACCTGGAGAGAGTCTCCCGAGGAGCAGCGTGCCACTGGGCAAGAGGAGCTGGCCTTCAAAGACCAGACTGTCTACTCCTATCAGCAGATTAGTTGCCTGGACAGCGTAATCAGGTACAAAGGTGTAAAATCACATCACTGTGAGAACTGATGGGACATGTTCTTGACTCAGTTAGCCAAATTTATTTGAGATATTGATCCTGTGGTGCAAAGAGAGTATGAACAACTGAATTAAGCATGCAATAAAGAAAAATGAGAACTTGTTTACATAGGTCGGCAGAGAACATTACGTTTTGCAGGATGTGGAATCTCATTAGCACAACAGCATAATGCTAATGCATTATATTAAGCCTAAAAAAGAAATGGAAAGTGATACAAAAATACATCAAGCTCAGTTTTAATGCATTTGGCTGTTGTGTTTTATATAGTTTAAAAAATTCCCTCATGAAGGTTGAAGTTGAATATTTACTACAAATATACACCTGAGATTTTCAATGGCGATTTGTCCATCTTCGTGTAAATAGGCCTTCTGTCTCCTGTTTCGTAATCTAGGACCTTTATTTTCAATGAGGGGTTTCAAAGAGATTAGAGCAAAAGTAATAGGATTACTACACATGTGTTGAACATGTAAACCCCAATAAACAAATCATTTTAGAGGCTTAATGGTACAAAACAATGTAATAAAAACCAAACACAGCAGATCAAACATGCTTTTATTTTCCATTCATCCTGGTTAGTCTTTTGTAAACCTTGTTTCCATTGCGATGATGTCTTTCTTTCTCCTTCAGATATTTGGAGAGCTGTAATGTGCCCATAACAGTGAAGAGAAAGTGCCAATCCTCCTCAAACACAACATCCTCAGACGAGGACAAGCAGAGAGGTGTGGAGAGCTCCATGCAAGTGTCTGAAGGTAATGGAAAGGACCAGTTTGCTTAAGAGCAGGTTATTTTCTCCAGAGAGAATTTTTAACAATAGCATATAAAATGTTTAAAACAGACCTACCATGAGCTGTGAGATTTTAAGGAAATAGTTAACAGTTAAAATAGTTAATTTTAAAAAATCTAAATGTAACTTTTAAATATTCATTTATTGTATTTTTTTAATATAATTGTATTTAATTTATTCTTTATTTAATTTATTTTAATTTTTAATTATAAATAATTTTTACAAGATTGTACTTAAATTTATTTGCTTTTTAATTTTGCAATAATATCTGCATGTTATACTGCTATGTTATGCCATGACAGATATAAATTCATAATAAAAATAAATAAAAAAAAATTCTGGGAAAACCATGGGATTTTGAATGTATCAGACAGTTCCATCAAAACTAATAACATTACTCTGGTAACATATTTAAATATATATAATATATATATATATATATATATATATATATATATATATATATATATATATATATATATATATATAGATATATATAGATATATATAGATATATATATATGAGGGTTGTTGAGTGACCGTTAACCTTCTGTTTATTCTGGATTTTCTCTGTATTCAGCAACAGGCCATCTAAAGGACCAACCAGGACTTTCGTCATTGGACGTCTCTAAGAAGCCTCCAGGCTCTGGTGTAGTGACTCCATCTCTGACCCCTCTCCCGCTGCCCAGTAAACCTGAAAGCGTTGTGTCCATTACCAGCCAGTGCAGCTACAGCAGCACGATTGTACACGTGGGAGACAAGAAAGGTAAATTGATTTATTCGTGTCTGTCTGTCTATCTGACCTGTCTGTCTGTCTGTCTGGCCTGTCTTCCCTGTCTATCTGTTCTTATAAATAATGTTTCTATTCCAAAAACTAGTGAGCTGCCTGGATGTCTGCAGCTCACTAGGTTTTGGATACGTTTATCGGTATTAGAGCTGTATGTGATTTCTCTGTTCCTTGGTAAAACACCTTTTTTGTTTTAGTCGTATCCTCAACAAGACACATCTCTCCAAAGCAAGAATTCTCTACCAAACTTCACTTGCAAAGTTAGTAAAATCTTACCACAACATGGGGACAAAAAATTGATCGCAAAGACTTTTGATTGAATTGATGAGTAAAATAAAGGTGCAAATCAGCCATGCAGGACTCCAAAAATTGGTGCATCCTGCTTGCATTTTCCCCTGGTTCCCATCCCATCATGCATGAGATACACATGAGAAGTCTTTGATGCAGCTCTTAAACAAGTGCTGGTCCTGTCACCTGTGAGAGAGCACTGCACTCATTGTTGAGTTAAACGTCTTTTTTTGTTCTTTTGTAGAGATCATTGAAGACGTCCCCAGCGCTGAAGGAACTGAAGGTCAGGGTCTCGCTGTCCCTCCGGCTGCACTCTCACCGCACAATCCAGAGCGAGAGGCTTACAAGAAACTGGGCCTGACCAAGCATGTTCTGGCGGCACATACCCAGAAGGAAGAGCAGGCGTTCCTCAGCCGCTTCAGAGAGCTGCGAGGTGTGCATGCTTTTAAAGCCGACTGCTCCCTGTATCTGGAGAGACAGAAAGGACAAGTTACATCTGAGGGTAAGGAAGGATTTAATAGTCTAAACCTGAGGCTGAATGTTCTTGTGTACACAGAAATCTTCCATTTGCTGCTTGTGGAATTAAGTGTATAACATCAGAATAGAGAATTTTTTAAAGGCTGCACGATAAATCGAAAATAAAACCAAAATTATTACTGGTGTTATTAATTAAATAAATATAAATAAAGATTTAATTAAATAAATATATGCACTGTTTCAGAGTGAAGCACAGTAGGGCTGGGACAATAAATCAATGCATCGAAAATTCTGAGCTTAGTTTTCAACAGCAGATGACACTGCATGCTTTAGAAACAGCCATACTCTGGCTTGAATGCTTTCAATTCTTTACACACGCTACTTAAACCTTCTATAATATAATCATTCATAAAGTTTGAAAGGGTTGAAGTAAATTACAAGGGTGTGTGCAGTGGGTTGTTTACATTCATCTCAAGTCATAAAAGCGTTCTGAGGTGCAAGTACATTCTCAGACTCAGCCTGAAGCATGAGTGCTCTTCTTCGTGAGCGTTTGAGTGTGCAGTTAAAAACTAGTCTAGAGCGCCATCTGCTGTTAAAACTAAGCTTAGAAGAATAGATTTGAGAGAGGATTGTGACATATTCGAAAAATCTCAGAATCAATTTATGAATCGAGATGCATTGATTTATTGTTGCAGCCCTAAAGTACAGCACTTGTTTCTTTCAAATGCGAGCAGCTTTTGATCCTGTGTATTTTAGTGTTTCAAAGCAGCTCTGTTCTGCTCTGAGTTGCTTATATGTGCAGTCAATCTTCCCACTCTTGTAATGAGAAGAACTTAAAATCCAGCTGTTGTCAAAAAATAATTTTTAAGTGCTTTCTGTGTTTTTCTACCAAAATGAATGCTTGATGGTTTAACATTTGAAAATGAAGAAATTAAGACAGCTATGAATATTATTATTGTAATTTTGCAGTTTTTTTATTTAATACTCTGGTCTTTTTTATAGTAAAATATTACACTTGTAACATTTCTTATTTTGCTTAATATTTTTATTTAGTAATAAAAAAATATATTATTATTATTATTATTATTATTATGGTTACACTTTCCTTTACACTTTATAGTGTCATTATACATTAAAGTACTGAGTAATATTAACATGTACTTAATAGAGAGTTATATAAGTGGTTGCAATTTTGCAGTATGTGCACTTATGTGTATTTACAGTGTACTTACCTAAGAAAGTACTGGGTAATGTAAGGTAACTACATGGGTTAAGTTTAGGTGTATGTTCAGGGTTAGTACTTAGTTATTACACAATTATTTGCAATTAATAAGTACATTGTATGTACATGGGGAACAGGACTGTAAAATAAAGTGCTACCGGTTAGGATTTGGGTTTGGTTGGTTGCATGTAATTATATATAATTTACTGTTATTAGTACATTAGTTGCCTCTGGCTTGCGTAGTTGGGGACACTTAAAGGGTTAGTTCACCTTAAATGAAAATTCTGTCATTATTACTCACCCTCATGTCGTTCTACACCCGTAACACCTTCGTTCATCTTCGGAACACAAATTAATTTATTTTTGATGAAATCCGGTGGCTCAGTGAGGCCTGCATTGCCTGCATTGCACAAAAAGTATTCTCATCGCTTTATAATATTAAGGTAGAGCCACTGTACTCACATTAACTGTTTTAAATATGTTTTGAGTACCTTTATGGATCTTGAGAAGTTCAATGGCATTGCTGGCAATGCAGGCCCCACTGAGCCATCAGATTTCATCAAAAATATCTTAATTTGTGTTCTGAAGATGAACGAAGGTCTTACAGGTGTAGAACGACATGAGGGTGAGTAATTAATGACAATATTTTTATTTTTGGGTGAACTAACCCTTTAATATTCAACAATATTATTGATCTGACTGTACTGACACTTGAATGAGAACTGAACTGAGCTGGACATCATGGTTTTGCAGAACTACTTTGTAGATGAAATTAACTAATTTAATAACTGATGATTTTTACTGTGGAACTGAATCAACACTGAACTGACTTCAGCTGAACAACAGCTGAAATGGATAATTTTCCTGTTATTACTGCAAAGCTGCTTTGAAACAATCTGTATTGTAAAAAGTGCTGTATATAAATAAAGGTTACTTGATAATTTTTATAATTATTATTAGTATTATTATATAGTTATATTGACATATATAATCGCTAAATTTTACCAGAATTGTACAGCCCTTCAGCAAGCGTGAAACTGTTTTGTAATTTAAAAAATGTAATTGCAATTTTTATCAGAAAATTTAGATATTTCCCCAAACCTTGTATCCCTACAGTTTTGTTCCTTACTACATGTAGTCCATAATGTTCACATGAAGAACCACTTTTTCTGTAGATATGTTTATTAAATTAACTGTCAAGCAAAAAAAAGTCAATCTATTTTAAGTCGATAACAGCTTCCTGTCTTTCTCTCCAGCTGTTCCTGCTGCTCGCTCATGTAAGCAAGGTGGTGGCGGTGCACCAGAGACCACCGGAACCCGCCGGGGTCGCAACAAGAAGACCAAATCCAAGCGGATCAAGCCGAACGAGTCCTCTGACAGCACACCTTCTGGCCGTAGGCCGACACCCAGACCTCAGTTACAGGGCCTCAACCAGACATCGTGGTCTCCCTCGGACACATCCCAATCCACCTTCCCCATCGCCTATCCAGCTGTGATGCCTGCGTACCCACTGCAGATGTACCCGGGAGCCGGCGGCATGCAGCCCAGGGTGGATGCTCAGATGCCAGGCTTCGGGGGAGGCTCAGTGCAGCCAAGATCCACGCATCCCGATGCAGCCCATACAGACGCCATACTCGGCTCCTCTGGTCACCCCCATGGTGGCGCTTGTACTGCCCAATTACATGTTCCCACAGATGGGCAGCCCTCCACGGCAGCCATTCTACCCCAAGGAGGGAAGTTTCCCTGCGCAGCCTTCCTTTCAACCTCAGCCTAGTTTCACCACACAGGCGACATTCCCTCCGCAGTCGACCTTTACCATACAGACCCAGTTCACCTCCCAGAACCCCTTTACCCCACAGGCTCCATTTCAGCCACAGCCATTCCAGTTTGCTAGCCCTGAGGAACCCCCAAAACCACCCGACCCTGAGCTGAGGGAGGAGCTGTTGCGAACCCCCACCCCTCAATCCATGGGAGGAAGCAGCCCACCCTCCCCGCCTTTGTTCCAGTCACGCTGCAGCTCACCTTTGCAGCTCAACCTGCTGCAGTTAGAGGAGACCCAACGCTCTGCTGAGAGGCAGGAGAGCATGGCGCCATCTGTTGTACCGCAGGGCAACTGCAGCAGTAGTGTGGAGAAAGCAGGGAGTGCATTCGGGCAAACCAAATCTGACAAAGATATGCTACAGGTTGGGACCCTTTTTTTTTTTTTTACATTTTTGTACATGGTAATACTATGGTGCTCTTTTCAAATTCTTTTCTTACTCTCACTTCTTTATTATGTCTTTCATTCAAACAACACACACAAAAAGAACCCCTCAAATGCAACACTTTGGATTGACCAACAGGTGGCAGGATTTACTTTTCAGCAAGACCTAAACTTTCAATCCTTGCATCATGTTGCAGTCACATTAGGCTTAAAGCATGCAAAATTATTGCATGAAAAATTAACATCTGTATTTTAAAAAATAATATGCAGTCAGTAAGTTTGTATTCTGCACATTAGGCTTTAAAGCATGCACAATTATTTAGGATCTCCCAACAATATGTCACGCCCAAGTGCTTCTGTAATTAATTCTTTAATAATAAATAAAAAAATACCATTTCCGTTTTCTTTTAATGAAACAAACCATGCAACATAAAAGTTTGCTTTCTTCATATTGAGCCTAGTGGTCATTCTTGCACATTTAGATCCTTAAAGGGTTAGTTCACCCCAAAATGAAAATTCTGTCATTAATTACTCACCCTCATGTCGTTCCAAACCCGCAAGACTTTTGTTCATCTTCAGAAGACAACTGAAAATCTTTTTGATGACAGAATGCTGTCCATTGACTGCCTTCACAAGACTTTGACACTTCAAAAAGTTCATAAAGGTGTGTTATTCAAGTTAGGTTGAGCTTCTGTTAATGTTTACTGATCAATGTTTATTTGCGAGTAAAAGTAATCGTGTCTCTTTAGAAAATTTGGACTAAACCACTCAATTCACATGGATTAGTTTTCTGATCTCTTTATGAACTTTTTGAAGCGTCAAAGTCTCAGTTGTGAAGGCAGTCAATGGAAGGAAATCTGACAGCATTCTGTCATCAAAAATATCTTAATTTGTTTTCTGAAGATTATCGAAGGTCTTACGGGTTTGGAACGACATGAGGGTGAGTAATTAATGACAGAATTTTCATTTTGGGGTGAACTAACACCTTTTAAGTATGTAAGTTTTGTATACATCTGGTATGCAGGGATATAAATTAGCAATTAAAGAACTATGCAGTTACTATTATGGGGTGTATGAATAATGAAGAGTTGCCACGGTGCTTACATGTGCAATTAGTGCATTTAGCAAACTTTAGATGCTTTACATAACATTGTGTAGAAATCTGTAAAATTAATGTTAATGTTATACTCTATTTTTGTTGTTTTTCTAGGATGAAGGATCACCTGTCGATGGTCAACATAGCGATGAGTTCTCATCATCTAGTGACCTGCTGGACATTCTCCCAGAGGACTCGCGCTCCGGCACCGGCTCTGCCACCTCAGGCTCCATGGGCTCTGGTTCTAACGGCTGTAGAACGTCTGCCAGTGGCGGATCTGCCAGTAGAACTGGTGAGAATTGGAGTTTATAGTTAATAGATCTGAAATGACACATGTCCTGTTAATTCCTGATCTGAAGTGTCCTTTGTAGTGTGCAGATAGTAGTGCAGGGTTGTCACTATGCCATATCAAAAAAAATATAATGATTTTTTATACCAATTTTGATGCTGCAGCAAAAACTAATATGCTGTTGAACACACACCTTAATACATTGCACATTGATATACACTACTGTTCAAAGTTTTGGGGTCAGTAAGATTCTTTTAAAAAGAAAATACTTTTATTCAGCAAGGATGAATTGAATTGTGTTGAAATGATGCTGAAAATTCAGCTTTGCCATCACAGGAATAAATTACACGAAAGCGCATGAAAGCAATCCTAAAAGAGGAAGAATCTCATAATCTCATCTAAGCCCACAATAATCAAAATAAACCAAAAATTTAAATTATTTTGTATTATGTCCGGTTTATCCAGTACAGACTTTCCATTAGAAAACTGTAGTTTTTAAAAGATCCGCTTCTCTCACCACCCCCTTTTATTTTTTTCTTCCTCAGGAAGCAGCAACATAAGCAACAACAGCAGTAACTACTTCGGCAGCGTGGATTCCTCTCAGAAGTCCCGTAAGGCCAAGGGGCAAGGCTCTGTTGCGCTGGCGCTGGATAGGAGTGAGAACCTGATCAAGTATGTACTGCAGGACCCACCATGGCTGCTCATGGCTAACATAGACGAAGATGTTATGATGTCATACCAGTTACCATCTCGGTGAGTGGGTGAAGAAAGAAGAAATAGAACCCACCCCACCCCCCACAACTAGCAGTTATGCTTGCTTACCAGTAACCTCTTATCCCCTGCCCTCTTGCCCTTCATCCTTAGACCTTTATGGCACCGATATACTCACTGCAAAGTTCTTTTTCATTCTTCGTTTAGGGGTAAAAAGAAGTTTGAAATACATTTTCAGCATATACTGTTAGCGAACATCCCGACACCGGCCACGCTGCTGAGAGTGACGTTTAGATGAATGTGTAATTATGTGCTGCATGCTTTCCTCTCAATAACAGAATAAGCGCAACAAAAATGATGAGGTGATGAGAAAATAGCAGTAAGGAAGCATCTTATCATAGCGATGTGGATATGTTTGCACCAGCTCTGTAATTCGGCATACCAGTAAAGTCATGTCATGTATATTTATATTGCACTTTATACAATAGAATACTTTAAAGCAAGCAGCTTTACAGTATTGGACATGAAAAACAGTGTCAGTGTCTCTTTCAGTTAGAATTGCAACTTCAGTTTCTACTATAAAGCGGCTCTCCAATTTGTTCATGTTTTTACTGGCGTCTGTTCTCGACGCACTGTACAGAAGAAATGAACCAGAAAAGATTTTCATGTCAAAGAATGCGAAGCCTCAGTGCCGCACCCACTTATTACGTAGTCGGCACAGAACAGTGGTAGTTCATAGGTGTTTACCAGCTGGAAAGTTCGCTTTGGCAACCTGTTTTGAACTCCCAATACAAACTCCAAACGAACTTCATTTTAGCCTGATTTTGTTTGAAATGACATCACACCAGTTTCTTCTTTGATTTTGCTTTAAGTATATCGGGGCCTTTAGAGCTATTGTGTTTAACCAGGTGAAATGTCACTCATGTTGTCACAATGTTGTTCCAAACTACATCTAATATATATGTGTGTGTGTGTGTGTGTGTATATATATATATATAATATATATATGTGATATATGATATGCCCATTAGAGGGCGCTACATATATGTTATTTGCGTGTACTTGGCCACTGATTGAGTGTGTATGTGTTCATATTTTTTTACATCTCTTTTGAAATTGTTTTATTTAGCTTTCAGTTTTACAAAGTCAGACCACATTCAGTTTTCAAGCTTGTATCCACCTTTTTCCTACAATTATGGGCGTAACTTCTGTTATACTGTTAAAAAAAAAAAGCATTTTCAAAAACTGGGTACAATTAAGGAGCTTTGCCATTCTTGTCACATTAAAATACCAAACGTTACATTATTCTTCTGCTGTCTGAAAATAAAACATGAAAGAGATTTTACTGCTCATTCATTCAAGCTGGATTATTTGTAGCACATCCTTATGATTTGAAATGATTTGTTCAGTCTTTTTGAGTGAAACTTTCCCAAACTGGAAGTGCCTCCCATAATCTAAAACGCTGGATACGTTAGGAAATAGGTGGATGGGTTTTAATCTTGTATTGTATTGTATTTTTGCCATGAAAATATCCATGGAAGCCGGCATGGCATTAAATCACAAACAAATTCTTCTCTTTTGCAGTGACATCCAGAAGGTTCTGAGGGAGGACAGGGAGAAGTTGCGGCAAATGCAGAAAAGTCAGCCACGCTTTACAGAAGATCAGAAGAGAGAGCTGGCAGAAGTGCATCCCTGGATGAGAAGAGGCGGACTGCCCAAAGCCATTGATGTCAAGGTCTGTATACATTGATATTTTATCTAATATGTACTGAGGTCAGTTTTTAATGCATAAATGATGTCCTATTATGATGCATGGACAAAAATACACTACAATTCAAAAGTTTGGGGTCAGTACAAATTTTTTTAAATGTTTTTAAAAGTCTTTTATGCTCACTAAGGCTGCATTTATTTGATCAAAAATACAGTAAAACAATATTACAATATATAATAACAATTTTCTATTTTAACACATTTTAAAAAATAATTTATTCCTGTGATGCAAGATGATTTTTTTAGTGTCTTCAGTGTCACATGATCCTTCAGAAATCATTCTTGCTGGTTTGCTGATCAACAAACATTTATTTTTACTATCAATGTTGAGAAAAGTTGTGCTGCTTAATTTTTAAATACATTTTTTAAGGATTCTTTGAAATAGAAATGAAATTAAAATAGATTTTTTTTGTGACATATATAGCTTCAGTGTCACTTTTGATCAATTTAATGCATCCTTGCTGATGGATAAAAGGATTCATTTCTTATTGACCCCAATTTTTTGAACAATAGTGTGTGTGTGTGTGTGTGTGTGTGTGTGTGTGTGTGTATATATATATATATTACAGTGGTCAAATGTTATGTGAAATAGAATTTTGTTTTTAGATATGTTATTGTAACTTTCATCAAAAAGTAATAACTTTTACCACATTTCACTATCTAGTCAATTCCAGATGGATAAAATCAAGCGCTACATTTTTTAATGGTAGAATAGAGAATAAAAAGTTGCGCACTCCATGTAGACTAATAAGTGTTTATTTGCAGGCGTGTGTCAGCTGTGAAGAGGTCAGTGAAACCCTGACAGAGGAGGATCCACCAGATCTGCACATGGGGGAATCAGAAACCAATGATGTCACCGCGCCTCCGGCCAATAGCAGTGAAGATCCTTCACACTAAAGAGCACATGGCTGTCCGGGTCTTGTCACCTAAACCAGACCTCTTTTCCACATGTAAAAACACAGACCTCGTCTGATCAGACAATGCGGACATTTTAGCATCAAGAAAATGCTTCTGCCGCAGCCACAGACCTTCACGAAGACTCGTTCTGGTTGCTAATTTGTGTGAGTGTGTACAGATGTGTAAATACATGAGTGAGTGAGTGAGTGAGTGAGTGAGTGTGTGTGAGCATATCAAAGTCAACAGATTATTTCCAGACAGTCTGAACTGTCTTTAAAGCCAGACTCTGTGCTGTTCAGTTACCATTACTGTTGGACTTTAAAATTAAGGAATAATATTTCCTTTTCAGTGTTTCCCTGGCAGTTTTTCCCTGTGTATATATACAAACTAACTTATTTTCTTCTTTACGACTTTCTTTTTCTATAAAAGAAAATATTTTATATGGTTTTTTTTTTCTTCTTCTGAAAAGACGTAAAAGCACTTGACACAGTTCTTCTGGTGTTTGATAGTTGTGTTGTGGGATAGATTTCTGATATCCTTTCAAATTCACAATTCTACACTGAGGACTATTATGAGCTGAAATATAATTTATTAAACTAGGGAAGTTGAAAGGTACACAAACCACGATAACTTTGCTTCAGCACTTGCAGCATATTTTGAATCAGATTGTGAATGTGTTAAGACCTCAAGTGCAATGCATTAGTAGCATTAGGTGTTTGAAAAGTTTTTCAGAAGTCTGATTGTCTGTTGCTATATAGACTCTCAGTGTTAAATGTCTCCTTTTATTAGCCCAAACATAGGTTGAATCTGCTGAGACAGAGGTCTAACCCTGATCTCTCTGACTGCCCCCACCTAAACCTGCTGTATAACCACAATTACCATAAATCTACAGTTACTGCAGCTCAAAAAACACCTTATACATATGGGCAGAATGAAGGTTTAAATGTCAGATTCAAAGGTCTCCATGTGAAGGTCAACTTGGCATTAAGCTTTTAGTATTGAAGAAGCTATTTCACAACATTTAGCCCACGTTGTATATAAATGTCCTTGCATTTTGTCACTTTCAAACTTGTGGTGTTCCTTTATGCTGCCCCTTTTTGTTGTTTAATAATTTGAAATAAAGTCTATTTTTTAGAAAGAAATTACTCTTGGCTGTGTCTTTGTTCATGATTATCAAGATTTAAAATACAGTATATGAATTTAGTACAGTGAGGTTGGAGAAATCAAACCACTTTTTGGTAAATCATTTAGATTAAAATGTCTGCATTTAAAAATATTGCACATTTCTTTTTATTTTACTTTAATGTAAAAATAAATGTATATGAATTTGATGTTATTTCGGTTGGACTTTATTTTACAGTACATGCACTTACCTAAGAAATCAATATAAGGTACATGGGTTAAGGTTAGGTTTAGGGGTAGGTTCAGTGTTATTACCCAGTTATTACAATTACTATCATAAGTACATTGTAAGTACATGAGGAACAGGACTGTAAAATAAAGTGCTACCGTTATTCCAAATGCATTTTCCCGATTGTGCAGCTTTTTACACTATGTACAAATATTCATTGAAAGTGAAAATGACATAATTTTTTGCAGATCTGCTTCATAAATTAAATGAACTAATTTTTAAAATTGATTATCTTTACAACGAAACTGAATCAACACTGAACTGACTTCAGCTGAAATGCATAATTTTCCTGTTATCAAAGGTGACTTGACTTGAAAGTCATCTATTTAAGATCTTCAGAGTCCAAAGAAAAAGTCTTTTGTGATATTAAATGAGGTTGCTTTCGTCCAGTCCTCTAATATAGGCTATTTTATGTATATAACGTCACTTTGAAACATACTGTAGTATTTAAAATGCCTCTTTCCAAGTGTTTAGTTGAGCTGATAATGACGTTTTTGCTCGTCAGTGTACAGCCCGGTCCTGCGCAAACGGACCGTTGGAACAGAGGGGCCCATTCTGCGCCATATGTTCAAAGTCAGACGACCGTTAAAACGTTTTTTATTAGTATACAGCGCACATCAGACACACAACTTCCCTTCATGTGACCAGACTCTCCTCACTGGGGTTTGAGCCTCCACACATGAAAGGCGCGCTAGTTCCTTTCTTTCACACCTGCGCCAATTGAGGACAAGGTGTGAATGGCTCCACCCGGCCTCCTACCAAGACAACAACCTTCAGACGCCGAAAATCCGGCCCTGATCCTGATGAAAGCAGTGGTAATACAACCTGTCAACAGTCTGTGAACCTTATATGTGGATTTAAAACAGTTAATACGTATTTACATCAAACGTGCTCAAATCTTGGTTGTGGAAAACTGCAGTTAATGGTTTATATAAACTAAGATGGATCTTCAAACTATATGTCATCCATTTGGACTACTCGGCGGTTATTTAGTGGCTTTAGCAGCACTTATTCTGTCAGTTTTACGGCCGCAGTCAGTTGAGGTTTAGTCTGGTGCAGACCTAGTAAGTTACACTTGGTTAATCTCTAGACTACACATTTGAAGTAAAAACAAAGTGGTTTGTGGTAGTCAATATTTGTTAAGTGTATCACCTCTGTTTTGTCGACCTCTGATACACAGAGAAAACCGTGCGAGTAGCTAATGTTGCTAACCTCATGTGAAGCGACCTCTATTTAACACTCTTCTGACTAAGTTTTGTTGGAATTAGCCTTTGTTTTTCACAGTACGCTAAATATAGACAAGGAATCACCTTGGTGACTTAATTAGCTACTGAAACGTTTTCTGAAAACTCTGTATATAGCGTTGCCTCTACTTTCGACTTCATTTGGAGTTAGCTATTTCGACTTCATTTGTAGATAGATAACGTATATATATTTCTGTGCTCAGCTGTGTAAGATTTAATGCTTTTTATTAATAATATAGTCTATATTTTCCGTAATCAAAGCGTAACTTCGAGTAAAACTTATACTAAACCACGTGGGCTGGCGAGTATGGTTGTTTTATTTTTACTGTCTATTACAAATATATATATAAAAAATACAATAGCAACTAAATTTTCCGACAAAATGCCATTTTTGCTATACTTACTTTCGATAACAGACTTGACTAGCAACACGTAGTCGACAGTAGACATGATCTGCAGCACGACACCTATTAGCGCTAGTTGTTCTGTGCAACACTAGTCGGTTATGGGTGTTAAGTTTTACACGTCTGAAGGCTCAAAATACCCAAAGCGGACATTCACACTTTCAGACATGTAGAGGAGGTGTGATAAAGCAGGTAACATACTCTGGTTATTTCATCAAAGCGTTCTGCAGCTGCCTAGAAACTCTATAACATCCGCTCTTCATCATCAGTTCAAGGAAAGCCTCAAATTCGCGTTAATGTAACGGAAATTTAAAGAAATAACATGACACTTCTTACAGTAGGAAAATCAAAATTATATTTTAATGAAGGGTGAGTCACAATCACATATAAAACACATTAAATGTCATTACATATGACTTTTATTTATTTTAAATTCCTTTATCACAACGATTACATACACTTTTAAATGTCAAGAGATCTATATCTACAGCCACGACATTGAAATATTTACATCCTACCCTACACTCTTAAAAATAATGGTTCCAAAATAGAGTTTTCACAGTGATGCCATATAGGAGAACCATTTTGGGTTCCCCAAAGAACCTTTCAGTTCTTAAAAGAACCATTGTGTGTGTGTGTGTGTGTGTGTGTGTGAGAGAGAGAGAGAAACTATAAAGAACATCTTGTGCAATGGAGAGATTTCGTGGATGTTAAAGGTTCTTCATGGAACCTTTATTTTTAAGAGTGTACAATAATTAGAAACGGGAAGACACTCCCTAGAAATATTATTTATCCTTACAGTGTTGTTTTAACTTAGCTTATACAAAAGAAAACAATTAAATAAAAATGAAAAACTGGATTGAAATGCACATTGTTGCACCAAGAAGAGCTTACTGAGGGGTATCCACAGGTCGATGACAAATGACAAAAAAGCAACATTGCAGATGCCCTATTCCAACTGTAGAACTGTCCATGAATGGTCTATCACAAATGTGCTCAATCCTGGACTAATGCAGGTTTTAATAGCTCTAAACTAATAAAAATGCACTCAAATGTTCATGAATCGACACTACCAGGGTCTCCAAACGGACTTGGAGAGGTACAAGCTTGGCGCTTGATCCCTTGCATCCACCGAGACGCGGCTGAGCTCCGTGTCCGTGTCATCCAGGTCAGAGCAAAGGTCATCGCTGGAGGTGGTTGAAGGGGCCGGGGACAAGGCAGAAGAGGCACTGCTGACAGCGGGGGACACAGCGTAGCATACGCCGGCTCGCCAGGCCAAGTGCCACCGTTGCTAGAGTCCGTCATGAGATCTGACAGGATGTCCTGAAAGCGATCCTCGTCGTTTAGAGGCATGCACTCCAGGAGGTGGTTGAGTAGGTCGGCGGCGATGGTCGCGTCGATTCCCGGACAGCTGGACACGAAGGTGTGTACCTCATGCATGCACTGGATGTATCCCGCGGCGAAACGCTCGTTAGCTTCGCGGTTCACGCTGTCAGCCTCTGCGGAGGAAGAAAAGCGGCATGACGTCACGACCCCAATAAACTACATGAGATGAGACTCGGGATTATTTTAAATGCAACGGAAAGCATCCGTTTTAGGCCTGTGTGACACTTGATATTGAAACAGCTCTTACCCTTTCGCTTTGTTTTGTAGAATACTTTCCACGCGCTTCACGGTCATTTCCAACACCTCGGCATTCTCCATTTTTACCTGCGCCTAAAAATGACGCAAAGTGCGATGTTAAGACTCTCTTTGTACTGTATGTTGGCGGTGGATACAGATGCTTTAAGAAGTGATAAATGAACTTACATCCGGGTCGGCTAGCAGTAGCCTCAGCTCCTGTAAACTTTCATTTATGCGGGCGCGTCTCTTTTTCTCCACCAGAGGTTTCCTCGTCTGAAGAGGGAGAGAGAAATGCGTTTAAGTTGAGGGGAAAACGTCGATAAACTTTTCCTGGTGCTATCAAAAAGACATGTTGCGTACCTTTCTGTCTTTTATTCCGTAATAGTCCTCCTCGTGTCTGTTGCTGCGGGACGCAGGGGCCATATTGCTGCAGTTGAGACCGCTGAGAGGACGCTTGAATGGGGGGCAGATGGTCGGCGGTTCAATTCGAGACAAAAGTCTGTGCTAACAAGCACTACATATACTGTGCAAAGTGGGCGATTGAAGGGGGACATTTATGAGGTCTGATTTACATGTGAATAGACTGACTGGCAACCAATCAACAGCCATGCCTTTGTGCACTGTAAACCAACCCACCCTGTGAACCTGTAGATGGACCAAAGGACAATTTACTGAATAAAATTGAGCTCAGCTACCCTGAGTAGATAGATAGATAGATAGATAGTCATACTGCCCTTTAAAAATAACAATCAGGGTCAATAAGTTAGAATAATTTATTGAAAGACAAAATTGTAACTCTTTTCTTTGTAACACTGTTTTTAGTGACAGGTATTTGCCTGTCAAAAACTATGATCTGTTAATGGTTTATTGTCCATTTTTATGTTTTTTATGAAGTCATTGAGTTTAAATTGACTGTGACATTGAAACTACTACAAGTAAGCAATATTAGTAAGTATATCAGTGTTAGGTAAGTTACTAGTTACTAATTACATATTCATTAGTGTAATCAGATTACTGTACAAATTACTCTCTCCAAAAAGTATTTAATTACTTATTACTAATTACTTTCTAAGTCCTATATCAACCTCGATGAATTAATAAATGTTACAAGGATAGACATGAAATGGCTCTTTAAATTCTTTCAAATATATAATATAACACTACAATTATTCTGGTCACACTTTAGTTTAGGGTCCAATTCTCACTATTCTCACTATTAATTAACTACTAACTATGACTTTTGCCTCAATAAACTCCTAATTACTGCTTATTAATACTTTATTAATACTTAATAAAGTAGTGGTTAAGTTTAAGTATTGGTTAGGATTAAGGGATGTAGAATAAGGTCATGCAGAATAAGGCATTAATACAGTATGTGCTTTTTAAGTACTAATAAACAGCCAATATCTTATTAATATTCATGCTAATAAGTTAATAGTGAAAATTTGACACTAAGGTGTTGCCATAATTCCTGTTAACTCACCAAAGTATTTAAAGTGAAAAGGATACATAAAAACATGCATTTTAACATTAGACTTTAAATGTTGATGTTAAATCCACTATTGTATTATATATAATTGTTCTACAGTCTATACACAGTATTTAGTTCAATTACTTCAGAAGTAACTGTAATTAAATTACATAAAAAATTAGAGTAATCCCTTACTTTACTTTTTCAAGGGAAAAGTAATTAAATTACAGTAACTAATTACTTAGTTGCACCCAACACTGGGCCTAATTATGTATCATAGTTCAGTAAATTGTGTCTAATTCATAGAGATTAACATATTTATTGCTGTCCGTATAAACTGAGAACAAAGTGGTGACACTTCAACAGCATGTAATAGTTTTCAAACTCAAATATCTTCAATTAAGTTCAAAGTAAAATGGCAATGTTCTCACTGCAGGTTTTAACTGTGTAACCACTTTATTTAGGCCTATTTTGATATGATATATGATATGATATGATATGATATGATATGATATGATACTTTATTGTCAGAACATGTCTGAAATTTTTCATGCATCACAGTATTTTCCATGTCTGCAACAATCATCTCTTACACAACATCACTTAATCCACACACTTAAAAAAAAAAAAAAAAAAAAAAAAAAAAAACAACACAGCTCCAAAATCACTTTTAAATTAAACTTTTTTCAAGTTTCAAGAAACTTGATGCTTGGAAATTACAGATGGAATTTAACTCTTCAGAAAGGTAAAGGGACATGGAATGAGAACTGACCTCAGAAACGAGAAGAGACAGAATGAGGAAACTTCAGCTGTACAGATATTTATTATTATCAAAGCAAATGGTACAGGCAATTCTAAAGCAACTTCATCTGTTATGTAATGAGGTTGACAGATAAACTCTAACTTCCTATTGCTTATCCTGACCCTAGATCTTACTAAGAGAATAAATAGGCCTATTCAAATAGCCTAAATGTCAAATACATAATCTAAATAGCTTATGTATTAAATAAAACTGTATATGACAACTTCGCTTCAGGATTTCTGAACAGAACAAAAGTGCGCCCTCTACTGGAATTCAGTGCACACTCACGGCACCATTTCCATTAATGCGCACTTGATCTAATTCACGACGCCCTACTTCACCACCAGTGTGCGTATGTGGGACATCGTCATTGCCTACTTGTTAATAATGAGGCCATGTATGAAGGTAGCTACATATGAATGTAATTAATGCAAAGCATATGACAAGGAAAGCCTACTGGTGTATTGAAATTTAACATGAAATGTTAGATCATGTCAGGTCAATATCATATTTACATTAATAATATGTATTTAGCTTATATTTACCAAAATAGCAATTCCCATTGTTTTAGTGAATAAAATAAACACATTTTACTAGCTACATTTTAATATTTTATTCTTAACATTTAACAGGTTACATTTGACGACATGCATATAGTCAAATGTATGCAGTCAATTGTTAGCCTATTTATATGGACTTTAAACAGAATAACTATTAATGCCACTAAATCAATCTTTTAAAATAAAAAACCCAAAAGTGCTAAGATAAAACGTAAAATTCAAAATGATTCTGCTTCATAGCTTGTACATACTTGAGTATGATTTGTTTGCGCTATAGACTATAATTTATAGATTCTAACCTGCATCATAGCCATAAAAAGCATTAATCAGTGTCAAGTTATTTATTGACTTCCGGCAGTCTGATGCAAATCAGAACGCGTAGTAGAACACCGTAAACGGCTAAAATAGAACCGGAATGGACACCCATTTGTGGAAAAATCCACAATAAAAGTCCAAGACGTGACCACGCGGAGATGAGGGGCTGATTTTAGAAATCCCATTGGATCATTTTTGTATTATTCCAGGTATTAGCCTACTTTTGATTTCATTTTAAATATGTGTAAATTATTAAATGATATATTTTCCTGTTAAAGTATGATCACATTCATGATGAAACACTATTTTTGATATATCATTCAAGGTTATTAATTTGCCAAATAAACATGACACATTAAGAATTCTCACTTTCAATATTAATTATGCAAATTACAGATGAAATCTTTAATTTCAGTGGATCATTATATAATTAAAATATCAGTAGGCTACATCAAAACTGATATAATACATAATAACTATCTTTAAACTGTAGCAATAATATCATATTGAAGAGTTACATTTAATATTATTATTACATTTTTAAGCACAAAAAGGTTTTCTACAGAAAAATTGCAAAATGTGATCTCAGTTAAAATCATATGGGAATAAATGAAGAATGAAAATCTTAAAAGAATGGGTAGATTGATGGATTGACAATGCTTATGCATGGACACTTTGGAAACATGTCAAAGTTGTTGGTGGTGTGGCACTGTGGGGGGAAAAAACAAGAAACACTGTGCTAGTCACTAAAAGTTTGCAATGTATTAGAACCCAGTAGTTTTCTTGAAATAACAAATTCATATGTATAACAATCTGAATGTTTATTCAGTGTTTTTTGTAATAGACATTAGAAATCGCAATTAAAATATTAACCTGATTTTTTTATGGTTGCATTTAGAGTAAAATAAAGCATAGTAATTCGTATCCCTTGCAGCATAAATCGGATCTGAAAGGGTTAATAGACGAGACCGTTATTTATTTATTTAATGTGTGGAAATTGTGAGTGATACTAATTTTAGAAAATAGACACCGATTGGTGGACTCTTACTTTGAAGTGTACCGGAAGCGAGGGAATCCTCTTTAAGTTCGCCCTCTGTCGAGCAATTCATTCACAGCTCAGAACAGTCCTTGGTGGTTCAATCACTACTGGACGTCCTAACCGCAGAAAACTAGGAAGAAACGTCAAAATGGTGAAGATATCGTTTCAACAAGTAACTGTACAGAAGCCGGAAAAGGAGAACGATGGAGACAAAGAGGAAATTCACATGCCATACTCTCACGTGAGTTATAGCTTCCTATTTAAATGCACATTATTGTCTTTGTTTTGTTGTCTGCTGTGAAACCATCCTTTGTCATGTCATGTTCCTCCTCGCAGCAAAACGAAATCTAAAATGCTGCAAGCATTTATCTCTTTTTTTTTATTATTATTGAAATTATTTTTACCTATGCTTTTAATTTTTAACATTTAACTTTAATAACTGGACTTTATTATGTCTCTAAACCAATTAGGCGATTAGTATGCAAAACTAATGTGTATATAATATAATATAATATATACAGTTATTATTATCAAATTAATGCAATTATATACTATTATTATTATTTACTTTATCAGGCTTGTGCATGTTTAATGCAAGAATAGGAGATAATGTAATTCTGCAATGAACTGCACTTGATAGATGTGAGGCAGTATTGAGATGCACAGGAAAACAGCCATTCTTTTGTCTGTGTTCTAATCAGCACAGAGGGAAATGATGCTGACAGCAGATTTCAGAATTTCTGAAAATGCATCAGTTGCTGTCTTTATTCTACTATTACAGACTGATAATACGTATCAGATGTCTTATTTCAAACTGAACAGCTCAGAGTTTTATGAACAGATTAATATTAAAGTATATATTATTAAACACTTTGACAGGCTTTGACCTGAGGTTCTGCATTGGTTTACATCTGATGGATGCGAGCCAGTATTGAGATACATAACAGGATGACATTACATCATCCCTCGGCGTGTAGCCGCCACTGCAGATTAGTGCCGAACAAATCGGCTTGAGCTACATTTGTGTGTGTGTGTGTGTGTGTGTGTGTGTGTGTGTGTGTGTGTGTGTTCTCTATATGGATGCTTGCTGTTTGTTCCCATGATAGTAGTTATTCAACTACAGATCCTTTTATCACCACCTGATTTGAGCTGTAACAATGCAGATGACCGCAGCCTTTTGTTTTTATGTGCCTGGAACACTCAGTACTCGCTCCAACCCGGATAGGCACACGCTTGATCCTGCCATCCGGGGTGAAATAGGATCTTTTCCTTCACAAAATGGATGCCTGACATCCTTTTATTTATTTATTTCTCTGTCTGAGGCTCATAGGAATATGATGCTGACAGCAGATTTCACAATTTTCTCATTTCTGAGAATGCTTCAATTCAGAGTCATTGCAGGCTGTTAATATGCATCAAATCTTTGGGGTTTTAACTAAAAAGCTGATCCCCAAAATAAAGTATTGAATTCAGCTCAGAGTAACTGAAATCTAAATGCATTAAAAACTGGGACATTTGTGGGCGACACAGAACGTTCCCTTCTCTAGTGCGTCACATTTTCAATTTGACCTCATGTGCCTGCATTCATTTTCTCTACTAGAGTGAAAATGACGTGGATTCATCTAATCTGATACTAGTGCTGTTATTTTCAGCCTGGTACCCACACACTGTCTCCTACCCGCTGCTACTGTGTGTCCTCTCTACGTAGAAAGGAACTCCTGTACAAATAAGGAGCGTGGAAGTACAGTACATGCCTAAAAATATCGCTCTGCCAGGCGGAGATAGTAGCTCTGTCAGCAGTCTGTTTGATTCACGATGATCCAGAGCCTGCGTGGGCCGATCCGAGCTGGTGTCCTCGGCACCATCGTCTCTGAGAGACTGGAGGCGGATGGATTGCTCACGCCACCTGACGTCTTGAGACGCTGCCATGACTAATTTATTGGCGCAGTTGGATGCTGAAAGTAAAGAGCTGCAAAAATGGTTTTCTAACTTTGTACTTTTGTCTTGTTTTTTATTACAAATATATGTATTATAGCTATTCATATATTAAGTCTTGTTTTCTGGAAAAAAAAAAGTGAGTTTATGGGGTCAGAAAAATAATCTTGTTTCCTCTTTTGAATAAAGTACCCATTCTTTTAATCATAAACCCACTTCATTTTGATACATTTTTCAGTGAAAATGAAAATTCTGTCATCAGTTAACTCACCCTCATGTCATTCAAAATCCATAAGACTTAGGTTAATCTTTGAAACCCAAATGAAAAATGTCAAATTTATTGTCATCTCTTTATATGATCAATAGGTTTAGATTTTTTTTTTTTTTTTTTTTTATGATGATAGTTTTAATTTTATTCTTATATAAACACACATTCTCTGTGCATTACACATCTTGTCAGTTTTGGTTACCTGGACAGAAACCTCTCAGGTTAATTAAAAATATCTCTCGTTTCATAGATTTGCCAAAGTCTTATAGGTTCGGAATGACAAAAAAAAGATATATATTTTTTTTTTTCATTTTTGGGTGAACCATCCCTTTATTATCTTAAGTCTTTTTGCATATCAAGTAAATGTATCTTGATTTAAGAATATTTTGGTAGTTATCCTAGAAAAGAAGACAAAAATACTAAGTAAGAAACCATTTTTGCTGAGTGTTTTATGGCAGCTTGCACATACAGAAAAAACTGAGATATGTAGATCAACCCTAAGCCTTATCAGTGCCTATACATTAATAAGCATGCATGGTGTATTTGACTTGTTTTGTCAAGTATGAATCAGTCCACACAAAAAGTAGGGATGCACGATATATCGGCCACCATATTGGTATCGGCCGATATATGTTAATTTTTAATGTTATCTGCCCGATAAGAAAATTTTGCCTATATATATTGAAGCCAATAAAGGATTATTTCCTTCAGATGTGCACTGTTCACCATGATGCTTTTGAATTGCTTGAAATATGATTGGAGTCACTTCAAAAAGGAAAATACAGTTAAGTACAACTTATGCAGCGCAAATCTGTCATATAGGCTACATAAAGTTATAATGATATCAAATAACATCATTATAATTGTGTGCTTGGGGCATGGCTTTTTAATGGTGAGACTTTTGTTTTTGTAATCAGGCTCTCAAAAATGATATGAAAAATTAGGATTTAGATTTATAGGCAAATATATCGGTTATCGACTTTCAAATATAAAGAATTATCGGTTATCGGCCAAACTTTTTATATCTGTGCATCTCTACCAAACAGCCAATGAAAAGCATACCAAGTGTTTGAATTCATTAATCCTAATTGTAATTGTTTTGTGTTTCCCAGAAGGATGAGTTGGTGCTTCCGGTAAGATCTAAGAAGTCTCCCTTTAGAGGCCTTTGGTGCGTCGTGCTCGGCCTTGTGATCTTCCTGTCAGGCTTGATCATGGCATCTGTATGTTTGTACCGATACTACTTCAGCCCTCAGGTGAGACTTCAGACGTCATCGGATCTGTTAATAATCTTTTATTCACGAACAAGTTCATTGCCATAGTGATCACCATAGCAACACCTTGCTGGCTCTTTTACTCTGTCTTCTGTTCACTAGACTAGTTCAAGTGCCCTATAATAAACCGCTCTGCTTTCTTTCCTCAGAGATCCCAGAGGACAGTTTGTTCCACTGTCGGGTGATGTACGAGGACCCCCTGTTCGCCCCGTTACTCGGACGGCAGGAGATAGAGGAAAATGTTGGCATCTACCTGGATGATAACTACGAGCAGATCAGCGTGCCAGTGCCCGACTTCGGAAGCAGCGACCCAGCTGATATCATTCACGACTTTCACAGGGTGAGGATCTTTCCAAGTTGTGAAGTGAAGTTCTGCCCATTTAGCTCTAGTACAGTTTCTTCTAGTTCTTTGGCTGCACAAAAGATGCCGTTAGTCATCACAGCTCCCCCAGATGGACTGTGAACCATCTCTAAGGAAACCTTTTGTCTGCTGAAATCATTGTTTAATATGCAGTGCAATGTGCCAGGCACAGGAGTACATGCAAATGTTTCTGTGAAAAAGCCACATTTTCAAGTTTCCCAGCAGCTATAAATCTATGAGAATGTCAGTCTGGCAGAAATAAGAACCTTTTGTTCTCCTTGATGGGTTTAATTGATCAAAAATTCAGTAAAAAGAGTAACATTGTGAAATATTATTACCAATATTATATTATTATATTCAATATTTGCTTTTAATTTATACTGCGATGCAAAACTGAATTTTCAGCATCATTACTCCTAGCCTTCAGTGTCACGTGATCCTTCAGAAATCATTCTAATATGCTGATTTGCTGCTCAAGAAACATTACATATTATTATCATGTTGAAAACAGTTAGTATTTTTGTAGAAATCACATTATTTGGATAAAGAGAAAGTATAAAAGAACAGCATTTTTTTGGAAATTGGAAACTTTTGTGACATTATGAATGTCTACTGTCACTTTTCATCAATTTAATGCATGAAAAAAAGTATTTAAAAAAAATCTTACTGACCCCAAACTTTTGCACAGTAGTGTGTGTGTATATATATATATATATATAATATATATATAAAAATTCAACATAAATCTCTCACATAATTTTTTGAGTTCTAGAGTCATTTTTAACGGAGGTGTTTCTCATTAACAGGGACTCACAGCTTACTACGACATTGCGTTGGATAAGTGCTACGTCATTGAGCTCAATACGACAATTGTCATGCCGCCCAGGAACCTGTGGGAGCTGCTTGTCAATGTCAAGGTAACAGATTGCATAAAGTTTTATGTAACACTTGAACAAAAGGTATCAGTTTGTGAGTCACACATTTGATGTGCAGCCTTTATTTCTGAAATGTAAAATGTGAAAGAGTAAAAATGAGCCTTCAGAAATCAGTTGTTTAAAAAATATTTTTCCATGGTCATGGAAAACCTGGAAATATCATGAATTTTTTAAAAGACATGGCAGTTTCATGGAAACTTCTGTATAAATATACATTTTATATTTAAAGAAATTACATTTGTACATTTTAAATTTTTTTTATTATTCTTTTTTTCCACTCACTTCCAAAAATGCAGAAAAATCATGGAATTTTCATTTTTCAGAATGTGTGCAACCCTTAAACGGAACTTGTCACTTCCCTTGCAGAGGCGATGCACAGATTTCTAATGTTTGATTCATCATAGCCAATGTGTCATTGTTGATGGAATGAAGTCTGCAGTCCCATGTGACCGTTTGAATGCATTTGTGTTTCTGCAGCGGGGGATGTATTTGCCCCAGACCTACATCATTCAGGAGGAGATGGTAGTGACGGGACGTGTTAGGAACATGCGTCAGCTGGGACCCTTCATCCACCGTCTCTGTTACGGAAAAGAAATCTACAGGCTGAGACGCCGTAGTAGCCAAAGACGTGAGTTTCATGACTTTTATTATTGGTGTTTGCCAAGTCCATGGGATTTGTGTTTTGAGCAAACTCTTAACACTAAGCATTAAACTTCGCATTCCAACTTAAAGTATTGCTCAAATATTTTGGAATAATTTAGATTTTTTTATTATTTTTTTTTTTAAAGAAGTCTCATCAAGTCTGAAAACCATGATACATTTTTAGGGGATTCTTTGAATAGAAAGTTCAGTGAACAGCATTTATTTGAAATAGAAATCCTTTGCAACACTATAAATGTCTTTACTATAGCTTTTGATACATTTAATGTGTCCTTGCTGAATAAAAGTATTAATTATTATTATTATTATTATTATTTTTTTTATCTTACCCCAAACTTGGAAGTATATCACGGTTTCCACAAAAATATTTAGCTGCACAACTGTTTTTAACATTGATGATAATAATAATAATAATAAATGTTTCTTGACTAGCAATATTATCCACATATTAGAATGATTTCTGAAGGATCATGTGACAATGAAGTCTGGAGTAATGATGCTAAAAATTCAGCTTTGCCATCACAGCAACAAATTACATTTTAAAATATATTAAAATAGAAAACAGTTATTTTAAATTGAAATAAAATTTGACAATATTACTGATTTTTAATGTATTTTTATCAAATAAATTCAGCTTTGGTGATTAGAAAAGACTTAAAAAATAAAATAAAAAAAATATATTTTAAATAAATAAAAATAAAATAAGTCTTATTTATTCCAAACCAGTAACCCTACTTCTTTTATTATTCTGCTCTGTATGTGCTCTGTGACACATGAATAATCTCATAAATTCTGTGGCTTATTAAGAAAAGATGTGCTAATGACTATTCTTCAGTAAAAACCTATTTTTTTTCTTGCATGGCCATAAAAAGAGTGACAAAAAAAAAAAAATCCAGAAGGCTTGATTTAAAATCTTGTATTTTTGTGTATTACATCCTAGTGACTGTATAATAACATCCAAGCATCATCTGTGACTTTTGCGTACTTAAATTAAAAAGCTTTTACATCTTCTGAATAAAATACCAGTGATATTTTGTTCAGAAGATGTAAAAGCTTTTTAGTTTTTAATTGTGCCTTTCATTTTCTTTTGTTACTTGTTACTGGCACCTGCACGTACACACACAGACACAGATGTGGCTGTGGTTTATCTGCTTATTTTCTTCCTGCTCCAAGTTATCTTGTGACAATCAACCACTTTAACTGTTACACCAGCAGCATCTTCCTCTTTTTATAGTTAGAGTACTTTGGTTTAATAGAAAATATTTCATTCAGATCTATATGGGCATGTAGTGCATTCTTTCTAATCCGGTGCGTGTGGCACGCTGACACCGATCTTCATCCTGATTAATGCGTGTGAACGTGGGCGTGCGAGCATGACTCACGTTTGTATAGTACACAGAACATCTCCAGTTAGGAAACCACACAGAGGGGGATGTGATGCACGTCAGACACTGATGCATTGTGGGAGTTGTCGTTTGGATCAAAGGGGCATCTCTCTTGGGTGATGCAGAGGCTGAGGTGTAGGTAGTGATGTGGCGTGGGAGCTGTAGTTTGGCTCCATGAGAACTTCCTCTCACTCATCTATGTGCAGATGGTGTCTGGGAAGCCACAGGAAATGTGATTTGCAACATTTGCGCCACACCAAGAATGACCACTGAGTTCATCCTCTCAAAAAAGAATAGAATATTTCACAATTCTTTCTCAGTGTCCCAAACGGCCAACCCCAAGATTAAGACATTTTTGATTAAAACATTTCTGATTTGAAACAAAAAAATATATGTAGATTTCAAATAAAAAAGTGAGTGCACAAAAGTATACACAAACACACAATTCAAAAGTTTGGGGTTAGTAAGGGTTTTTTTTTTTTTTTTTTTTTTTTTTTTTATTAATACTTGCAATGATGAAAGTGACAGTAAAGACATATACATTTTAAACTTTTGAATATCAAAGAACAATAAAAAAAAGCATCAGTTTCCTCAAAAATATTAAGCAGCAGTACTTAATGTTTTCCACATTGAAAATAATAATAAATGTATTTAAACACCAAATCAGCATATTACATCGTGTCCTAACCAGACGCGATGCGATAAGATTCCAGCAACGAACAATTTGTCTGTCTACACCAGACACGACGTGACTTTGAGACGTGATAAAATCAATCAAAAATCTGTTGAAAATCTGTTGAATATCACAGTTTTTACTATATTATCAAGTGAATGCAGCCTTGGTGAGCATAAGATTCTTTCAAAAACATTTTAAAAAATCTTACTGATCGAGTCTTTTGAATGGTAGTGTAACATGCTTTCCAAACTGGGCAGCACAAAAATCCATCCTGAACTATGATGTTGAACACTGGAAATCAACATTAGTATGTGTTCATCCAACACTTACACAGCATGTGAGTCCTATAAGAAATAGTCCATTTAATCCAACTCGAATCTGCTTCTTCCTCAGACATCGATAAGAGAGAGACCAGGAACTGCCACAGCATCCGGCACTTCGAGAACACGTTTGTCGTGGAGACGATGATTTGCGACCGACTCCTGCTGTAGTTTTCCTCCTTTCTCCTCAAATCTACTGAGCAAAACCCAAAAGCGACCCTTCCCCATCTGTCCAGCTTAACAGCACTTTATCAGCATGATAAACCTGTACATAATGTTACATAATGCCATCTTTGTGTATTTGTTGGTTCATTTTTTTTCCAATGATAAGCTGTAATTACTTTTTTTTTTTTTTTTTTTTTTTTTTTTTTTTTTTTCCACCCAAGTATGTGGTGTTTTGTCTTGGTCTAAGTTATTTTGAAGTTTTGATTTGCATATTCTGAAGTCTACAGTTTGTAGTTTTATTTCACTCTCAGGTTATTTGTTTTTCTTTTTTTCATTGGGGAAGTTTCCTTGAAAATAACTGTGAGTTTAGTCTCAGTCGTCGTCGTCTTTATTCTGGCTTGCAGTGACGAATGATTTGCGCTTTTCTTTTTTTTCTCTGTAACGCCTCAGTTTGCGTTGACTGGCAGTTCCTGTGGTTTGTTTCATCTGTCCAAACATGTTGATCATTTCCTCCTGTGTTATAGAAGAAATCCAGTATTAGAAAATTGTCTTCAATGCCAAAAGATGTATACCTCATATTTTCGAAATGTATGACTTCAAGCCTGTTATTTAAGTCATAGCGTGGGTTTTTTGAACGTGATATAAGCAATATAAGTTTTCTTATCTTGGATTTCCTAACTTGACATCCATGTCTTTGTAGTAATGTTGATTTAACTGAGCAGTTTATCATGTTTAAATACTCTGTGTGTTGCTCTTTATTACGTGCAAATAAAGTTTGTAGAAAGATGTGAAAATCTATCCACCGGATGTTGGTTTGAAATGTTTTGTAATCTCTAAATGGTGAGATGTTATCTCCGTACTGATGAAAATTGACTGTTTCAGATTGTTTTGAATTTAATTAAAAGTGAATCTTCTTAGGCACAGATGTTAAATTATTTCTTGCTCTCCTTTTCCTTTTATTTTTTTTTTTATGTACGATTCACCCATGAATAATGGTGGATCCTTAGACCTTATCTGAGGTGGAATCATTTCATATCGCTTGCACTTTTTCTAATTGTACCATTTATATGTCTTTGTTCCTCTTCCACATACTGGTGTAGCAAGTTTTGTCTGGAATAAATGAGGCGTTTGATTTGATGCACTCTATTCTGCTGCTCTCGCTTTGTAAATAATAATCGCTTGTAAAATCCATCAATAAACTGCTGAAACCCTACTTCTGCATTCTGTTGATCATTACAGCTACTTTACCCTAGTGAAAAAAATACTAATATGTATTTAAAATACATTTATTTTGTGCTAAGTATACTGCAAATACATTTACATATTTATATGAAAATACCCTGCAATTGTACTTTAAGTCTGCTAAATTGGAACAATTAATTTTGGAGCTACTTAATGCACTTTAATAGTGCTGAGGTCCAACTAAAGAAATACTTGAGTATATTTGATTGTGCTAAAGTGGAATTATTGCAAGTATACTTTATGTACACTTTATCTTGCATTTAAAGACTGATATTATACAATCTGTATTAATAGTGATATTAAAACACTTTTTAGGCATAATATTAAGAAATGTGCAGTACTCCAAATAAAGTTTAATTATAATTTTATATCAGTAAGTCTTAAGCAGGGCTGCAGGTTACTTTTGAAATGTGTTTCACTGCAGATTACAAAATATATGCTTTAAAAAGTAATTTGTAACATATCTCATTAGATTACCCAAGTTTTGTAACTTAATCTAAATACTTAAGAAAACTTTGGAATACTAATATGTAACACAAAAACAAGGTAATTGCGAGTTTTTATCTCACAATTCTGACTTTTTTTCTCAGAGTTGCATGATGTTAAGTTGTAATTGCACGTTAAAGTCAGAATTGTGAGATATAAACTTGCAATATTGAGAAAAGAAGTCAGAAACTCAAATTATAAACTCAATTTTGAGAAGAAAAGTGTTGCGATAATTGCGAGAAAAGCCAGAATTCTGATATATAAACTCACAATTGCGAGAAACAAGTCAGAATTTCAAGTTTATATCACGTACTTCTGACTTTATAACTTGCAATTGTGTTTACATCTCCCAATCCTGACTTAAAAACACAAAAAAGTCAGAACTGTGAGATAAAAAGTTGCAATTATCTTTTCTTTTTTTTTTACAATTACAAGGGACTCACAAACAACTATCATCATTCAGGTAATGACAGACACTTAAGATTTAAAGGTATATATGTAAATTTTTGAATGTGGCAATTTTTTATAAATTTAGTCATTTTGTCTTGTGGAGTATATGTAAACATCTGTCATGTGAAATAGCTTATACAGGACAGTACTAAATAAAAATAACATGCAATTTTTATGCATAATATCCAAAATGTTGCATATTCTTCAATGGGGTATGAATATGAGCAGAACTGTAGCTTAGGATGCTTTTGCAGTGTCAGAGAATCACCAGTTCCTGTTTACATTAATGTTTAAATGAAATAAATGACTAAAATTCAAAGTAATCACTTTTTTTCGGATGTAACTGTAATTTGATTACCACTCATTTAAAATGTAACTGAAATGAAATACAGTTACTCAAATTTTGTATTTTAAATATGTAATTAATTACATGTATTTCGTTACTCCCCAACCCTGGTCTTAAGTGATGTGTCAGTAAATATGTCTGAAGTATATTTAGTATGAAATAAATGTAGCCGGTTTTAAATAACATGCAAGAGACCTTTCAGGCCACTTGCTTCACAAACCACAAATAATAAGAACCCTTGTGCAAAACAACAGGAGAGGGTGTGGAGTTTAACTCTGTTGTTGACTCAGAAATTCAGCTTTCACTTCCTTTTTGCCAGCCTGTGAGCTTCGTGAAACTGTGAGAATGTTTCTCACACACATCTCAGTTGAAGTTAGATAAAAGTGAGGAACCACTATATTGCAGATATCATCTGAGAAGATATAAAAGTCGTGGATTAAACTCGCAGAAGTTTATTTCTGCTAACATAATGCATGACACTAAAGTAAAAGTGTATATACTTTGCATAACCTCAGAGCAGTCTTGCGTAAATATGAACTCTGTTAATGACACAAAAACAATTATAAAAAAGACAAACTATGATAATGCTGGTAGAAATTACAATGCAGATAATGCGAAAAAAAAAAAAAAAAAAAAGGAAACCACAGCAATACATGACTAGTGGTGCCAAATTTTTAGCTACAACCTTTTGGCTCTCAGTGAAAAGCAATTATACAGCTTTGTTGATGATTTGCTACATGTGTAACAATGCAAGTTTTCCATAAACACATTAAAGTATTCACGTCACATTGGCAGGTATTCCTCTAAGAGAACCACTTCAGCTCAACATTTTCTTCCCTTTTCAGCCACTAAGTGTAAGGACACCCAAGCGAACGAAACAGATTTGCAACTTTTTCACGCGATGCACATGACAGGAGACGTGCAATATTCTCTTGCATGAGTCAGCTTTTGTTACAGTGTATGGTTTTTTGCATAACCATTTCCTCTTGTTTACCTCAACAACACTGTTATTCTGATAGTTTGTTGCTTTACTGTCCTGTCCAACTCGTGCTCTGGACCAGGCCGAGACCGATGCTTTTGGAAGAAGAATCGCATCTGCCCCTACCTTTTATTCTCTTTGAGCTGAAGTAGTAGATCAAAGGGTCCAGACAGCTGTTCGTGCTGGCCATGCACATGGTAACAGTTTGCAGGTCGAAGAAAAAATCTTGATATTTTTTTTCTTTCCAGATTCCAACTTTGTTCACGCCTAAGAGGATGAAAGCAATGTGAAAGGGGATAAAACAAATGGCATAGATGAGCAAGTTGGACAGAAAGAGATTCACAATCTTGCTTTTGCTCAGATCAGTGGTGCTCGAGGAAGTCGTCATGCTGTAGCCTCTCAACTGCCGCACGACTGCCACCGTACAGCCCAGAATGATACCGAAAGGTACTAAAATACCGAAAAAAAGTGGTACAGCAGAGGATGATGAAGCCTGTTTTCCATTCATCAGTTGTATATTTTTCAAAACAACGCATAACGCTACAGTTTGCATCCATATTTTCGCGGTGGTTTATGGCAGTCGGCACTGCCAATCCACCGATGATCAACCACACGGTCACACACAGCGTCCAGGCCACTGGTGCCGTCCTGAAAGGCCGAGATCTCAGAGGATACACCACGGCCAGCATCCGATCCACACTGATGAGAGTGATGAACAAGGAGCTTGAGTAGATGTTGACGGCAAAGAGGGTCCCTGGAATCATGCATAGAAAGTTTCCCAGCGTCCATCGACCTGTGGCAAAGTAGAAGATCCGAAAGGGCAGGGAGAGCGTGAAAAAAAGGTCCGATAAGGCCAGGTTGGCCATGTAGATCACCGGAACGGATTTCTTCAAGCCACTCCGACATAGCAATATCCCAAGAGACACGAAGTTCAGAGGAAAACCCAACGCCAGCACAATGCTGTAGGTGGAAGTGAAAAGTGGATATCTAAAATGTGATGTAGAACAGTCTGAGTCGTTGTATGGCATTTTCCAAAGAGATGAGAAGATTTAAGAGAAGTGCTGTGCTGAAATGTGCAACGGATCTGTAACGATTTTTTTCCTGTGTGGTACCTTTTTTTAAGTTCCACTTGGTAGCAACAGGAAACAGTGGGAGGTGTTAGCGTGTGTATTGCATTTACATGCAAAATTAAAAAGGATATGTTTTTTTTTTGTTTTTTTTTGGGGGGGGGGGTTTGAAATATTCTGACGTGTGGTCAGAAGACCGACATTGAAATTAGGTCATGTCTGATACAAACTTTAAAGGTTCCTCCTGTTTACTAAAGTTTTTTGACTACAAAAAAAAAACATTTTAGATACAGAAATTAATATTCATCATGTACATGTATTTTTTAGATAATTCAAAACCAAGCTAAAATGAATATTACCTTTATTAAACTTCCCCTTTCAAGCACAAGTAAAACATCACAGCACATCAACATCAGTGATTGTGTTGCAGATAAGAGCTAATGGTATTAGCGTAATCACACACCAGTACACTCAAACAACAACAACAAAAAACTGCTGCATCCTTGGTAAAGTCAGCATGGTAACTATGAATGTGAACTATTTCATTCAGACCTCAAGTGTTTTTGTATTTTTATTAGCTGTAATGTCATATACAGAGCATACAGTACACAACAACAACATATAGTACAAATTGATAAAATTGTATGTGCAGATAATGTATGAATTTATCGGCTGCAATCTGCTTTCAGAGCAGAGAAATAAACAGCTAACTGCTTGCTTAACCACAGTGTGATTGTCTTCCCGTAAAGGTCAATTAAGCAACGCAAGCACAGATGCAAGAACCTTTTGAAAGTTTTGTGGGTGGAGGGGCTCAATGCAAACAGGATGTATAGACTATATATATATATATATATATATATATATATATAAACACATATGTATTTGATTTATTTCTATGATATATGCTGTTTTAATCTCAGCTTTTTAAATTTTAAAAGTTTTATGTATTCTTTCAATATTAGAAAATGAAAGCTGAATATGTGTATATACAGTCAAACCAAAATTTATTCAGAAACCTTGAACATTTCATTCATTAATACAGTTTATTCACTATAGTTTAAAAAATGGTAATAAAATATGACAAGATCTCAGTTATCTCACATCTAGGTCAAAGTATCTGAATAATGCCAAATTTTGATCAGTTTTACTGGAATTTTTGGGTATGATATGTCATAGTTTATTTTATTTTGCTATCCTCACTTACATAAATTAACTATAGTGTCCTGCACCCACTAGTAAACATAAAATCAAAAATATCATAAATGTCTGAATAATTTTTTGGTTTGACTGTTTACACACACATTACACATATAATAGTTATTTATTACATTTAAAGAATACATTCGAATGACTTATTCATATAATGTTTTTAATTGCTTTCGATGTCACATTGCAGTATACTGCTGTCTCTACTTGTCATGTTAACTACCAGAGATGATTGTTATTGTAGAAAGGTTTTGCACTGCAGAAACATTTTGCTGTCGTGGCGCCACCTAGAGGTCGATGTTGCACAGGTATGTCGAACCTCATTAGGACATGCGCACTGAATCGTTTTTTCCTCACGAGATACTTAGAAGACGGAGAACAAAAACAGCGCTGTATGAAGAGTATTTATTTAAAATCCATTCAAACAAACTGCAAATGTATCCTACATGTTGTGCCCGTCCAGCTTGTGAACGACTCTAATGCAGGTAAAGATATTTGACAACTAACAGAGTATCTATACACTAACACTAGCTACGCGAAAACACTTAAAGTACAAAAAGACCATGGTATTACTACTTTGTTAAGCATGTTCCACGTTATATTATGGTAGTACCACGGCAATCCTTGATGTGGTGAACATGGCTGTGTCCTAAATCGCCCCCTATACCCTCATTCACTTCCTGCAGTGGTCCACTAGTTACCTTGAGGGAGTGAATGAAAACGAGTGAGTGAATTCGAACACTAACACTGTTTCACATACAGGGCTTAGATTAAAGGATTAGTTCACCCAAAAATGAAAATTCTGTCATTAATTACTCACCCTCATGTCGTTCCACACCCGTAAGACCTTCGTTCATCTTCGGAACACAAATTAAGATATTTTTGATAAAATCAGATGGCTCAGTGAGGCCTGAATTGCCAGCCAGATCATTTCCTTTTTCAATGCCTAGCTACTAAAAACATATTTAACCCTCTACTGCACACATGTTGATGGCACATGAAAAAAAAAAATTCCACATCATATTTTGGTTCATTTGGGAACATTTTATCGATAAAAAAAAAAAAAAAAATTCCCCCCACCCTCCCCCAATCCCAAAATGCGACAATGGTACAGAGTCATAGAGAAAATTATCATCAAAATCAATTAAAAAAAAAAAAAAATCAAGAAATCATTAAGTAAAAAGGGAAAAACACCTGAAAGACATTGATATATTGAATTTGATACATGCATAGGTCTGTATCATGTAGTGTGCTATGCCATATAATGTACTTCATGTGATAAGATTTCACTCCGTACGAAACTTCAAAAAGCACTTCTTCTCTGCTGTGACATAGTGGTGTATGTTACAATTTTTGCACATCACTTTGGGTGTTCCTGCACACCCAGGAACCCTGCATCTTCCCTTCTTATAATACATTGTGGCCAATGAGAGGTACTGTCTAAAACCTCCTCGAAAAGTACCCCTTATCGCACAACATTGCCCTGAGGCAACAAAATGAAAAACTGAATTTCTGAAATTGCAAAATAAAAAAAAAACTTCATAAAACCTGAAAAAAGGCTTCTCTACACCTTCATACACACACACATATTTTTTATGTACAGTTCATGTCGTTTTAAATAAGATTACTAAAGCAAATAATATTGCCTTCTTCTCACACCATGTGCTCCTGTGACCATGTGTCAGAACAGGACGTCCCACCTCTTAATGGTGCTTGATATTGACTCCAACACCTTACTGGACTGTTATTTGGTACTTTCTCGACCTTTCTAATTGGTTGTAATCATTTAAAGAAAAATTTACTAAACACAGGGCTTAAGAAAACTTTCTGTTGCCTGAGGGCAACGCTGTGCTGTAGAGGGTTAAAACAGTTCATGTGACTACAGTGGTTCAGCCTTAATATTATAAAGCAACGAGAATACTTTTTGTGCGCCAAAAATAAAAAAATAAAGACTTTATTCAACGATGTCTGTGATGGGCAATTTTAAAACAGTGGTTCAGAGCACCAAAAATCACATGATTTCAGTAAACGAGGCTTTGTTATGTCATAAGTGTTTCAAAGGGGTAGTTCGACTACCTCTGCATCTCAATCAGCTCCCTAGCTCCCTAGGTCGTGAATCAGTATATCATGTAAATGAATGTGGCTGACTCCCTGATCAGTGCCCTGACTACTGAACTAGGGAGCTGATTGAGACGCACCCCAAATGCAGCGCTGCACAGATGGATCGGCGCTGGGTTGCTAGGTTTTCACAACAAAATCCGCCCAATTGCTTCTTAAAACTAGCCCAAAACCAGCCCAGTCGTGTTTTGGGGGTGTCCCCTGGTAAAACTCACGTTCCAGGGGGTAAAATCCACGTTTTTGGCGGGGTTACCCTGGTAAAATTTGCATTCCAGGGGCTAAATATCATGTTTTTTTGGGGTTGCTTGAACCCGCAGATGTGAAAAACAACCCGCGGCAACAATGTAAAAGTAGAAAACTGGAAAACTGCGGACTTGGCAACACTGGATTGGTGGCTGACTTGAAGCAGTGCATGCCAGTAAGAAATTTTGTATGACTCGAAATAGCGCCAACGCCATGTGACTGTTGACATATGACATCAAAAGGCAGGAACACACCAAGCCGACGCCGACAAACTAGTGGCGACAAAAGCAGACTGCGGGGTTGGCTCACGTCGGCAGCGTCTGGGTCCAAAGTTGACCTGACGCACCAAACCAACGCTCGACAGCCGGCGACCAAGTAGCACATCTGTTCTGCGCCTGCACAAGATGAAATGCCTTTCCGTAGCAGCAGGTGGCAGTAGCTGAACAGCCAATCAGAATGACCAGATGGCACGATGGACCGATGAGCTCCGATGCCGATTCAACATGTCGAATCGGCCGGATAAAAAGCTGACGAGGACCAACTTCAGCCGGCGGTGCGGAACACACTGAGAAAACTTAGTCGGCCAACGAATAAAAACAAGCTGACCGTCGGCTTGTTGTGTTTTTGCCTAAAGTACAGCGAGAGCGATTCGAGAGCATTCGGATGAGTCAGCCAGTGCAGCATCTCCAGCTTTCCGGGTTGAACGACATGTTTCATGGAAATGGTGTGCAACGGGGTTTGAGATACGTTTTCTCTTGTTTGATGGGTGTTCAGAAATGTCAGCCCAATCAGCAGCAACATGTATATAAACCACATGGTATTAAAGAGACAGTTTTCACAATGGGTCCAAGTAAAGTCGTTTACAAATGCGTCATCTTCAGCGTGGTACGCAACAATTGAAGATATTAGAAGACATGTTTGTCGTAAGAGTTTTATAGTAAAAATATAGCATATCAACATGATGATGTAGTTGTTTATATTTTTTCTCTTTTACTCTGGACGGCAAAGGCAGTGTCTGTAACATCGAGTGTATTTTGCATTATTAAACACGTGTTTATACTGATTTCATCATGCTCTGAAAAATCTTCAAAAAGAACACAAAGAATGGCCTTTTCAGCTGCCATAGTTGCAACTCTTGCGTCATCAGAACAGGGTGCACTACCGTTTCCGTTTAAAAAACGTTTTGCAACGTTTTGTCGGGGTTGAACGCAGCCCTTATGATGACACAGCTGTTTCGTGTTTACTCTGAAAACTTTAGTTCCACTAATGCTCACAAATCTGTATTTTTATAACAATTAAAGCTCTTTTTATGTAGTCGCGATGTTATATTGTGTCATGTTTATCAAAATAAAACTGATGTGGTAGATTTTCCCTACGCACCTGACTTAGTTAAACCTGGGTGTCCCTCTGACACCATAAACAAATAAACCTGGGTGTCCCTGACACCATCAACCAATAAACCTGGGTGTCCCTGACACCATAAAACCAATAAATTTATACTCTACTGCGCGTACTTCAGTACCTGTTCGAGTCGGCCGACGTCTCGGCCTGTTTTGGGGGCCTATCACCTGATACTAAGCTCTTTAGTGCTCCCCACCGGCACTATCACCTGATAATAAGCTCTTTAGTGCTCCTCACCACTAAACACTATCACTATAGTATGGAAAGAGTTCTCTAGTGCTTAGTTGTTTGCTGCAGCCTAAAAACCAAACAGACTCCAGTCTATGCCTCAGAATATGCTTTAATCACGGCCGGGAGAGTTCTCATCATTCCAGAGAATCTCTCTCCGAACAAAGGAATACAACAGGTTTTATAGGATTTCAGGTACACTTCATAGTCAGCATGGCATGATCTATTACTCATTATCATCAGTCTCAATATGATTAGTTTAGATTTAAGAAAAACATCTCAGTTCCTCTGTCCCGCTTACTGCCGGAGTAAATTTAGATTAGAACAACTGAATCACAAGATCATCAAAAAATGTCTCAGGGTTAATAGTTCAGATTACTCAATAGGTCAAAACAACCTCTCAAAGACTATTTTTTATCCCCAAAAGGGATGCTGTCTAGCCAGCACAGCAGAATGTTTCTGAATCACAATACTCAGTCCTAGTGACTGTTTCTCTATTTCTAAGTTAGATTATTATTATTAGGCCTGTAGAAGAAAAGAAATGTTAGTTCATTATTAATTAGTTCAAAAATTCCATCACACTGATAAAAAACGTAGACCCCACTACATTGGTAGTTAACTATATGCTTATGTTGAACTTTATTCTTGTAAAAACACATTTTCTTCAGGAAATGTACATTCTAGTGTTGAACTTTATTGTTGTAAAAACAGACGCTGTAAGCAGGACATAAAGTATTGAATGAAAATGTCTCTGAAACAACTGTGTATTAGTCAAATATTGCATTTATTTCACTTTAGCTGTGATAAAGTATGCAAGCGCAGCACGAGTGTCACTACGGGAAGCAGAAAGTGTCTGACTTCATGTCTCCGTTTTCAGCTCCTCCTCGCCTGCATGCGACTACTCTCGCCAATCGGTTGCATCCAGTCGCAGCCGATGTCGAACACACCTAATATTTCAATAGTTTACGTGACTTTGGCTCTTTGATATGTGCTCCAAACCACTGATTCGAAACAAAAGATTCGTAAAGCTTCGAAGCTTCATGAAGTCGCTATTTTGTTTGGGTTTTTTTTTTTGGTGCACAAAAAGTATAATATTAAGGTTGAACCACTGTACTATTTACATGAACTGTCTTCAGTGGCATTGAAAAAGGAAATGATCTTGCTGGCAATGAGCCACTGGATTAAAAGTATCTTAATTTGTGTTCCGAAGATGAACGACAGTCTTACAGGTGTGGATATGTCAGAGCAAGTTGCTTTCAGTTCAAACAGCTCAAACATGCATTTTAGTCTGGGACTAGGCTTAAGCCTTGTCTGTGAAACCAGGGTAAGTGTGTCGAAAGGGCTGCCATTTTTGCATAGTTTGTGCTTGCTGTTTAATAATTTATTTTAAAATGGCAGTTCCAGTAGTAAGATGAAAAGATTTAGTTGTCATGGAAACGTATACATGTTTTATACCTGTATGATATTATGCAGTAGCCACATTGGACCAGCAGTTTGGAAAATGGATGGATGGATGGATGATTCAGCTGTGGGCACTATCTTCTGGTCAGACATGGGAATTCATTCGTTGTGCAACATTAATAGTGCATTATGGGTATTCTCTAGCCATTGAACGTACAATATAGAACATACTTTTATAACAGTAGTGAAGTAATCACTTATTAAAAACAAGTACCTACTCAAGAGAGTATTCAATTTCAGATACAGCCAAAGGCCCTTTCATGTGAGTCATTTCACTCAGTGGTCATCTTTGAAACTCCTCTCGGGCAGCTATTTCAGTGTTGCAAGTGCAGCTCCTCTGTCTCTTTGAAAGGGGAAACATCAAATTCACCACAGCTGTTCACCAAGCTTACGATTAAGTTTCATATTTGAAATCACCATTAAAATCTGACAACAACTGTTACATAAATTGTTTCTTAACACATTACAAAAAATGCTTTTTTCAGGCTGGGCCAGTATGCGCAGCCCAGCATGCATACAACAGCTGTTTGGTTACTCATATTCTTCAGAATATCTTCTTTTGTGTTCAGCAGAAGAAAGAAATTCATACAGGTTTGGAAAAACTTGAGGGTGTGTAAATGATGACAGAATTTTCTTTTTGGGTGAACTATCCCTTTAAGACAATGATCTGGCGCCACCTATTGGCGCTTATCTAAAAGTATCATTTCATTTAAGCTGAGGGGCTGAGAGAGTGACAAAGATTGAATGCTGTTTTTGATTTAGGTCGTGATTGTAACAATAGTTCTGGTTAAAGAGACAAAAAGCATTTATAAGTAAGAGTGTAATGAGAGATAAAATTATTAAATATAACAGCGATAGTAAAGTAATTGCAGCCGCATAGCATGAAATGACATAACATTGTCTGTCTTTTTTTCTCATTGGGGGGCCTCCAAATTGCATTTTAAATAATAATAATAATAATTTCCTTCTGCAGATATTTTTGATTTTGCAATAAACATTATATTACATCAAATTTTGGTTACTTTTTAATATTTCTTCGGTTACTTTTAATAAAATTAATTTATGTTTGAAATTTGACTATATACAGTGGGTACGGAAAGTATTCAGACCCCCTTACATTTTTCACTCTTTGTTATATTGCAGCCATTTGCTAAAATCATTTAAGTTCATTTTTTTTCCTCATTAATGTACACACAGCACCCCATATTGACAGAAAAACACAGAATTGTTGACATTTTTGCAGATTTATTAAAAAAGAAAAACTGAAATATGACATGGTCCTAAGTATTCAGACCCTTTGCTGTGACACTCATATATTTAACTCAGGTGCTGTCCATTTCTTCTGATCATCCTTGAGATGGTTCTACACCTTCATTTGAGTCCAGCTGTGTTTGATTATACTGATTGGACTTGATTAGGAAAGTCACACCTGTCTATATAAGACCTTACAGCTCACAGTGCATGTCAGAGCAAATGAGAATCATGAGGTCAAAGGAACTGCCTGAAGAGCTCAGAGACAGAATTGTGGCAAGGCACAGATCTGGCCAAGGTTACAAAAAAATTTCTGCTGCACTTAAGGCTCCTAAGAGCACAGTGGCCTCCATAATCCTTAAATGGAAGACATTTGGGATGACCAGAACCCTTTCTAGAGCTGGCCGTCCGGCCAAACTGAGCTATCGGGGGAGAAGAGCCTTGGTGAGAGAGGTAAAGAAAAACCCAAAGATCACTGTGGCTGAGCTCCAGAGATGCAGTCGGGAGATGGGAGAAAGTTGTAGAAAGTCAACCATCACTGCAGCCCTCCACCAGTCGGGGCTCGACTGGTGCAAAAATGTCAACAATTCTGTGTTTTTCTGTCAAAAAATGAACTTAAATGATTTTAGCAAATGGCTGCAATATAACAAAGAGTGACAAATTTAAGGGGGTCTGAATACTTTCCGTACCCACTATATAAATGATAAATAAAATGTTATATGTAATATAAATAAATTCATAATATATTTGTTATAATATATTACATGCATATTATGTTATAACAAATATATATATATATATATATATATATATATATATATATGTTATACATAATATGCATGTTATATATTATAACAAATATATTGCTTTACCCTTCTGAGTTTGTCCTCTCTAAATCATTTTTATTTGTTCACAAATACGATGTTATTCTGGCGCCATCTGCTGGTCATAGATGGAAGAAAAAGTTTAATCTATACCGTAAAAATGAGGAACTAGCGCAACCTACAAACACATGGCAAAGCATTATGAGAATAAATGAAAGATTTTACTAAATTTAAATAAAATATAGCACAATGATTCACATAAACCTAAACAACTGTCCAAAAAATATGCCTTTCAAGCTTCTCAGTCTGTTAGTTTTGTCCCCAAATAGAAAGCAAGTCGAGCAGTAAAGTAGGTTAAAGTGCATCGAGAGCATGTGGTCAAGGATGCACTATAGTATGAGCAACCGTTTAAAATAGACAAAGGAGACATGGTGGATGCAAAATACACACACAGACTTTAGTAGTTCAGTTTGATCTATATGGCTTCATCTTGCACTCCACTGTAATTTTTCTCTTTATCATTATCACAATTTTTTAATGTATAAATTGTGACTATCTACCAAGGATAGAAGTAATTTTAGTAGCTGGCAGTAGCACTAAACAACAACTTACACCGCAGCATGTCCTGGTGTAACCACAAGCAGGTGTTTTTTTGATCTCCAGCCTTTTCCTTTTGGTTTCCCTCAATTTTACTCTATGCATGTGCAGAATGTTTTATTCTGATTAGCCTGAAAGAGTTATATGTTTGTGCATGTGTTCATAATCATTTATTATGTAATTCTGTCTGACACAGGTTCACACATACTCCGTTTGCAGTGCATATTGTTGTACGTATGCGGTGCAGGAGCAGCACAAGCTCATTGTGCTTTCACATATGACACATTTGCAGTGTGCAACTGATCCGCGGCTGTATACCACAAACGCAACATTTATTCATTTTAATATCAAATCCAAAAGTTATTACTGAAAATGTTTTGTTCAGCATTATGATTCTGTTTGTACACAGTACAGTTATACAACCTTTCACAGACATATTCATGTATAAACACACTATATTTAAGCAACGTTTAGAACTAATTATGAAATTAGTTTAAATTAAATTAAATGATTTTATATTTTACATATAATTAAGACTTAGATTTTCCACAATGAGTTTTCTACATCTGACCTTTGACCTTTCAATTATTTTTGACAAATTGTCGGAAACTTCACACACATTTAAATGCATCTGAAAAGTAGTGAAAAGCTCTTAGAGTTTAAAAAAAAAAAAAAAAAACATTAAAAAGCTTTATTAACATTCCATTTCATTTGGAACTCGTATGTGAAAATTTCAAAAACTTAACACAAATTCAGATGCAACTTCACTGCCTGCAAAGTAGTGAAACCATCTCTTAGTGTTTCAAAATGCATTAAAAACATTTGGTCTCATTCACTAATAATTGCATATGTAACCCCTCTATCCAGGTCCTACTCGCCCTGCTCTGTGCGGGCCTCGAACCTGGGTCTCCAGCATGGGAGTCGGACTCTCTATCAAGGAGGCTACAACCCCTAGCAAGAGCATCTATTGAGATCAGAGGAGTGAGGTTTACTTGCACAGCAACTACTAGCTGGCCTCTGTTGCACATACACTCTTTGTATTTATCTGCGCGCTTGAACCTTTCACAAAAACTTTCCGCCTAATTCACAATGCATAGGCACATGAATTTGTTCTTAAAAGGGTTAGTTCACCCAGAAATGAAAATAATGTCATTTATTACTCACCCTCATGTCGTTCCAAGACCTTTGTTCATCTTCAGAACACAAATTAAGATATTTTTGATAAAATCCGATGGTTCAGTGGGCCTGCATTTACAGTAAGATAATTAACACTTTCAGATGCCCCTGAAAGCTACTAAAGACATATTTAAAACAGTTCATGTGACTACAGTGCTTCAACCTTAATATTATGAAGCACCGAGAATACTTTTGTGTACCAAAAAAAAAAATAACGACTTTATTCAACAATATCTAGTGATGGCTGATTTCAAAACACTGCTTCGAAGCTTTATGAATCTTTTGTTTCGAATCAGTGGTTCGGAGCGCCAAAGTCACGTGATTTCAGATTTTTTAGTTCACGTGACTTTGGCAGTTTGATACGCAATCCAAATCACTGATTCGAAACAAAAGATTTGTAAAGCTTCAAAGCTTCATGAAGCAGTGTTTTGAAATCGGCTATCACTATATATTGTTGAAAAGTCGTTATTTGTTTTTTTGGCGCACAAAAAGTATTCTTGTTGCTTTATAATATTAAGGTTGAACCACTGTAGTCACATGAACTGTTTTAAAGCTGCTGTCCACGATTTTTGGCCCTCTAGCGGTTAATAAACAGAACTGCACACGTCTTGTGGAGGAACATTCTAGCCGGAGCTACTTTTCTCCGTGTATGTCTATAGCGAGTCACGCAGTTACTGCGATACTCTGCGGCGAGTCCTACCAGTCCGGTCTGAAATAGTCCGAATATAAACACTTATTATAAGTGTACCATAATGATTCAGGATAAGACAAAAACACGGTTTGGAAAATGGATTCATGTTGTATATTCTCATTATATAATTTTTGTAAATCTTTAACACAAAAAAAGTTGCGGACTGCAGCTTTAAATATTGTTTTACTTTTAGTACTTTCTTGGGCATCTGAAAGTAGTGATGGGAAACGGAAGCTTTCTGAAGCATTTGAGGCTTTCATCAAATTGTGCTGAAAAACGGTTCATTACTCGAAGCTTTTAACACAGTGCGCATTAGCGATATCTGGTGGTCAGACTTGTTTTCTCTACCATATCTAAATCATCGCGGAGCAGATCTACGTTTTGAAAAAGCACGTGACCAAAGCTTCAAGTCTGTGACATACGGAATCACCTTTGTCTTGTCTTGAATCAGTTGTATCTAATCTGATGTAATCTCATCTAAATTAATTTGTGACAGTGAGGCCACCACTCGTGTCATATGTAACCTGATTTGATCAATAATATAAAATATAAAATGATGTGATCATAACTGACATGAGTAGTTAAAAAAATATTTTGGGTGAGCTGTTTAACCTTTATATTCTGTTCAAGGTCTCTGAGACCCCAGCAATAAAACATGATTAAATGCATTTTCCTTTATGCATCAGGTGAAGCGCCAATTTTTTCAAACCAGCTGTCTCAACTTTCCGATACTGCATGACGTTTGAAGCTTCAGATGTCATCAATCATGTGGTATTGTCATTTTGATACAAGCATCGGTACAGTGTGTGATACAATAGTGCTTTGACAACTGCGTCGGAGCATTGGAGCCCTGGTATCAACCGTCCCATCACTATATCAGAAAGTGTTAATTGTCTTGCTGGCATTGCAGGCCTTACTGAGCCATCGTATTTTATCAAAAATATCTTAATTTGTGTTCTAAAGATGAACGAAGGTCTTACGGGTGTGGAACGACATGAGCGTGAGTAATAAATGACAGAATCTGAGGGTGTACTAACCCTTTAAATTAATTCTAATGTTGTATTCTACATGAGCGACCACGTGTCTGAGCTAAGTAATTTAATATATAGTAATTTAAATGGTTCACCTAATAATGAAAATTCTGTCATTAATTACTCACCCTCATGTCATTCCAAACCAATAATACCTTCATTCATCTTCGGAACACAAATTAAGATATTTTTGATGAAATCAGAGAGCTTTCTGACCTCCCTATTCACAGCAATATCATAACAAATTTCAAAGCCCAGAAAGGTAGTAAAGACATTGATAAAATAGTCTGTGTGACTACCAGTGGTTCAACCTTAAAGGTGCCCTAGAATTAAAAATTGAATTTACCTTGGCATAGTTGAATAACAAGAGTTCAGTACATGGAAATGACATACACTGAATTTCAAACTCCATTGCTTCCTCCTTCTTATATAAATCTCATTTGTTTAAAAGACCTCCGAAGAACAGGCGAATCTCAACATAATACCGACTGTTACGTAACAGTCGGGGTGTACGCCCCCAATATTTGCATATGCCAGCCCATGTTCCCAACATTATGAAAGGCATTAGACAAGGGCAGCCAGTAACGTCTGGATCTGTGCACAGCTGAATCATCAGACTAGGTAAGCAAGCAAGAACAACAGCGAAAAATGGCAGATGGAGCAATAATAACTGACATGATCCATGATATCGTGATATTTGTAAATTGTCTTTCTAAATGTTTCGTTAGCATGTTGCTAATGTAGGCTACTGTTGGTTAAAGTTACCATCATTTCTTACTATATTCACAGAGCCGTCGCTATTTTCCTTTTTAAACACTTGCAGTCTGTATAATTCATAAACACAACTTCATTCTTTATAAATCTCTCCAACAGTGTGTAATGTTAGCTTTAGCCACGGAGCACTATCAAACTCGTTCAGAATCAAATATAAACACCCAAATAAATACTATACTCACATGACCCGAAGCATGCATGCAGCATACATGACGAACATCTTGTAAAGATCCATTTGAGGGTTATATTAGCTGTGTGAACTTTGTAAATGCACTGTATTATAGAGCCGCGAGCTCGATGGGCAGGGAGCATGAGATTGAAAGGGCCAGCAGCCCCTGAATCGGTGCATAGTTAATGATGCCCCAAAATAGGCAGTTAAAAAAATTTATTTAAAACAATCTATGGGGTATTTTGAGCTGAAACTTCACAGACACATTCAGGGGACACCTTAGACTTATATTACATCTTGTAAAAAAACGTTCGATGGCACCTTTAATGTTATGAGGTGACAAGAATACTTTTTGTGCACAAAACCAATACAAAAATAACAAATTTAAACAACAATTTCTTCTCTTCCATGTCAGTCTACTGTGCTGTTCATGTAGTAGACACAGTGCAGCGCTTTCAGGTTGTCAGAACGGTGACTCGGTATCGGCCGACTCCTGCGTCAGCATGATACGAATGCGTCGTGCTGCTCTTGTGACCAGTGTTGGCCAATATTGAGCCTGCGTTCTGATGTAGAACCTGAAAGCGCTGAACGTAAACAGCATATGAGAATGACACAGAAGAGAAGATATTGTTGAATAAAGTCATTAATTTTTGCTTTGTTTTTGTGCACAGAAAGTATTCTCATCACTTCATAACATTAAGATGAAACCACTGTAGTCACATGGACTATTTTAACGATGTCTTTCTGGGCCTTGATGTTGCTGACATAAAGCCAGTACTGAACAATAGTGCAGCTATACAGAGATAATGTATTCCCTAGAAGGACTTTGTCATTTATGCATGATGCACAGATATTTTGGTCTTCAAGTTATTGTTTTTACAAAATGTGCATTAAAAATTACCAAAAACATTAGAAAGCACATTTTGATGTACAATGAGATTTTTTTTAAATATGGAATTATATATATTTTCTAGTCTAAAATGAACTCACTATAGTGTCTTGACAGCATGTGACCTAACATGTGCCAATGTCTTCTTCACTTCCTTGTTGCCAAAATGCCAAGCACATGGCTAAAAGAATTTCATTTTATTAGCTGAAAAGGATGTCATAAGATATTACTAAAATGTCATTTCTTTTGGTTGAACATTAATGTATTTTGAAGGCAATTTTATTAGCATCATTTATAAGGAGTTAATTGTTTATCTAAATTTAAGGCAAGGTGCAGTTTTCCTTTACCCTGAGCAAAAAGCCATGTGTTGACTGAAACACAGTTTAATTCTATGCATTTATGGTGAAATTACTACATTTTAGTCAAGCTGTGTTCGTTTTTCTGCAAACAATGCGCTTTCACTTTAATTCAGTGCATATAGCACAGCAAAAATACACTGCGGAAATGATCGCTGCACTTCTGCATACGCTCTGCCCCTGGAACGCATTGCCGGACTGCATCCGTGTGCAGTGAGAATGCTCTAACCTCTTAACATGGGCACGGAAAAAAACATGCACCACATACACACTACACACAGAGTATGTGTGAACCTGGCGTGATGATGCATATGCAGTAAATGTTTTCACCTGCGCTCTGCCACACTTCGTATATCATATAAACACAGCTGAAATCCAGATATGATGAGAAAATCACCATCTGACTAGGTGAAACTAGTGGCATATATCTCTGTACCCACACATGCTTATCCACAACTTCAGATTCAGTGACAAAACTCTTGCTCAATGGGAATCTGTTTCAACACAACACTATAACAAAACAATTGATTCTTGTGTAGGCCAAGTCTACACAAGTCCACACAAAATATTTTAATATTCTGATTTAAGAGGCAGATTACAGAATAAAAGAGGTAATTGTGAAGTAATGCAATAACCAGTGTTGCATCAGAAACACTTATGAGTCATTGTGAAGGTTTCAAGATGGTTTGCCAGACGACCATCGCGTGTGAGCAGGAACACCTCAAGTTTTTCATGTTGACAGTGAGCTGTTAGATAAAGACAAATACAGAATCTTTGGTGAAAAATCCTAATCGCAATGGCAAATGGCAAATGGCAAATGGACAGACACAATTTCATTTAAAATAAATGAATTAGAGCACTGCAGTAATGACATATTTTTGTAGGCCCACCTGGAAGTTGGTTCCCTTGACAAAAAACAAATAGGATTTTTTGGATTATTGCATAAAAAAAGGTTTGCCATTTTTAAATGGCTTGATCATCAAATGAACACAACTTACATGAATTTTGAAGCCTAAATACAATCGACAGATGTAAAAAGATATCGAAGGCTATAAACGAACTACACCGCGGTCGGATGACTTTAACGTCGACCGAAACAGGAGTGCTCAAACTCATTTATAGGGTTTTGGCCTACAAAATATGTCATCCCTGCAGCACTCTATTAAATGCAGTAAACACTTTGAATACCGCAAATGAAATGTCCCAGTAATCTTTAAATGAGTGTCTTGAGATGCCACATCTCTATGACAGACCTAGACTCAAAAACAGCAAAAAGGGGTCAGGGGTGCGGAAATGCAATCAGAAATGATCTCAGACTGGCAATCGTTCTGTGTGGGTGGTTTTGTTGCCATGGCTTTAGAGAGGACGGGGTTTCAAGGATGTGGTTCAAGGAATAAAGAATTATTTAATGCTTATAGTCTTGTGAATGTTAAATTTCACAAATGGAATGGATTTGGGAGATCCTGATCTTGAAATCCCAACCAGCCAAATTATCAGATTTTGGGACTGTTCAAATCTGAAGATCAGGTTAAAGTTTCTGTTGTATTCCTGTTTCATCTCAATTTGACACACTTGGTAAAATCAAAGGGATAGTCCACTCAAAAATGAAAATTGTCATTATTTATTCACCCTCATGCCATTCCACACCTGTATGACTTTTTTATAATGCGGAACATAAAAGAAGATATTTTATAGATCATTGGGAACCAAACAACATTAAAGTCCACTGACTTCTTTGCATGGGCAAAAAAACAGAGAGACATTTCTCCAAAATACCTGTTTTTTGTTTAAAATTGGCATGAAACTGAATCTGTAATCCGTAAATGTAATGAAATTAAATTACAGTCACTTATGAAAATGTTAATGATTACAAAGGGGGTTTCCACATTGCCACCAAAACTTTAGCCTACAACCTGTCTGAGAGTTGCACCAGTGATAAAAATGCGTTCAGTGCTGGAAATGTAAAAATCATTTAATCCAGAAATCTGTATTTAACATCAGAATGATCTCAAAGTAAAAATGAGGTGATAAAATCTGATTTGGGGGTGGCTGTGCTTTAAAATTAAATTATTATAATTAATATTATAATTGTAACCTTCCAACACTGCTATATGGAAACGAACTTCTCGAACAAGAAAAAATTTAGGGCGGGACTTTATTTTGTTCATTGGGAATTGATTGGATCATTGTTGTTGTTTTCTATTGGTCGATCTTACGTGAGTGACAGGTTGCCCCGCCCTCGCGTCATTAGAGAAGAGATGTCAATGCAAGAGGGAGGGGGATTATTTTGATTAAAGATTATGAGGGCACGTGAATTTGAAAAAAAAAGTGTGCACGGATAAATAATTTCTAACAAATACTGCAATATTCTATAAAAAAAATAAGAATTGTCAGTTTTGATTTAATGATGGCTTTAAAAAGAAACAATAAATAAAGTCATACAGTTTTAAAATTACATGAGGGTTAGTAAATAATTTTTTTTGAGGATGGGGGGAGGGGGGTTATTAGTCTTTTAACTGGAATGAGAGGAGTAATATTTTGTCCATTTATGTCCATGAAACATGCAATTAACCTCAAGAGCCTTCGAAATTGGTCCAAAATATTTCCTTGCGGTCTCTTGCTGTCGCCGACAAGCCACCAACACACATTCTGAAAGTCTAATAAACTGAATTTGACTTCTCAAACTTCCGAGGTGCTGGTGTTTCTCGCTCTGCTGATGGACAGTTTAAGTGTCTCCTTGGTGGATCGGACTTCCTTCGCGATGAAATAGTAACATAGCGCGTCCAAGCAGCAGGTCACATTTGCAATGTTCATTGACACCTGTATAAAGAGGGCGATGTTCTTCTGCTGTTTACAGTCTAAAATGAATTCATTACGCACCAGGTACTGAAGGAATATGGCTATGTGACAGGGAGTGAAGGGCACTAGGAAGGCTGCTAGGCTGCTGTAGATGATTCTCACACCAGCTTGCTTCTTGGGGTTGCTGCTTTTTGAGGCTTTGAGAGTACGGATGCTTTGAATGGAACAAACCACCAGTACTGCGGCGGGCAACAGGAAACCGAAGAGCTCCAGACACACAATTATTGCAGTGCTCCAACCCTTCTTAGAGAAACCGTGGAAACAAGTGAAATTACCCTCTTTCCTATTCCCGGAAGGTATAGATGGGTGAAGTCGCAGCCATAACGAACACCCAGATGAGAACACAAACAATCATGGCGTTTTTCTTCGAACGCACCTGCTTGGCGCGAAACGGGTGGTTTATGGCGATGTATCGGTCTATGGCTATGGATGCAATTGTGTAGATGCTGCCGTACATGGCCACAAAGTAAAGACTTTCCAGGAAAGAGCAAAGGAGCATCTTGTTTTCTTCCCACGTGTGGTATGCTGCATGCATTTTGAAGGGCAGCTGCAGCAGCAACAGCAGGTCCATCAGGGCCAGGTTGGTCATGTAGATTGAGGACTCTGTCCATTTTCTGAGCAGCTGACAGAACACCACCAATGCCGCAATGTTTAATGCCAAGCCGAACACCAAGACAGGCACATAAATCGCCAAGTCCAACTTCTGCGTCAAAGTGTCCACATCTTTAGTCGAGCAGTTCGTCATAATGAAACTGGCAGGAGAGAGGCACGAAAAATCACTTACGTATTTGTGAAATTTCTAACTTTCACAACTGAAATGTTTAAATCAGGTGCAGACTCTCATCAGTGTCATGCTTTCATTTTTAACTTGTTGATGCAAAAAGTTTATGTTTATTTTAGATTTCAGAATATGCAAATTTCTTCAAGAATAAAAAGAGCAGCTCTGTATTTCGATTAGTGAATGTTGTGAATACAAAATGTATTTTTAAAACCGCCTTTACACACAGAACAGCATGATTTCTTTCTAAAATTAAATAGAAGTTGTATATATAAAAGTGCTTTTTGTCATTGAAAAAAAAATGTTAAAATGTTAAAAATATCTGGGTGGTTTCAGATAAAGCAGAAGAAAGTACCTTATTTTTCATCATAATGATGTTTCATATTTTGGAAACATCAAACAGGGCTCTAAGTTTCTATTCTTCTTTTCACTTCGAACAACTTTACACTCATTTAAAAAAAAAAAAAAAAAAAAACGAACATGATGTCAATGTGCTGATAATAAACATTTATTTTCTCTAGATGATAAACCCTTCATTTTATTTGTAAAAATTATTTTCGATCATACCAGCTGCCACAAAATGAAGCAGAGATAAATAAAAATTCTGATCTGACTCTCATGCACTCTTGTTTCATAGAACTCGAATATTAGCAAGATTAATATAACTTGCTGCAATCAACTGCATCAAGCACTTTGCTGCATTGATGATTAAAACTCAAAATATTAATATTAATTGAGACATATTAATAAATTTAATCATTGGTTGATTGACAAATTTTATATGATACCAATTTATGTACATTTTCTTCAGCAGACAGATGTGAATATTCATTTAAAAAAATAGCAAATGTAATCATTGACAGTTTTGCACAATTCATTCAGTTGTTGTGCATATAGTTTTTTACTTCTATTTAGTACATTAATAGTTATTCTTACCTTAGCTAATGAAACTTCAGAGTATCATTTCTTGTAGAGTGAAACTGGTGGTAGTTTTCCGTGGTATAAGCTCTCATGAAGGAAATCTTTTTAAAAAACAAAATATGACCGTTAAAAAAAATTGGAAAGGAAATGGTGAATGTGCAACAACGAAATTACCAAATACCCCCAATTTCGGACACATGCTGACAAACACACATGCACAAAACCTGCATTAATCTCACAACATCCGTACAGATAAGTGTAGCTGTATGAGACGCACCTCTGCTGCCAAAGATCAGCAATATTTTCTCAAAGCAATAAACCACAAGGACAAAATCCGTTGAACATGACCTAAGCAGGACAAACTAACGGATGTCTTTTTTTCTTCCTGCATTATCTACGAAATACAGCCATGTAATGTTTAAGCTTCTCTCTCACACATGTTTCTGAAAACTTTTTGACATTTCATATGCTTCTATGTGAGTCTGAGACACATGTCAAGAAACCACAGGCTTTCCCCTTTTTAGACATGTGGGCTGCATCTCTCACGAAATCATGTCTGGTACACAAAATCACCATTGCTATCAATTCTGTGAATGAAGTGAGGACTGATTTTGTTCCACTTGCACACTATTGAATTAGTTACTATATACTATATATCATTCAGCTGGAATATTTCACACACTGTTGAACCTGCAGTCAATTTTCAAAACTTTCTGGAAAAGAGAATACATTTACTGAAACTATGCCTCTGTGCAATATCTAAACTGACTTCATGAAAAAAGGTTATGACCTGAAACACACACACACAAATAATAATAGAGCTGAATTAAATATGGAGTGTCTGTGCTTACCAGGATGATAGTTGTCTCATAGTAGATACTTTCCCTTAAATGCTTCAAGAAAACTACTTAGTAGCACTTCTGTTTTCAGAGGTTTTGTCTGTGACCACATCCTTGCTAACAGAAACTTTAGCTTTGGTACTTTTCTGATATCTTCCTGTTAGCCAATAGGCTACTTCATTTTCTCTTAGTCAGTATAATTAGAGATCATATATGGGTACAGTTGATGTGAGATGAGTTTGGGAAGTTAACATGCCCTGCGGTGTGATACGTTTACTTCATTTTAAACAGCATTTGTTTCACTTAAACAGCATACTACTATTTTACAAGTATAATGCACGCGGCTTTGGTGAGCTCATTTAAGATTTTTTTTTTTTTTAATGCATATGACACAACAAGAGCATTTAAAATGAACATGTGAAAACTGATTAAAAATTATGAAAAGAAAATGTTATTTGTCAGTATCTCAAATGAACTTCCTATAATGATCAATTATTTTACTGACTAATGATCTCTGATGTGTTAAAATTAGGGGTGTAACAATATAATGTATCGCAATACAAAAATGCAACAATATGTATCATGGATAGTGACAATATATATTGTGTATAGTTCACCCAAAATGAAACTTACTGTGGGAATATTTGTGGGTCATGATAAATGTCTTGTGTTACCAGTAAAAAGTGGCCTACATTCTTTTAAATATAGCTAGTCGATGACAGAGTGGAAGCATATTCGTATTTTTCTGTATTTTCAGCCTCAAAATCATGAATATTTTTATTCTGGTGTCACCATTGTCCCGTGCATTGGGTTACCAGCACCAAGTCCAAGCCTATTCATTTCCACCCCTAATGTAATACCAAATTTAGCATTTTAATCAACACATCATTTTTGTTAACCTTTTACCATATGTATCATAATAATATAGTATCGTGATATGTATCGAATTGTGACATGAGGGTATCGTCACACCGCTAGTTAAAATAATTTCACTGAAGGACAAAAAAGGTTGAAAAGCATGTGTGAGTTTACAGGAAATTAGGCAAACATAAATGATAAAAAAAAAGAATTAATCATACATGATACTTAAGTCATTGCCTGTATAGGAGACAAAGTGGATCACATTACAATTCAGAGGAAATAGAGATTGTTTCCTTTTGTTTTGACTGTTTTGGGGGCAGTACGTAACCCACGTGGAGTATAGATACTTTAAAGTGAAATTTACTATATGTGCCATTTCTCAGAATTACATTGTTGCCTGACGCAACACGTTTGTCTTGCTTGCTTTCAGATCTTGCTTTCAGATTTTGCTTGCTTTCAACGATAGCAGGTTATGATTAGGGTTAGCGTGATGTTTCCATAGAGAGGAAGAGACAGAATAATGATGTTCACGGATTAAATAATCAAGCGTGATTTAATGATAAGCTGTTTTCTTGATATGCAGACAAAAAGAAATTGTGTTTAACGTCTTTAAATGCATAGAATAGCATACAAATAAAATATTTGTATTATAAAAGTGTAAATACGTCTAATGATTACACTGAAAGACATTACTGTTGATTTGTTTTGTAAATTTCCTTTCAGCAGGGGATTTTTAGTCATTTAGAAAAAAAAACTCCGCTACAGTGTAGAAGAAGAAAAGCAACAGTGCATAAGATAACTTCTATCTCAATACTTTTATTCTATTGTATTGTGACTTTTTAGGAGCACAACTCAAAGGAAGTATCTAGTTATAAATTGTGTGGTAAACATTTATATATGTAAAAATAAGTTAATAAAAAATAAGCACATACACACACACACACACACACATATATATATATATATATATATATATATATATATATATAATATATATATATACAGGGATGGGCAGTATTTATGATACATGTATTTTAAATACAAAATAGTATTTTGTAATTTGTATTTGATAGGGTTGATGAAAATGGCTTTGTATTTTTTATCAAAATACTTTAGAGATTTGTATTTTTGTAGTTTTAAAATACTGTAAAATACTTTGTAAGAAGTCTACATGACGACATCATAAAAATGCAACCTCTGATTGGTGCTTACTCAGTAGTTTGCCCAGACTTGTTGAGTTCAGAACAGATGTTAAGTTTTGGTGTTTGTTTTAGTAGCCTAAGCTAAATAGTTTACCAATTTACATAATGTTCTTGAAAACTATTATGCCGAGCAGCAGCCCCCTATATTTATGATTAACAGTCAATTTATTAATTAGTTAGAAACTAGTTGCTATGAATACAGGAGCCATCAGTTGTCTTCTTATTAATGACTTGTTTGTTATCGAGTCAGTGTTGCTGATGCAAAGTAGGCCCTTCGTTACCAAACATCAAGTAACTAAATTAGGATGCAATTATGAGTCATTCACAAACTGTTATACATTAAACTGTTGGTTACTTTAAAACTAACCTTCATCTGGGAGATTACAAGGATGTGTGAATATTTGATCTGTTAAAGCCACAATATGTACATTTTCGCAGCTAGAGGTCACTTATTCAGTCGCTTATCCTTGATTTTGTGGAATCATTATTATACCACAGTCGCCACTTCTGCTTTTTCCGGTCATGCATATGTGGGGTAACGCAGCACTGTTTATCATATTAGATACATTTGTGTGTTGAAAGTTGTTATAATGCTACTCTGTGCGTTCGCATGGCAGCTGCTATGAAAAACTTGTTGTACATTGCAGTAAGCTAGATCAATATTAGTCATGGTAAAACTTGGTATTCGCGGTAAATCAAGAAAACAAGATTTAAACAAGAAGCTATAGAACTTGATTTGTTTACAGTCGATGAATGAATCCAAAAAGTTCCTCATCTGTCTAATAAAACATATGTTTTATTAGACAGATGAGGAATATAATGCATCTTTGGTGTTTCCATGGTTTCTACAAAATAAAACCGGAAATTGAGGGTATGATGTCATTGATAGGCAACGCACAGACACAACCCGTGTCCTGGTAAAAATTGCTTATTTCTCTGGATTTAAACATTCTTGGAAACATTTGGAATAATGTAAGTATACACAAGTTAACAAAATATATAACATTGTTCAGTGGTTTTGGATATTTTAATCCAAAAATACTACTGTACATATTGCATGACTCGGGCAGAGAAAAGCTGGTGCTATCAAACATTGTTTACTTCAACTGAGTCAGTGTAATGGTGAAGGTGTAGATCAAATAGGCCAATTGATGGAAGGTTTGCAAAGAAATTTAATTCTTCCTTGTAAAAGTATTTAGTATTTTTAAAATAAAAAATACAGTAGTTTATTATGATACAATTAAAGTATTTGGTATTTTATTTTAAAATACATTTTGATGTATTTTTGCCCAACCCTGTATATATATATATATATATATATATATACATATATATATATATATATATATATATATATATATATATCACATATATGTGTGTGTGTGTGTGTGTGTGCTAAGTTTTTAATGGTCTTAACTACAAATTATTGGTCAGGAAATTAGCACAATTTAAGCAAATGCACTTAAAAAGGCATTGCTGTCTCAGAAAAACATCAAAGACAGAATAAAGTTTTTGTCAGAATTTAGGAAGTTGTGTGGAGTGATGAATCACAATAAAGCATGAGTTGCATGGCGATGCTCCAGAGCTTTGTCTTCGAAAATCTGCTGAGAAATATAATCATAGGCTAAGTGCATCTCTACCGCAGTGACGCATGGAGGAAGAGTGTCATTGTGTGGGGAGCCTTGCTGGTATTGGTGAGATGCTTCTTGTGAGAAGTAATTTAATGCTTTGGAGTACAAGAGAATATTGCAGAATGGCTTGCTTCCCACAAATGAAAAGTAGTAATCTAAAGAGGAATGATCAGATTTTATTTTTCAACAAGACAATGCTCCTGCCCAAACTGCAAAGACAATTAACCAAGAAGTGGCTTGAGAACAAGTCCATCAGGTTCATGTTTTGATCTGGCCAGAGTCCAGATTTGAACCCTATAGTGAATATTTGGTCTCATATTAGACTCAAACGAACTGGGAGACATTTTTCAACTACGCATGAACTGTTTGAAGCTAGCATTGAATGGAACAACACTCATGTGTTGTTATGCTATTCAACACTCATGCTATTCTGTGCTAAGCTTCTTTATTTACAGTATTTGTGCGATTCTTGCTAATTTCCTGACCCGTGATTCTATGATTAAAATGGTTAAGACCATTAAAACACCACTAGCTACATATTTTGCCATTTTTGGCTTGGCCCATTTTGTTCATTATGGGGACCAAATGTCCCCACAAACTTAGTAATACCAGTAATTGTTTACCTTGTGGGGAATTTTTTTGGTCCCCATGAGGAAAACAGCTTATAAGTCATGCATAGTTATATTTTTTTTAAAATGTAAAAATGCAGAATGTCTTCTGTGATGGGTAGTTTTAGGAGTAGGGTTAGGGTTAGTGGATAGGATACAGAGTTTGTACAGTATAAAAATCATTATGTCTATGAAAAGCCCCCTTTAAACATGGAAACTCAGCGTGTGCGTGTGCGCAAGGAAACTGCTGCTGTCAGCACGCTCACTCTCATCCGGGCAATTTTCAGCATACGTGTTGTCATGTGACCTACATTCAGCCATCTTGTGGATACGAAACGAGAGACGCCACTCGCACACAAACTCAGCGCTGTCAGTAAAAGCAGAGGTAAGACAGCGGGCCCGGCGTACACGGTTTTGCTCTAAAATAAAACTTAACTAATCCTACGCTAACTTTCAGTGATATAGACCCGCCCCAACTTAGCGGAAAGACGCTATTCTAGCCCGCATGTTTGCTAGGCCTGGAAACACCGGGCTCGATTTGACCGGCCTACCGCTGATGATGCTATCAGCGATCCGTAGGCAGCTCTAGTGGAATGCGATGTGGCTGGAAACTGTAAGCACAGGCCGCACGGATTAAAACTCGTGTCAACACACTTACACATTTACTCCGGTCGGTCGTACGATGCGCTTCAATGCTCATGTCGGCATTTATTACGGCAATATTTGACAGCTCGTACACTTAGCGGCGGTGCGTGGGACTGATTTAAAGTTGGTAGGAGTTGGAAGTCAAAGTTAAATGTCCAGCGATAGCCAGGCTAGGATATTTCACCTTATTAAAACGTCTCTTGAAACGGTTACATGACATCTGTAACTATCAATTCAGTAGTTCACGTTACATCTAAACGAGCTTTAATGGATTTATTGGTGTTTTCTTGAACTAGCATGTGGACTGCAGTGCTAACAGGGTGTATGAAGGCATGTACCGACAGGGACGTGATCGTCGAAACCTTAAACTGACATTTATCGGTCTTTTGAGGTTTGTGGAAATAGAAACGTGTTAAGTCTTGATACAGATCAGTTAACGTAATTACACACGATCACTTATACAAGCCTTAATAACTAGTCAAGCCACGTATAGAATCTGCAATCTGTTGACCATCTGTTTTCAAACTAAACTAGCTTTATTGACTTTCGTTTTGTGTTCAGCTGTTTCCTTTTTTCCTGACTGGCGTTAAGCAAATATAAGAACTATGTATGTCTAATTGGCATCTGATGTAATCGCATGATTTGATCAGATGAACCTATCAAAATGTCATATATATATATGTATATGTATATATATATATATGTATATGTATATATATATATGTGTATATGGGGTTTGTTTTTTGTTGATGGCATGTGTGATCTGGATCGGATTGCTTCATTGGGTTGTACACGTGGTTTAAATCCCTGCAGCCGCAAGTCACTACTGTTTGTTTTTGTATAGACCTTATGTCATCTACATAATGTGGCTGTGTTGAAGTTCATACTAAATTTAGAATATATAATATTACGCCGAAAATAAAATTGAGAGGTCTCCTTTTTCCCTGAGGTTAAATAGGTCTGGTTTGACAGGTCTGCCAAGATGCCACTGCAATATGTGATCAGTTCTAATCAAGTTCAAAAAAGTTAGTTGCACTACATAGTGGGCAAGGGAAGCCATGGGTTGCACAGATGTCTGAGAATGCCCTTCCTAATCAGGAGAGGTCTTAAAATAGCTCTTGCCACAGTAAGGGGGGTACACTAAAGTGCTGAATGAATGGGGGTCACCTCTTGAATATGCTGGGAAAAAAATGTTTTACTGCCAAAGTAACTAGTGTGAAGGCGTATGAAAACTTGTCATGCTTTATATACGTTATTATACCTATCTGGCACTATAAAATTGCACACTCTTTAAGGTGTTAATTTGGAAATAGTCACTATGACAGCTTCATTTATTTTAGAGCAAAATATGTCACATCAACAGAATTTATCCACTTGTGTGTATTCATAAGCTTTGCATTGGCGAGTATTTGCTGTGTGCATCTGTTTTTGCAATTGCAACCAAAGGGGATGACCCAAAAAAAAAATAGAAATAGGAAAATATCTACATGCCATTTTCAGACACCTTGTACTAGTGCACCAGTTCACCTTTTGATCTGTTGTCCCTTTTTTTTTTTCTTTTTTTTTTTTCTTTTCCAGTGTGTGTAGGTGTAGTTTTCATTTCATGAAACCTCTCACACTCAACACAAAGATTGTTTATTGCAGATATGTACATGGACATTTTTAGTAAATTTTATGAATTTGATGGTACACTGCAAACCTGTAAAGTCATTTGTTGTAAACATGCACCGGTAGATAAATGTGTAATCCTATATGTCGACATGTGTCCTTGCACATATGTTGTAAACCATGAATGATGGCAATTTTCAGATATGTTTTTGGTGTATTGACTTAGTTATAGGGCTGGGACGATACATCGATTCTTGATCGATACACTGAATCTGGATCAATCCTTATATTTTCTCTCTCGAATCGATTCTGAGCTTAGTTTTAACAGCAGATTGCGCTCTAGGCTAGTTTTTAACCACACACTCTCAAACGCTCACAAAGAAGACCGCTGGACAGTGCTTGTGCGTTCTGCTGAGTCATGTAAATGGTTAAATATACTTGTACCTCAGCTCAGAATGCTTTTATGATGTGAGATTTGTAATTCGCTTCAACCTTTTTGAACTTTATGAATGATTATTTTAGGTTTAAGTGGTGTGTGTAAATTAACTGGAAGCAGGCAGTGTACGAGTGTTTCTAAAGCACGTATAGTAGTGCCATCTGCTGTTTAAAAACTAAGCTCAGAGTTGATTCGAGAGAGAATCCCGATACAATGGAAAATATCAGAATTGCTCCAGATTCTTCGTATCGTGAATCGAGATTCGATGTATTGTCCCAGCCCTAGTAAGTTACATGACATTAATGTATTAAAAACATAAGTGTTTTTCCTTTGCGTTTTTTGCTTATAGTTGACACTGTTGTCACATGGATCTGTGAAAAACGAAAACAACTAAACAAAATATCAGAATTTACTAGAAGTCCTGACAAAATATTAAATGCTGCAGTCTATTTAAATAAGGTTAAATAATTTGAATGAATTATTTTTTTTAAAAATCGGTTTGAATGAATGATTTATAAACACTTCACTTGTTTCATTAATGAATAGTTTTTGAACAAATCTCTTCAATAAATGATTCAATGACAAATACATTTTTTAATAGTCACTTGTCGCCATCTACTGGTGTAATGATGTATTCAATACAGTCATTATTTGAAGCGCCAGGTTACTTTCAAAAGGTGATTCACTTTATTTTTGATCAGTGTTTATATCCAAACTATAAACTTTTATCTCAATACTTCTGTTTCATACCGAAACATGACAGCTCCTCCCTTTGGGTCAGCAGCAACACAAACACAGATTTGAATGTTCCTCTGTAATTTTGTCAAAGGTTTAATAGACAGATGAATTGTTGTGAATTGTAGGAATAAGATCACGTGGGTGTTTGAATTGAGATTAGTCTTTTTAACGATTAATTGTGCAGCTCTACTACATGGCTGTAGACTGAACAAGTAATACGCATGCGCATGAGGTCACTGTTTTCACAAATTCGCGTTTTTGTAGTTTACATGCCATTGTCGTGCAAATGAATGGCTAAAACGCACAAGTTGTGTTGTGTAAATGGTCCCTTATTTTCTGAATGTTCAGTACTTTTTCATGTCCCATGTCAATTTATATTTGTATGCTGAGTTATTAATTGAATAATTTTAATTTTCTTCAGACTTTCTAGGAAAATGGCAGAAACCCAGACGCTTAACTTCGGACCTGAATGGTGAGTGTTGTTGCTGAAGCATAAGCATCTGAAGCAGCATTGTGAATTGTTTTTTAATGACACGCCATAAAAGTTTAGGCTGATTATGTATGTGCGTCAGGAATGCTTCGGAATCTTTTCATTTTTGGGAAGTTTAGTGATTATACAAAATGAAACTTGAGCTCTGTGGACATCATATGTGGCGTGCCGTCAATTACAGATAAAATTATTTTTCTCAGAACATGCAAAACAGGGTATTGCCACTGATTTTTCAATTTGATTGATTCACAAGTTAAGTGTTTTGTTAGTTGAGGTGTTTCACACACTAAAAGTGGAAGATCTCATCTTAATGTCTGGAAAAAGTATTATTTAAGATTGAAAGTGATATCAGAATTATTTAACATATTTGACTTATTGGTAACACTACAGTAGGGTTTCTTTTGTTAACAGTAGTTATCTACATTTAGTTAACATAAACTAAAACGAGCAATACTTCTACAGCATTTATCAATCTTAGTTAATGTTAATTTCAACATTTACTACATTATTACAATCAAAAGTTGCATTTGTAAACATTAATGTACTGTTAACTAACATGAACAAACAATGACAAACTAACATTAACCAGGATATTATACGAGTCTAGTAGGCTTGAAAAAAATCAGGGGTGTTTCCCCTGAGAAGGGTTGGGAGGTAGACTGGGTAAACCCAGCCTGATCTGCCGGCGATTTGATTTCGCCCGGCAACTCAGTCTGGAAACCCGTACGTTCATTTCTACTGCTTCTGTTACACTTTTGCGGGAACCAATCACAGACTGGCTTATCCACCTTGCTTGCTAGGTATAACACGATGACGATAGAGAAGCGACGGCAAGCACGACCGTCAATCCAATTCCTTTTAACCTCTCGACGATGCTGAATGACTTCTTTAGATTAGCAAACAAATCGCTCGAGTGGGTGTAAATACCACTCACTTTCATGTTTTTTTTGCACAACCTGCAAAAATCGCTCGATGCCATTGCTGCTTCTGCAAAACGCTGATCAATGCTACAAACCAATACGAACTAAACCTGTCTGGAGTTTTCGCGTCGCTCTGCAAAGTATGTCACCCGGATCGTTGATCTGATTGGTTGAAGGACTATCCAATTGCATGAATAATGCTCGTTGATCTCGCCTCTTGTGCAGTAGAAAATACATACAGACTCCCCAGACCAATGTTCAATTTTAAATTGAGCTTGGTCTGGTGATAGCCAGACAAGTTGGGAGGCAGTGTCTCCTCAAACTAGATGACAAAATAATCGATATTACAAAAATAAAACAATGCAAATATTACAAAATATGACATTAAAAAGTGTAAACGTCACTCGTTTTTAAAAAGTAATGCTGCCCAACAGCAACGCCCGCAGGAGAAATTACAGCGGGGGCCTGCATCTCTTGTGCCTCCCCTGATCCCATCGACTTATAACAGACCACCTAATAATTGGGTTTTTCGTAAACAATCTGTCTGTCTGTGACCAGTGTATATAAGCTTGATGACTACTGAAAATATGTTGACTATTAAATTTATTACTATTTACTATTAATTTTACAAAATTTAGAATGAGATTTATCTGTCACACAAATATATAAAGTAAATTTTCTCGGTTTTCAATGTTCTTGGTGTGAGGAGAATACAGTATTTGTGTCTATTGACATATCAAATGATGACGTAGCATATTTTCTCTCGGCTGTGTCCCAGGCTCCGCGCCCTGTCTGGTGGAGTGGGTAGCAGCAGTGTGGCCTCCCCTCCGCTCTCACCCGCATTGCCAAAGTATAAACTTGCAGACTATCGCTACGGGAGAGAAGAGATGCTAGCACTTTATGTAAAGGATAACATGGTGAGGATGTCGGTCAGCTTTTGCTGACGTTGAATTTTTTGTCATGCTCTGAAGTCTCATTTATCTTCCTGATTTTTATTAGAGCAGGTTGTGAAATTGAAATATTCATGTTTAAAATGTTTTATCTCCATTAGATTCCGGTAGATCTTCATGATAAGGAATTTCTACCTATATTACAAGAGGAGCCCTTGCCACCATTGGCATTAGTCCCATTTACAGAGGAGGAACAGGTGAGAATTTGACCTATTTACTCTGAAGAATTGCAAATGAATTGGAAATGTCAAAGAGGTGCTTCCTGCAGCAGCTCTCTATGAAACTAAAGTTGGTGGAACTTCAGTGAAAAGCTGTGCCTACGTATTCAAGTAGTGGCATTTGTGTTTTTTTGCATATGATGTCATTTTCTCATTTTGGCACATGCCGTGGTCGAAACAGATAGCCTACTCACAGTCTCGCTGTCACGCAACCCATTGCCAAGCTTTCATCTATGTATGGGGTGGCCTTAATGTTGCTGTGCATGTGTGTCTGTCTCCACAGAGAAATTTCTCCATGTCTGTAAACAGTGCAGCAGTACTCCGTCTGACAGGAAGGGGTGGGGGCACGGTGGCAGGGGCACCCAGAGGCCGAAGTTCTTCACGGGGACGAGGTGAGCTACGTTGCAACCACAGACTTTCCTTTTTTTCGTTCCAAAAATTAATGCAGTAACTTAATACGTTTTTAGAAGCGGAAATGCTGCACTTTCTGTTAAACCAGAGCAGAGTGCAGACTTTTGTCACCTCGTCTAACATTTTCCTTTCTAAGTAGTTGCATACATGGTTAAGGTAAGCAAAGGTTATACTTGAGCATATGCTCATGAGCCCTTTTTTGTTTGCTTGACAGGGAGGGGCAGAGGAGATGGAGGGTTTTACCAAAGAAGTTTTGATGATGTGGAGGGAGGTTTTGGCCGTGGAGGGAGAGAGATGCATCGCTCCCAGAGTTGGGAGGAGAGGTATTAAAAAATAATTGCACCTGAATGACAAACTGTCTATGAGCATTTGCAATATCTACAGCTTGTGATATGTTGGTAGGTAACTCAGTGTATGCAGACTAAGTGCTAAAAGGATCAGTTTTGTGGCCCAGATATGTTATCTAAAATAAACCGGGAGAAGGGACAAATTGTCCCAAAGCGTGTCTTTGTTTTTGCACATTTGGTTCAGGTACTCTGATAACACTTTTTTTTTTTTTTTTTTTTTTTTTGTCCTGCCCAGGGGAGACAGAAGGTTCGAAAAGCCAGGTCGAAAAGATCCAGGTTAGTATGCTAGTTTTTTAAGACATAAGTCAGAGTGGGATCAGATGTGTCCCCCATAATCTAGAAAACTGCACAATTTTTGTCACAAAACTCACAAGCGTCTTTTTGAAATAACTTCCCTGTGATCCGATGGTGATTCTGATCGCTGTATGCGGCAGAAATATACTTGTATGCAGTGCTAAAGGCTACTTATGATAATCATTGTGATAATAAATACACACGTGTTCATGGAAAATACCAGACTGAAGAAAGTACACAAATCGTATATAATCGATATATAGGATTATAACCAAAGGGATAACGGTATAGTGAGACGGGAGAGATCACTCAGACCTCCTCAGAGTGCATAATTTTGTGGAAAATTAATACAAATGCTCACTCTTTCTAATGAAATATGATGTAAACATATTATATTTTATCAGTATTTTTCTAAATGGGTAAGCTTTTGGACTTAAAAGCCTTTAGTGGAGTTGTTTTGTGCATTCTTGTGATCGCAAAAAAATGGAAGCAGGTGCAACTGAATTGAAGTGTTTTCTTTTTATGTGAAATGTTACCAGTTTGATTCAGCATGATTGATGTGCACTCCTGACACACATTAATAAATAGCTGTCACTGTAACATTTTTTTATTATAAAACATTGATCAAATATAGATTATGGAATCTTAAGTCTTTAAGTAAAGACCAAATGTTCGCTTCTGTCATGCTCATTTTGTGATCTAGCTAGTTTTCAGTCAGCTGGTGAGTTTGCGTGATGTTGTTCTATGGAGGCGTGTTAAGGGCAGGTTTTAGTGGAAACGCAACTTGATTTTGGCCTTGGTGCTTGAGGTTTGAGGCTATTGGCCCTGCCAAAAGTGGCTATTGAGAGATTGCAAATGAGAAAATTGATTAGGGCTACATGCAAAATTTCTGTGCATTTTTTTCCAAAGTTATGGGTAGTTATGGGATAAAAAGTGGCACACATGACCCCACTCTCTCCTACAAAGCGTGACCTGATGTAATGTATCTTATTATTTTGTAATGTATATCAGCACTGAACCAACTGAATCTCTCTGTCCATAGATGGAGCACCAGCCCATTTTCCACTCAATCACAGTAAGCCCTCTTTACTAACAGACTGATAAATTGTACACTACCATTACCATTAGGTTGAGGTCAGTAAGATTTTTTTTTTTTCATTATTTTTAAAAAAAATACTTTTATTGAGCATGGATTTTTCAAATAAATGTTGTTCTTTGAACTTCTGAACTTTCTGTTCATCAAAGAATTCCAAAAAATGTATCATGGTTTCCACAAAAATATTAAGAAGCTCAACAGTTTTCAACATTTAATAATGAGAAATGTTTCTTGAGCACCAAATCGGCATATTAGAATGATTTATGAAGATTCATGAAACACTAAAGACTGGAGTAATGATGCTTTGCCATCACATAAATAAATTACTTTTAAAATATATTAAAATCGAAAAACGTTTTTTGAAATTGTATTGTCTCACATGCCTTGATACACATAAGAGACTTTTCAAAAACAAAAAATCTTACTGACCCTTTAGGAGTTATGAGCCATTACTCCAGACTTTTGATTGGTAGTGTGTAATAGATGCATGGCAAATGCTTCAAACATTTTTTTTGAAGCAACTGTTTTTTCTTCCCAAAAGTACGGGCGAACTATGAGGATGCAGGTGCAGGTAACACTCGCAAACACGAGTTCATTCGCTCAGAGAGCGACAACTGGCGCACGACTCGAGATGAGCAGAATGGAGAGGATGATGATGGAGGCTGGAGGCTTGCAGGTTCTCGTCGGGAAAACGAACGATGGTGTCCTCCAAGTCCAGGTGTGTTGCATGCCCTTTTTTTCCCTCATGAACTTGTATACCTTATTTGAAAATGTTGGGATCCAAACCAAATTTTCTCATATGCAGATGGCCCACGATCAGCAGGGTGGCGGGAACACCCGGATCAACGTCGGCGCTTTCCTTTTGACTCAAGGGATGAGGAGCGTGTTGGTTACCGTAGACCTCGGTCGGGCAGCGGGAGCGTAGAGGAGGAAAGGGACAGTTTGCCAGAATGGTGTCTGGAAGATGCAGAGGAGGAGACAGGGACATTTGACTCTTCAGGGGCCTTCCTCTCACTTAAGGTGAGGGCGTGGGAAGTGAGTTCTTGAACTTTGATCTTTTATTATATTCTATTGTATTAGTAGTAGTAAATAAGGATGTCTGTTGCGATGGTGTTTTTGATCAGTAAATTTTCCTCATTGCTCAATTAGAAAGCTCCTAAGGAGCCGATCCTGGAAGAGGTGGAGCTGGACTTCAGGCCACTGGAGGAGAATGATGAATACACAGAAAAGGATGACAGTGAATCAGAACAAACCAAAGATACTGACACAGAAACTAGATGTGAAAGTGATCGAAATGAAGGTGAGAAGGCAATAAGACATCCCATTGTGTACTCTTTCAAGTTAATCAGTTTAGGCGCATGCATGCAAGTCTCTCACAAAGGCTGCATTTATTTGTTCAATAATACAGTAGAACCATTGATATTGTGAAATATTACAATTTCAAACAACTGTTTTCTATTAATATATTTTAAAATGTAATGTATTCCTATGATGGCAAAGCTGAATTTTCAGCATCATTACTGTTCTAAGTTCTGGACTAGAAAGTTCAAAAGAACAGCATTTATTTTACTGTATTGTAATTTTACCATTTTTAAGTCTTCAATCTTGTATGTTGTCATTTCACTTCTGAACAACTTTTTAACAATTGTCATTATTTTTTAATCAGCTTTATTTTGGTTTATTGAAGGCACTAAATCGGAAGAGCCATCGCCAGTTGCCGTACCGTTTTCAGCTGTGGCAACACCTCCCAAGGCTGCGACTCCGGCACCCCTTCCGTCTGTGAACCCGGAACAGGCTGAAGAAAGTGAAAGACCGCTGGAGAGGACGACAAAACCAGAACTCAGACCTGAACTCAGTAAAGCACCACTACACACAAACCTACCAAACAGCATTGTGGAGGCCATTTCCATACCACATGTCACAAACACACTCCCAGGTAATAATCAAATGAGTAAAACGTATGCAAATACTTAAGCAAAAATAGTTCCTTGTGAAGATATTTTTGGAAATAAACCCTGTAGCCTTCATTTAGGGAATGCTGAATTGAACTGTCTCTGCTTCCAGCTCTTCCGCTTTCTACTACTTCTGTGCTCCCCGTTCAGTCAGTGCCCACTCAAACCCAGCAGGTCAAGCCTCTGGAGATGCCAGTGGCAGTGGCTCCTATTCTCCCCCACTCCACGGGCATTGTGGGTCCTATCAGCCGGCCCTCTGCACTGCCCTCTGACATGGATGAGGATGAGGGACTCAAGCACTTTGAGCAGGTGTGAATGGCTGTTTATTGTACAACTCTGCTTGCATCTAAATATTAATTTGGTGCCTAACCGGTGTCTACACTGGATGCGATAAAGCAACCATTGCAAATCCATTTGCTCTTGTGTCAGAAATGGCACAAGCACCCAAAGTACGTCAGAAATAGAATGTGTCATCAGTTTACTGTAGGGAATTTGTGTTTCTTTGCGCCGCATCCAGTGTAGACAGAATCACTGATTATAATGGGTTGAATTTGCATTTATCGCATTGCATCGCACCACGTGAGTCTGGTGTAGACACGGTGTAAATTATTGGTATAAAATACTGCTAAAGGTATCGGGTCTATCAGTCATATTATAATGCTGCTGTGAAGATCGATTGTTTGAACAGTAGACTTTTATCTAACTGACACAGGAAGCTGAGAAAATGGTGGCATACCTGCAAGACGGCGGTGTGGACGATGACCGTTTGGCCACCAAGATTGGTCCCAAACCAACAGCTCTTCCCGTTACCCATGAGGCTGCATTCAAATGGTTTTACAAAGATCCACAGGGAGAGATCCAAGGTAGGCAAATCAGGATCCAAACTAATTTTATCGCTGCATTATAAATGCAGTTGTGAAGATTTTAAAGATTACATTTTTAAGAATTTTAAATGTTTCTGAAAGAAGTCTCTTATGTTCACCAAGGCTGCATTTATTTTTATTTATTAGGGGTTCAAGCGCATAGCGCTGAAACCCTATTGTAATTGTTAAAATTTCCAAGGATCAGCATTCTCCCCTAAAAGTGATCTGGCAGACCAAACCGTAAGTCGTAGAGACTTGAAACTTTGAGGGCTGGTAGTACTCGCACCGTCTACAACGTCACCAAGGCTTTCCCCGATCGGCTTGACGGGGGCACTACAGCGGTCAAAAGTACGTAATGGCTCATAACTCCTAATCCGTTAGGCTCAAGTGTCTTATATCATTGGAATCCTTGGCTCAAGACGGACAAAATGCATGCCAGAATGGTGGATTCGCTCATCGTTCTGGTGAAATTTTCGGGTATTTTGGATTTTTTGAAAAAACTACTTTTTGTGAACTTGTCCTAGGTTTTTGGGCCAATCGGAACCAAACCAGTGCCACAAGTTTCTCTGGAGTCTGATTATCAATAATTATAAAAAAAAATTTCATTTGTGGGTGGTGTGGGTCATTTCATCAAGTGGGTGGAGCCACTTCTACTAAAATGGCTATAACTCGTGAGCGAAATTAGATATTGGCTAGAACTACTACACCGTTAGTTCGATTGACTTGAAAATTAGCATGCAGCGTCTTTGTCCGAGGTGTCACAATAGTCTGTGAGGACATTGATGTATCACAAAAAATGTCTGCCATTGGCCAATGAAATGTGAACAGCTATCAGACAAGGTTAACGGAGGCCAATTGAAACAAAAACTTGCTGGGCCTGTTTGACTCACGGCCCTAGAGGAAAGAAATTGGCCACCGGGGGGAGACTTTGTGTTTTTCACGTACGTAAAGCATTGTGTATCGAGCAATTTTCCACGGCATTTATACCATGTGTTAGATCTTGGAGCAACTAGACTCTTAAGACCACCACTGTCCATCGAATCGTTCATTAAATATTGGAGATTATTTCAAAAACCAACTCAACCTCAAAAACCATTAAAAAGCTTTATAAACCAAAAATTTCCTATGGTAAATTGCCTGTATTGGCTCTAATTGGTCTTTTCCATCTATGATCCAGATGGTTACAGGCTTAAAAATATTTAAGTAATATTGTGCTGCGTGGATATTTTACACATTGAGATATGATATAGCAAAATCTCCAATGACACTTCTGTCACATTGATAAATATTGTCAATACTGCCCATCCTTAATATCATGTATATCATTCTAGTTTAAACATTTTAATTTTCAACTAATCAATTATGTCAGAGTACTCAACTAGAAATTACTCAATGCCTTATTATTAAATCTGTGCCATGAATGTTAAAACCTGTACCTTGAATGCTTTTCAAAGTACAAAATACAACTTTTCCCCTTGCCTGTGATGAAGCCTTTCAACTGCAGAGAATTCAAAATGTTACTGTGTTACTCTAAATAGCCACATTCAGTGACCCTAGTCTGTCTGTCTTCTCACAGGACCATTTAATAACCAGGAGATGTCTGAGTGGTTTCAGGCTGGCTATTTCACCATGACCTTGCAGGTGAAGCGAGGATGTGACGAGATGTTCCAGCCCCTGGGAGAGATGATTAAGTTGTGGGGGCGAGTGCCCTTTACACCCGGCCCCACACTACCTCCCATACTGGTAAAGAGACTCAATTATCTGATAAGACTTCTTCCCCTGTTGCTCAGCATCCTAAAAGTTTTGTGTGTGTTTGTCTGTATATAGGGAGATCCAGATCAAGAGAGGATGAAGAGACAACAGGAGATTAATGCTCTAAATATGTATCAGCTACAGCAGCTGCTGCAATATCAGTACTTACTCAGGTATGATGGCAAACGAAGTCTTTTTTTTTTTTTTTTTTTGCACAAACAGAAAGAACATCAAAAATGAATTGGTTAAAAAAAATCCTTCATTCCACTCGTCTGTTGTCAGGCAGTTCTGTCCTAAACTCTGTAATGATATAAAGTCAGAATTACGTGTTATACAGACATACATATGACACATTCGGAATTCTGACTTTTTTCTCAAAATTGCGAGTTTTTATAAAGTTATAAAGTCAGAATTGCGTGATATAAACTCACTTTTGCATCTTATAAAGAATTGAGATATAATCTCCGTTCAGTCAATTCTGACTTTATATCTTGCGATTCTGACTTTATAACTCGCAATTCTGACTGGGGTGCGCGGTATACCGGTACTGGGAAAATACCGGTGTATATATTTTATTTTAAACCGTACAATATTATGATTTTGTTCATTTCGGTATATGCTGCTGTTCCAAAGTTCACCGCTAGGTGGCAGTGTGCTACCCAAACTGACACGAAACCGGCAAATGTGACAACGTAGAGGAATAAAATGGATAAAGCAGTTGAATCACACTCAACACGCCCAAAAGTAATTAATAATGACAGCAGTAGAGGCATAATTTGGAATTACTTTGCTTATAAAAATGAAGAACCATCAAACCTTGCCAAGCACCTGTCACTTGCTCATCCTGACTTACAAGACGAGATCGACAGGTCAGTGCATCATTCAAACGATCAAATTTATACATTTTATATCAATGCACGTAAGTTACATAAGATCATAACGTTAAGATAACATGAAAGCTCCAGCTTGCGTTTGAACCAATGATGTTTAGATCTCTTAATATTTGTACAAGTTTAGGTAGTTCTAACAGTATTCAGGGATGCTAGTTAAAGAAATTAAAGTAATCAAATGTAAAATAACACTGAATAGTCACTGTTAATACATTAAATAGGTAAATCCATACGATTAATTTAAAGCTACAAACGTTATTTATGTTATTTACACATTTACACTACTACACATGCGATGATACTATTAAACTTTTTAAATTCACAGACATAACCGACTGTGTTTATGTGAATACTCATTAAGACGGACATTTTTTTGACTATTTTGTGTGTATTTGGTAAAACAACTCAATTCGGAATGCACAAGCTCTATACAGGCAGCTTGTGTGTGTGTGTGTGTTTGTTGGTTCAGTACAAAGAAACCATCTCTCAAAGAGCTCCCAAGAACGTTGCTACTGAATGATAAAATCGCTTGGATGTTCAAATTGGCAAGGTTTAAAAAGATGCGGGCAAGTGATTTCCGTCAGTTGTCCGAAACGCGCACGAGAGTGTTGTGTATCACAGCGCGCATATAGGCCTATACTTAGTGCTATTTTTTCTCACACTAATTTTGTACTTAATATACTAAAGATTCTTCTTTAGTACTTGTAAGTGTGCTCAACTGTGCTATTTTGAAACACCATGAATATGAACTAAATGTGCTTTTAATATGCTATCTCTGTATTTAGAAAGTATTTAGTTACCACTTGTAGTACACTATGGGTTCAAGTGTACTATAAGTGGTAACCAATTACTGATTTGATTACTTTGTTGATTCATTTGCTAATAAACATTTGTGGTAATTTCCCAGTTTGTAAACGTGAAACCTGCGAGAATGATTAAAATTATGCGCAATACTCAAGCCAAAATTTAGACCCTGTATGGTATCGATTTAATACCGATATACCGGTATTAGATTGAGGTACTGTACCGAAGCCAAAATTGTGGTATCGGCCCATCCCTAATTCTGACTTTATATCGCAATTGTGAAGATTTAAAAGAACAGCATTTAGATCAAATCAAAATCAGTTAGAAACATTATAAATCATGTAACATGTAAAACGTTTTAAATATCAGAACAAAAGTTAAGACTCTCTCTTGTCCTCTAGGCAACAGTATGCTCTGGCTCAGCAGAAAGTTTTAAGCTCTGCCGCTCCTCCTCCTCAACAGCAGCAGCTCAATCTTCTCTCCTCCATCAGGCGCTCAAGATCAGGTGAGATTAATTTGCTTTTGTTTTCAGCAACCCTGTCAGAATCACACATTCATCAGGGCAAACAAAGGACAGTAGCATATTAATGCATTGCGTGGGAAGTGTGATATACTGCATTGGTATTGCGGTTGAGCGTCTGTGACACCATCTCACAGTTTGATTTGTGTGCCCTTGCAGAACATCAGAGCCACAACAGAGCCTCTTACCTCCCGTCACACGTTCCATGTCCGTTCCAGACTCGGGATCTGTTTGGGAAATGCAGAACCCTTCCACTCAGGCATCCTGTTCTCCAAACATGCAGCCCACCACTCCCAGCAGTACGTCAGCATCGATATCTGCTCTGTTAAGCATTATAAGATCAGAACATGGACATATTTAGAACTGGAAATGTACATTTTCCTAGTCTAGAATATGTTGAGGCAAATTTTTGAATATCTAGACCCCCCCCCCACATACTTGAACAGAGTCAGTTTATGCATTCATCTGTGTCTCAAACTTTCAGATGTTTTAGAATTGATGATTGCAGTTTTTTCACTTCATTTTGTTTGTTTCAAGAATTCCTCAACTCATTAGTTCAGCAGTTGAGTCAAGAGTGCCACACTAGCTTTAAATGGAAAAAGTGCTGTGGTTTTCCTGCAGCTCTTGTATTGTGTGTGTGTGTGTGGTGTGCTTGTTTTCTACTCTCACTTACAGTAACGCGCCACTCGTTTAGTTTTGGATATGACTCATGCTTGTCTCGTGGTATAACCCTGTTGCAAGTGATTTGACTCAGCTGAATACATGCCAATCAAGCAGAAGAGAAACATGGCATTTGACAGTTGTTTTTTTTGCTTTTAAGAGGAACGGTGGCTTTTGCTATCATATTTTGTTTACGTTCACAATATTCATGCTCTTTTATCTAACATAAAACATTGATGACTCACAGATAAGACTTGTAATTAAGTTTGTAAATATGCTGATCTCTAACAGTCAAATTGAGAAATCATATTACATTCTTATTGTAAGTCTGTTTGTGTTTTTTTAGCATGGGAAGGGAGTAGCGTATGGGATCTGCCTCTAGACTCCATGCCTCAAGCGTCTTCCATTGAACAGATGCAGCTGGAGAAAGCCAAAGCTTTGAAGGTGAGAAAGATAAGAGTTGTGACGTAAAATTTCTGATACCATTGGACTGATACAGGAGTCTCATTTTGTAAATGTAATTGTTTTATTTTCTTTTTAAATGGTCTTTTCTGCTCTAAAGCTTGAGATGGAGAGACGGGAGGCAGAGATTCGGGCCAAAAGGGAAGAGGAGGAGAGGAAGCGACTGGAAGAGGCACTGCGTGCCAGACAAGAGGAGGAGCGGAAACGTTTAGAGGAAGAAGAGCTGGCGCGCCGTAAGCAGGTCAGTAGATAAGAGAAAACTATGTAATGACTAGTGCTGAGTTTCAAATAAAAAGCTCGGCAGTTAAAAAAATATGGTACCATAGAGGTGAATGAGAGCTTTTTTGCTTTTAGCATGCATTTCTCGTGCATATTCACATGGCACTTTTGATTGCTGTTCAAGCACAAACACTGTTCTTTATGTGCTTTCATTAAAGGAAATAGCACACTGACATTCACACACCTAAACAGGTTAATGATTTTTGGTTTTTATATTAGGGATGGGAATCTTTTGGAAGATGAACACGCTGCTTGTGTGTAAAAAAAAAAAAAAAGCTGTACACGTAAGAGGCGGCAAGATTGAAAGAAAAGCTTGATGTGTGCCGTTAAAATAGGCACTTTTGTCGTCAAATAAGCTTCATTCATAATGAAAAGAATAAAGAAAATCAATTTTTTAAATTTGTGAATCAATTTGAATCGATTTTTCCCCACCCCTAATATATATATATAAAAAGCTGTGATATAAAAAAAGCTGTGTCTTCTGTAGGAGGAGGCTCTCCAGAGGCAGCGGGAGCAGGAGGCCGCGCAGCGGCGAAAGAAAGAAGAGGAGGAAAGGTTAGCTCAGGAGGAGGCCCTCCGTCGGCTGGAGGAAAGGAGGAGAGAAGAGGAAGAGAGGAGACAAAGGGAAGAATTCCTCCGCAAGCAGGTAAGACTTGCCTGCTTATGAATATTTATTATAAAAATGGATCCGAAATTGAATTGGTTTAGCCATATTCAAAGCATTTGTAAAATAGCATTTGTTGGGTCATTACCAATAACTAATTTTGGAGAAATAGGTTTGTTTAGGCCAGTAGTTGAACAGGTGAAATGTACAACATTTACAAAAAAGTCTTAATGTTTAACTTTTTTTATGCCTACTATTGTTACTTATGTCCGTCTTAGTAAGTGGATTAGGGATGTGCGGTCACATGTGTTGAAGGGATGTGTGGTCAGTACTGCCGCTCCCTATACACAGAGTTCACTTGGAAAGTGAATATAAAAAGTGAGCACACATTCAAAAACTATTTCAATACCCTGCATATTGATAGCGGCTCCTGATGCTTGCAATTTATGTACATTATAATTAACTATATTTATTGACCACTTGTCTACTTACATGATGTATTTCCTGTATTTGGCCCAAGTGTTCAAGTAGGCGTGAAGACTGCAAGTGTATAGAACTTTTCATTACCCGATGGGACACAATTATAGTGTTGCAAAAAAATGCAAGTGTTTACAGAGCTTTTTTTTTATTTCAGTACTTTGCATTTTAAAATAAACTTCTAAATGTCTGTTCAGTGGTCGCTATGTAACTAACAGAAGACACGATTTTAAAATTGTGGTGCTTCTAATTAAGTGATAAAAAGCAGTTGCAAATGTTGTACAAAATACACAGCCTACTCATCTTTACACCTATTTACTACCAAATTATATGTTATATCTAATTAATTTGCAGTGGAATTAACTTTTAACTTTCCTCAACATCTCGTGATTTCAGGGCATTTGAGTTCCCGAACGTAATGCATGATGGGATACGCTTAGCCTTGAATACCGTTTCAGATAGTGTGGGTTTAGTGTGCATTAAGGGCACTGCACTTTGGCATTTTAAAGATATGGGACTTGTGTACTCACTTCCTGTCGCGTGCACGTGCTCTTAAGTGGCCAAGACCACAATTGTGGGTAACTAACAATGAGTAATATATTTGTTACAGTATTTATTAGTCTTAAATGTTAATGAAAATACAGTAATTCATAGTTTGTTCATGTTAGTTCACAGTGCATCAACTAATGTTAACAAATACAACTTTTGATTTTAATAATTAGTAAATGCTGAAATTAACAAACTAAGATTAATAAATGCTGTAGAAGGATTGTTCATTGTTAGTTCATGTTGTTTTGATATTTGATATTTTATATAAGTTTTGTGTCGGAACTAAGATCAGCAATTAACTATGGTACAGTCACTAATGCATGGCTTTATTCTACCACAAATGACTTGGTTCTTCTGAGATTGGTCAGTTTGGCAATATTAGCTGAGATGACATTTGGTGTGGTTTAGTGCTGTTATTGATTCTTTTGTTCATTATTTTTGTTCCAGCAAGAAGAGGAGCGGCGGAAACAGGAAGAACTGGAAGCTCAGAGGCGGCGTGAGGAAGAGAAGAGGCTAGAAGAGGAGGCAGCAGCTGCAGCAGCTGCATTGGCAAGGCAACAGCAGGAAGAGCAGAAGAGGAGAGAGCAGGAGGCGCAGAGGCAGCAGGAGCTACAGAGGCAGCGGCAGCAGCAGCAGGAGGCGCTCCGTCGACTGCAGCAGCAGCAGCAACAACAGCAGCTCGCACAGATGAAGGTGAAAAATCCTGCAGAGTATATTTACTGTCTTTGTAGAGTTCAATTCCTGAAAGGATGTCATTTTGATATAGATTGATAGATAATCCATTATTCATGGAAGTGATTTTTCCATATTTATTTGGATTATTTGGGCCTGTGAATTGAAACTCAGCATTTTTTTCCTCAGATTTAAGCAAATACATGTATTTCATGCATGTTTACCTTCTCGCCAACCATCTTCCTAAATCTGTAATGAGAATTGTTTATAAATCTGTCAACAAAAGAGAAGCTTTCAGCCAAAATAAAAGCTCTGTAGTTTATTGTTTGGAGTCAAAGAATTTAAGGCAGCCATAAATAATATTATTGTAATTTTACTGTTTTTACGAAATTTACGAAAGGGAATTTATGATGGTAACATGCTGCATAACCTGAAAATACCACTTTTTTTTTTTTTTTTTTTTTTGACTGTCTGACTGAACAGTTATTTATTTATTTTTTTCGTGTCTATATTCTCAGCTTCCTTCATCCTCCAAGTGGGGCCAGCAGTCGACCACAGCAAACACCCTGTCTCAGTCTCAGAATGCCCTGTCGCTTGCTGAAATCCAGAAACTGGAGGAGGAGAGAGAACGACAAGCAAGAGAGGAGGTATGCCAGGGATTCTTCCCCAACTCAAGCTTTCTCATGTGACCAAGCTTTCAACAGGTTCCCATGTGACCAAGCAGGGGCAAAAAGCATTTCATAGAGAGCGTTTTTTTTTTTTTTTTTCATTTATCTGTGTTAATTTTTCCTACAGCAGAGACGACAACAGCAAGAGCTCCAGAGGGCCCAGCAGCAGCAGCAACCTCAGGCCAAGCTCTCGGGTTGGGGCAGTGTGGCCAAGCAGCCAGCGGCCACCAAGTCCCTGCTGGAGATCCAGAGAGAGGAAGCACAGCAGATGAAACAGCGAAAGGAACAGCAGCAGCAACAACAGCAGCAGCAGCAACAGCAACAACAACAACAACAACAACAGCAACAGCAGCAGCAGCTACAACAGCAGCTGCAGCAACACTCAACCGTCACTCAGCAGAACCGAGTGGTGAGTTACACACATTCTGATGCAGTTAGCTACCTTTTAACGTAAGAGTGGGTATGGTCATTTGTAACTTGAATGTAAGCTTCTGGTGTCATCCACTTTTATTTTAGCTATACAAGAGCAGTCCATTATGCTGTAAATTGCAAACTGCTATTTATTATCATAATATTTTACATTTTTTATCGTTATCATAAACACACTGGTTTGTAGCGCAAATAGTTTTACAATTTACCGCACCTTGTTATTTGTATTTACATATAGCGGGTTGATCATTCAGTTTGAACAAATTTAAGGTTACAAGTCTTCATTTTAAATTGTATAACTAAATGCTTAATTATCATGTTAGGATGTCTTAAATTTGGGGATGGAAAAACAGGAATTGCTATAAAGCTTAACATGATGATTAAACTTCGAAAGGCTATGATTTGCATAATGTTTTAGGGAGTCCTTTTTTTGAGTGAGCAGCTGCCGGTTGTAAACCATAGACATATTTCAGAATAAGAGTCCCAGTTTGTTTATAAATTAAAGTTCTACATTATGCATAAATCTTTTTTCTTTTTCTTTTTTTTTTTCTTTTTTTTGTTACATGATAAAATACATCTGACATTTAATTTAATGTAAACTCTTGTGGCTTTGGCTGCCCTATCACAGGAAGGAAAGAATAAGAAAATTGAACTCAGTATATAAATTTTACTAGTATTGGCACAATAATATTTTTATTTTATATCAGTCATGCTCTAATTCAAATGCATTGATATATGTGACCCTGGTCATAAGGGTCAATTTTTTTAAAATTGAGATTTATACATCATCTGAAAGCTGAATAAATAAGCTTTCCATTGATGTATGGTTTGTTAGGATATTTGGCCAAGATACAACTATTTGAAAATCTGGAATCTGAGGGTGCAAAAAAATCTAAATATTGAGAAAATCGCCTTTAAAGTTGTCCAAATGAAGTCCTTAGCAATGCAAATCCACTCACAAAAATACATTTTTTATATATTTAAGGCAGGAAATTTACAAAATATCTTCATGGAACATGATCTTTGCTTAATATCCTAATTTTGACCCATACAATGTATTGTTGACTATTGCTACAAATATACCCAAGTGACTTATGACTGGTTTTGTGATCCAGGGTCACATATTTAGTACATATTCACATATATTGACTGAAAGAGTATTTTAAACTTGCAGTTACCCTGTTTTTAAGTTGAATGTATGCCTGTTTAATTAAGTAAAAGAGTCTGAGACTTATGATTTATTTTGAGATTTAATGGGTTTGTTCTCTATGGACATAGAGTGTTGCTTTTACATACTTACATTTGATGGGAAAAAAAAAAAAAACCTGCAGAAACCCTGAAAATCTGCTCTAAATACATTGGTCTAAAATAGATTGCATGACCTCTCTCTTTCTCCATCTAGGCTCTCAGTACATCGGTGTGGGGTTCTGTCAATAATGTGGGCTCGAACTGGATGATGGACAGCAGTGTCTGGGGTGATGCTCAGAACTCTAATATTGGCTTCTGGGATGAAGCAGTAAAGGAGGCCGGCCCGCCTCAGGCCACACGCAAGAGCCACAATCAGAAAAATAAGGGCAACGCTAACCTCAGGTAAACCACCAACACAATAATTTCTTTCTATTGCTCTAAAATGTGTAACCTCAGACTTTAGTATGCTAACTAGTTCCAGTGTGCAAAACTTTGCTTTTTGTGTCATTTCCTTATTGTATTTTGTAAAACAATATGTGATGCAGTAATAGCAGCAGTGGTAAAGCAAGTAAAAAGGTGGAGGAGGAAGAGAAGCTACTGAAACGAAACTGTTCCAGGGAGCCAATAAGAATCAGGATGGCTTTATGCAGTGGTGTGAACAGACTCTTCACACTCTCAACACAGCCAATAACCTCGATGGTGAGTCACTGGCACACACTCGTCTATCTCACTCAGCCATCTTGCCATTTGTTTAATGCGCAAACGATGCACAGATAATTCTTCCCGCAAACCACTTCCCTCCCCCTGTTTCCCCTTTTTTTCATGAGAATGTTTTGTTGTCATTGTTTACACCGAATGTAGCTTCTGATGTTACTAGGGTCATGTTATTATTATTACCTTTTACAAAGTCTTCATTTTGTTTTTGAGATCTACTAGAATAGTTTTTCATGCTTGAATTTCTAAGAAACACATTATTTTTCACGTATTTCACATTGTTCGCTCTGTTTAGTTCCTGTCTCTGTCCCCCCTTTTTCTTTTTCTTTTTTCTTTTTTGCATATGCCCTTGGTGGGAATGATTTAAATGAGGAATATTGTGAAATGTATGTTCTCTTGAGAAAACTCAAGACTACTAGACAATCGTAGCTTTCTGAAATTCATCAGTCTTCCACTCTTTCCACAGTTCCCACCTTTGCATCCTTCCTGAAGGAAGTGGACTCGCCGTACGAGGTACATGACTACGTGCGAGCCTACCTGGGCGACACTCCACAGGCCAAGGACTTCGCCAAGCAGTTCCTGGAGCGGCGTGCCAAACAGAATGCTAACCAGCAAAAACCTCAGCAGGGCCAGCAGCAAAAACAGCAGGTTCGTTTGCGTGTGTGCGTCGGTGTTAATTTTGACAGCAAATTTTAAGTTTAGTTTTAGTCATAGTCTTTGGACTAAAATGCCGTTTATTTTTAGTCATTTTAGTCATCTGAATTGTTTTAGATTTAGTCTAGTTTTAGTCAACTATAAATCTACAGTAGATTTAGTCCCCTAAAACCTAATGGGTTTAGTTAAATTGTAATGCATCACTTAAATATTTCTCTAAAATGACCAAACTCAGTATGTACTCCTGGAGAAAACATCCATTAACCTGTTAATATGAATGATATTAAGGTTTGAACATGCAATACAGACACATATTTAACTGCTGTGACATATAACATGTCTTTATTTATGTTAAAATTAAATGGAACCACTTCTCTTAAAGAAACAAGAACATGGTCTTCTTTTTAATTAATGAAATCTGCATTCTTTATAATAACTTGCATAAAACATTCTTCATTCTTTCTTTCAAGCAGACATATTTGTTTGTATAAATTAAATATAGATTAATCCTTATTAAAGCTATTAAATTTATTCAGTAAAGAGCAGTGAGTGATTTTCTTTTGTTTGATTAACATTAATGACAGACAGCAGCGGGTTTATTAGACTGCTGTCACTTTAAGGCTGAATGCACGAATCCAACATACTGATACACATCTGATATTCTCCCAACTGTTTACGTATACTTAAGACATGACCAACTGTTTTTACCTGAATACTCTAAAAACTGATATTTTGAAATAATTTTGTGTATTTGTCCTTTCAAGCTTGAAAAGACTCGAAAGAGAGCTCAATTTAGCACCCTGACTGAGAGGCTGCTTTCTGTGTGGGGCAAATTATCATCACACATTATTCATCAACGAAACTAACACTGGTGTGCACGTGTCAATTTGCTGCTGAACTTCCCGTGTTTGTGTCTCAGGACTCCGTGTGGGGAATGAGCCAAGTGTCACAGTCAGTCTTGCACCAACAACAACAGCAGCAACAGCAGCATCAGCGTTTTGAGACAGTCACTTCTGGAAAGAAGAAGAAGAAACAGAAGATGGTACGGGCTGACCCAAGCCTTCTAGGTGAGTGTCGGCGAAGTCATTAATTCAACAAACTGTTGTCTTTTTAAAACTTGATATGAACTGCAGGGAAATTACTCATCAGTAAAGTTTGAATTCCTGTGAACTGAAGTTCAATTCGTTAAAACCTAACAGCATGTTATTGAGCCGCAGATAAGTTAATCATGATGGCTGTCAGAGCAGTTTGATTTGACTAAAATTAGGTCGGTAGATTTTAATATAAAAACCACAAATGAGTTGCTTGTTGACATTTACACATTTATTTATATATACAGTATAATCCATGGCTAGCTGTGCATTCAACTATTTTAATGCACAAAGTGGAGGCAAAGAACCACCTGACACAAAGCAGAGTGCATTAAAATCATTTAATTCACGGCTAGCCATTGATTATCTAGTTTATATTATGGTCATTTGCCAGCATTGACAAGTTAAAGCTGCAGCACAATATTTGACCACAAGGATAAAAATGACGGTTATTTTCGTCAGTTATGGCCGATTAGATCTAGCATTCTGCCCACTTTACATCAGACATGGAGTATTACTAGTACATTGAATGGTTTTAATGCACACCATCCAGCCAATTAGAATTCAGACAATAGTGTGTATATATCATATATTAGGCACATGATTAATAATAAATGGACATATTGTGAATTAATTTAATAAACTTAGTTACCTAGCTTTACTGGTAGCCTTCAGTAAATTAACTTCTCTAAGAAAATGATTTAAAAAAACATATCAATTGAGTGTCTGTACTGACAAAGATGAAAATGAAAAGACTATCGGTCAAAACTCAGCTTTAGGAGCTTTAGGATGATGATGAATAATGACAAGAAGAGATTTTAAGTTATTATTGTCCAATTTTTTTGGCCTTCAAACTTCTTAAAATGCACACATGTAGATCAGAAATCTAAATTTTAAGAAGTTAATGGTGCTATTTTAGACAAAATACTTCACTCCTGAATGAATCAGCTGTTTGAATGAAAAGAATGAATTAGACATTTACCACCACCTGCTGACAGTTTTAGTTTCTTATTTAGAGTATAATTCTTTAAAAATATATATATATATTATTAAAAAATATTTCCATATTAATAAAAAAAAAAAAAAATAAAGATATAGTTCACCCAAAAATAAAAATTCAGTCATCATTTACTCAACCTGATGGTCCAAAAATGTGTAATAAATTCTATGTTGAATCGAATTAAATTTCTTTCTGAATCTACTTTTTGTAATATTTATTTGATGCTTTACACAATGACTTATAAATAATTTTGTGGGTAATTTCTGCCAAATTTGATGTGCGATTAGATTAATTAATCACCACATCATGTAATTAATTAGATTAAAAATTTTAATCGCTTGACACACACACACACACCACACACATATATATATATATATATATATATTTTTTTGTTTTTTTAACAGGGTGATAATTCATAATTAGTGGATTTATTTTACACTGTAATGCATCTGGACAATACACACACACACATATATATATAATTCTAATTCTTCCTCTAAATCTCATAATATAATATATATATATATATGTGTGTGTGAGAATTTAGAGGAAGAATTAGGGAAGAATCATAAAATGAATTATCTCTAATTATAATTATTAATTATAAAATTTAAAATACATTTTTCTTTATGCAAAATATTTTTCCCTCCCTCTAATGTTTATCCTTTTCCAAATGTGTCTGCAGGTTTTTCTGTCAATGCCTCATCTGAGAGACTCAACATGGGCGAGATTGAGACCGTGGAAGACTTTTGAGGCTGCTGATCAACAGGCTCCCCCTACCGACTGTTTCCCTTCTGAACAGCTGCCCTTGTATTCCCCTCAAACTTTTTCCTCTTTTCTGTTTCTTTTTCTTTTTTTCTTTTTTGTATTGCCAATTCTCTGATTTGGAGTAGATTCGGGGCAGCAAGTTTTTCTTCCTCCCTAATCCAGAGGAAACCACAGTTGCAATAACAGCGCTGCCCCACGGCCACGAAAAGAACCAAAAACACTCAGCCCTGATTAAAGGAAGAGAGAGGCTTGCATCTGCAGGAGAGGAGTCAACCGATAGCGTCTGCTCACGATCATGCTCATCTCCCAACTGATGTTTCTTTAAGCATGAATATAAGGAGTGCAGAGGAAAAAATATTATGTATTATCCCCATTACAACTTCCTTTTTTAATTTATTTGCTCCTTCCCTCATTCTTTTAGTGTTTTCCATTTTCTTCCCTTCTCTCCTCTCCCGCTTTGCTGCCCCCATGTTGACGGACGTCGAAAACAATATAGGACTCGAGGAAATGTCATCAACAGTGTCCTGTTTTAAGGACATGTTTGAAAGTTCCAGACACTTATCCATTTCTTTGTAAAATACTAGGCTGTTTAAAGAATAAACTTTCAATTCTGCATCTGTATTATAATATATGGAAATGATGAACCAATGGAGTCATACTTTTTTTTTTTCTTTTTTTTTTTCTTTTTTTCTTTTTTACAGTACAACAAATAAATCAAACAGTCTCTTATGTGGGCTGTTCTGCACGCCCTTACTCCTAATGAACAAAGCAGGGTTGTGCAAAGTCTACTTGCAAATGTTTACCCAAGTTGCCATTTACAAATTTGCACCATACAGATCCTATGTTTATGGAAAACCTGGAAATTTCCGGGAATTTTAAAGTTGATTTCCAGGCCTGGTATATTTAAAGTGGAAGTGCAGTATACATTTTTCTGGTTCTCTTCTTGACTTTAATTGGCTATCAGTATCTCTTTATATGAAGTCATATTATTTAAAAAGAAAAAAAAATCCTTGTCCAGTAGGTATGATCTACTAAAAAATGAAAAATTCACAACTCGCTGGTCTGATTTTTAGTAAGTTTATTTTAACTTGTTGGCAAAAAAAAAAAAAAAAACACTAAGATTTACATACTTCAAGATTGTCTCATCCTGGAATTGTTTCCTAATAACCACAGGAAATGCTTTCTTTAATGCATCATTTATAAACGAGTAAAAATGCTTTACACTGTCAAAGGGGCACTGCACCAGAATAAATGTTAAAATGCAAACTTTAAAACAAAAGAAGTATAGCTACAAGTCACAAAATGTTGTATCATGTTAATATGACAATACTGTCATGAAAGTTTATATAAGATTTATTTAATTTACAATCTGCAAGAACAGAGTTGAGTTTAATTATTATTAAATATTATTAAACTTGTATTTAACATGAAATATTCCCTTAATTGGTTCTCTGAGATGCATAAAGCTGGCAAATTCAATGGTTAATCCACAGTGTTGTGCGAAAATGGTCTCGTCGAGGCCAGAGAGACCCTTCAGAAACTGTTCAGCATTGCTTGTAGCAGTTTGTTCCTGTCTGGTGTTTATGAAGGGGGACTCGGCATCTAAGACCAATATTGATATGTACTATATACTCAGTTCATGTCTCCATAACATAACTTCAGTTGAAGAGTTTGGTGGCAGGGTGGAAAAAAGCCTTGCAGGAAAAACTTGTCACGGATTTTAAAAAAGCAAAAAAGTTATGAGGCCTATGTAATCTCTTCAGCCTTCACTCAAAAAAAAAAAAATTTGTTGGATTTAAAAGAAGTGTCAAGTAGTTCCTCACAACTATATTGAGTCATTTGTACAAATAACATTAGTTGTATGAACAAAAGAAATTCAAGTAAAGCTGACAAAATTTCTTTGAGTAAATAAAAATCATTTGAATTTGTCTGTTAGATAATATTTACGTGCAGTTTACTTAATGTTATGTTTATTACGCAAGGTGAGAACACATTTATTGACTTAATCTACCTTATTAAATTAACTTTGCTGTACAAAATGCACTTAAAAAATAACTGATTGAACAAACTGAATTGAGAGCAGGAATTCCATTCCTGCATACATGAGGCTCACAGCCTAAACACATGCGCCACTCTTCTGCATAATGGTAACCACAAAATTCAAAAACATTACAGAAACTCCTCTAAATGGCCATCATAACTGAACATTAAACACTAACATAAACTAACAACATCCTTTTACTGAAAAACATAAAATAACACTTTAATCCTTAAATTTTCTCCTCTAATGCAGTCCCTTGCAAAGCATGCTGGGAACTACGGATCCACTGCCCAGTTAGTTGTCAGCATTAATTTGTGTTTCACCCAGCAATTTTAAGTTGACTGAACAAACACTTAATTAAAGCTGACAATACTCATTTTTAGTGGAAACAACTCGGTTAAATTAAGTTCATGTAGTTACAATAAGTTTAAGTAATGTGAACAAGGATGGTTTGAGTGACACTAACAACAGTGAAAGTTCATTTTTTTGAGTAGCAACAGCTACTACAAAATAATATTAATGACACTATACACTTTAATTAAAACATTTTATTAAGCAAATTCACAGGATAAAGCAAAGTGAAGAGGTATTTCATGTCATAGCCAACCTGATCTCACAAGAAAATGTAACTTTTACGAGGTGGCGATTTCGTATGAATTAATATGTGAATCATACGAAAATGTAAGGGTTTTAGTAAAAGTAATCATGTATGTCTACTATACATAACCATCGCTGGGAAGTGACCAGATCATATGAAAATGTGATGTTACAAATGAGATTGTACAAATTAGCCACCAATTCACCAAAACTTTGGTCCTAGCTGTTAATATAGGCTATTGTTTTTTTCTGCACCAGTATTCAACTATGCACTTTGTATTATAATATCTAAAATGTTATACTTGCATATTGAGCCTGTAAAACAGAGAATTTTTCAGTCAGTATTCCACTTTACATAAATTGTCCCTAATTGAGAATCATGGCAAAATACTAAAACTGTATCATGATCAAACTTCAGATTTCATGATGCCTCACACAGTTTGATTACATCGGTTGTAATAAAATTGAATTGTCATCACCTCTACGATCCTAAATCCTACAGAAAAGTAGCCTGGGGCATGAAGGCCGTCTGCATCGTTCTGCAGGAGTGGAAAGACTCACTTTGCTGGGTTTGAAGAAGGTGGGCAGTTACCAGAAGAGTTGACAAAAGTCTGCACTGTCCATACAGAGTCCTCCCACCTAAATCCAGCTACCCCTACCTCTCTCACTCAGTCTCTCACTTCCTCTCTGTGTTCTTTCATTAACGTACCAGTCTAGGATCGGTGAACAGAACCAGGAACCATGGGTGTCAGCAGCAGTTCCAGCACTTTATCTCGGCTCGTCTTCATTACCGCTCTGGCCATCTGCATGGCTCTTGTGCAGACAGGTAACATCACTATCTTCCCATCTAAACAATGATGGACTTCTCATAAATGTTATTAGGAAAGGTTAAATGGGTTTTGATAAGTGAGTAATTCTTATTGGTTGGTGACTATGAGTAAGAAATTGAGTTTCTGTCAGTTTTAGTGAGAATTTTGTTGCTTCTTGACTTGTAGGTGTGTAAATCAGTGTCTTTCTGAGCCCATGTTGATGAAGGTTCAGAAAAACCACATCTCTGAAATCTCTAATTGTGCATACGTGTCATTTTCGCCATGTTGACCCTCTTGGTTTTGCAAGGCCCCTTTTCCAATAGCCATTGCTGAGCATGAGAAACCTTCAAAACTGAATAGCAGAAACTATTTTAATGAACATTTGCTTAACTTTCCTAAATGCTAGGATCATTTCCATGGGCAACAAAATGAAAACGGACAAAAAGGGTTAACTCATTATTGTAAAAAGGTGTTATTATAAAGCAAACCAAAATTACATAATTGAAATGTTTCACTGAACCAGGATCAAGTCTTTACAGCGAGACTCTTGCAGACTGAAACGTCATACTGTCTTCGGTGACTCAGACCTTCTCTTTTTCACATCCAGGTGTTGAACCTGAATTTAGTCTTGGGTTCATTGCGTACAAAGACAAAGAGTTAGTTTGTTAGACTCTTGGGAAAAACAAGGCATGTATACAGCTAAGTTCATTTGTACAAACCAAAAAAAGCATTTTTTAAAATTAGAATTGCATTTTGCCTTTTAAAAACCATCTTAAAATAGTACCTTCCACACAACAAAGTGGGAGAAAATAAGTTTAAGATAAACTCAGACTTTGCAGCCAGAAAACATGATGTAATACCTTTTTATTACACATTCAAGACCCAGAAGGTAGTGGCGATGGAGCAGTTGCTTGATATTTCTAATGTGAACTTATTTGCATTGATGTCATGGCAGCAGAAATGGTTCCAAAAGTCTGGATGATCATGATGTCACTGTCTGTTTTGATACACTTCCAGTACAGAACAGAATTTGTGGAGGAAGAACTCTCTTTTAATCTTTGAATTCACTGAAGATATTAATAGCCTTTTTTGCATTACAATAATTTCAAAAGATTTACTTTTACATGCTCTGCTGAAGAGTCAACATTGAATTTAGGTGTAAGGGGATGACTTTTAATCCATGCTGCTTCCTTTCAACCATAACCATAGCTGTTCACTTGTATTACTTTCATGTTATTTGCCATTTTCTGCTTTATTTTACATTTTATTGGGTAAAACAACTTTATATAATGCTTTATAAAGTACAGATTGTTTCAAAGCAGCTTCCCAGTGATAAACAGGAAAATAACAGAATCAATTATGCAAACTTCAAATTTGAGGTCTGTAAAGCAGCCCTGTAAAGATCATTATTCTGTTCAAGTCAGTTCAGTGTTGATTCAGTTCAATAACTTTGTAAAGGTAATTAAGAAACTAGTTCAATTTAGCTTTAAGCAGCTCTCCAGCAGACAATACTGTTGTTATTCAGCTCAAATCAGTTCAATGTTGATTCAGTTCAGTTGATGTTGATTCAATCTGTCGATGTCACTAAATTGATCAATTATGAAACAAATTTAATTCAGCTCTACTGAAGACAATAGTGTCATCATCCAGCTCAACCCTAACCCTAACCCAGCTAACAGGGAACATTCTCAGAACGTTAGCTAATGTTCTGGCAAGGTTCTCTCAAAGTTATGAACAAATGTTCTTTCAGTAACATTAATAGAACGTTTATTCAAAGTTATCCGGTCTTTAATAATGTCCTTAAAACATCAAAATGTCCTTAAAATCGTTCATGGAGTGTTTTTTCAGAAACATTTTAGTTGAACGCTTGTCTAACGTTTCTTAAATGTTATACTTGTTTCAGAACGTTCAGAGAACATTGAAATGTAACGTTCCTATAATGTTTGCAGAATGATGAAATGGATTAAACATTTAACTCTTTTGCCGCAATTGACAGAATAACTAATAGCTACAGGTAAGAATACTAAACAAATAAAAATAAATAAGTAAATAAAACGAACCTAGAAAGATATATTTAAATAACTAAACAATAGCTACAAGTAAGAATAGGAAACAAATGAAAAATAAGTAAATAAAAATACAAGTAAGAATACTAAACAATCTCGCCAATAAATAATCTCACCAATTTTTCATAAATTGGCGAGACAACTCTTCCCCGGCATTATCAGGATTTTTTGGCTTTCCGTATTTTCACTGTTATATGGTAGTGGGCACTGTTACACAACTTCTGAAAGAGTAGAGAATCTATGGATCCAAACACAGGCAAAAAAGTAGCAGAAACAAGTGATAAAAAGCATTGCTTATGTACTTTGTAGTCTGAAAAAAAAAAAAAGATTTTCTCTGCTTTTTGTTGAAAATTTTGCTTTTTTTATTAAACTTACCCAAAAAAAGAATGCATGAAACTAGAATATTTAATTTTAAAGCAGAGGCTCCGTTCTTTCTTTGGATATATTGCATGTTCAGATATTCATACAAGAAAAAGGTAACACTTTAGTTTAGAGTCCAATTCTCACTAATGACTAGTTTTTTATCAAGCATATTACTAGGATATTGGCTGTTTATTAGTACTTATAAAGCACATATTTATGCCTTATTCTGCATGACCATATTCTACATCCCTTAATAACTTAATAACTACCTACCAAGCAGTAATTAAGAGTATATTGAGGCAAAAGTCGTAGTTAATAGTTAATAGTGAGAATTGGACCCAATAGTGAGAAGTGTGACCAAGAAAAATATTCTGGGGGCTATGAAAGTTCAGAAAACATTCAGAAATAACATTTCCATAACTTAATGGGAACATTAGCAAAACGTTCTTAGAACATATTGTTAACTGGATATTAAGTGTCTTTTAATACCCTAATGCGTTTCTGTATTTTTTTACTCTAGCGGGAGTAAGGTGAGATGAGGACATGGGCACACACGCGGAGGATTGTGTCATTCACACGCACATGTCTGCATGTTGTCATCTCACTGTTGTGTGTTAAAATAGGAGAAACGAGACAACGTCCTTGTCCTATCACCAAATGTTTAAGCAGTACTTAATAAATATTTAAGCAGGCCATGAAGTGACAAAAAAGTGTACTTTTTCAAATCAACGGGTTGCGTATGCTGACGCCGAGGTGCGTGCTTTTCCACAGACTGGCTTCATAAACAAGCTTGTTTAACTTGCAGTATACTGGCTGTGTTTAGGCCGTTGGTTCCTCTGCCTCAAGCCGTCCTCTCTGACCACACAAGCGCCTTTTTGTACCCTCGAGTGAAGGGCTCATTGATGTATGGCTGGCCTAGCGCCCCGGTGTGCCCTACAGCCTGCTTCGAGTCCAGAAAGTGTGTCTCTCACTGAGCAAACACACTATTATTAAAAATACGCTAAAATATCTGACCATCCCCAACTCAATGACTCCAAATATTAACCTTTTATTTTAAGATTTAGGGTGGAATATGAGCATTTTAGCATGTTTAATGCCATGGAAAGGTGGTATAAGTGGCCGCTACATGTAAATACGTCTATTTTCGAAACCTAATTGGGCTTTCGGTGCATAAATGAGCACTCTGTTATGTTTGTCTGATTGTATGCTTGTTCTTACTTGTATAGCCCTTATTTAGTTATTTCAATAAATTGTTTTTTTTACTTTATTTAGTATTCTTACTTGTAGCTTTTATTAGTTATTTAAATATATATTCCTATGTTATTTTATTTACTTATTTTCATTTGTTTCCTATTCTTACTGTAGCTATTGTTTAGTTATTTAAATATATCTTCTAGGTTGTTATTTTTATTTGTTTAGTATTCTTACCTGTAGCTATTAATTATTTAAATATATCATCCTAGTTTTTTTTATTTAGTTACTTTTTTATTTGTTTAGTATTCTTACTTGTACTTTTGTTTAGTTATTTAAATACATCATATGGGTCCTTTTATTTACTTGTTTATTTTTATTTGTTTAGTATTCTTATTTGTAAAATCAAGACAAAAAGCACGCACATCACCAGCAAAAATATGCTCAAAAATGGATGCTCGACCAAAAAATTATTGAAAAAAAGGAAAATGTCGACACACCAAAGCTCCAAAAAATAAGCAAAAAAGTTTAATAGTCTTATATTTTTTTAATATAAGACTTTTATGTTTTTTGGAGCATTGGTGTGCCGACTTTTTTCCTGTTTTTCAAGTATTCATACTTGTAGCAATTATTTACCTATTTTTATGATCAAAAATACGATGGCCATCCCCAGCTCGCTGACTCTACATATTAACCTTTTATTTAAAATTTAGAAAATTTTAGCATGTTTATTTGCATGAAAATTTGGTATATGTTGTCGCTGCATGTATACACCTATATTTTCGAAACCTAATTGTGCTTTCAATGCACAAACGAGTACTCATGTGTCTGCTTGTTGGGTTTGTTTTGACCCATGACATTGGTTGCTAAAACAGGGCCAGGCTATATCCCACTGTTTATCCATGTTCACTCTGTCTGTCTTTGTCCCTTCATTTTGAGGTCAGAACCTTTGTCCAAAAGGTGCCCTTTGGGATTGGTGGGCAAGCATTAAGATAGGAAATGGGCTTTGTGCTCCGTGAGTATGATGTAGGTGAGAAAAGTCGCATGGCTGTTCTATGCCTGTGGGAGATGTGGAATGTCAGTGAGAGATGTGAGGAGAAGAAGAAGGGAGGAACATGCAGGACAGGATGCCATAGTGAGGAGCGAGTGCTAATCCTCCATAAAGACGCCCATTGAGTCATACATAATGTGACTAACATTTGCCACTTTGTAGACCTATGCATTCCCTAATGTTCAGAAAAAAAAACTTTTCCAGCTCACATGGAGGCAGTGTGATGCCTTAAGCAATGTTCTGCTGGGAAACCTTGGGTCCTGCCATCCATGTGGATGTTTCTTTGACACGTACCACCTACCTAAGCATTGTTGCAGACCATGTACAGCCTTTCAGGTAAACGGTATTCCCTGGTGGCTGTGGCCTCTTTCAGCAGGATAATGCACCCAGCCACAAAGCAAAAATGGTTCAGGAATGGTTTAAGGAGCACAACAATGAGTTTGAGGTTTTGAATTGGCCTCCAGATTCCCCAGATCTCAATCCAATCGAGCATCTGTGGGATGTGCTGAACAAACAAGTCCAATCCATGGAGGTCCCACCTCGCAACTTACAGGACTTAAAGGATCTGCTGCTAACATCTAGATTTTGATGTTCATTTCATGTTGGTTGCCTTTCCGTTTTGAAATGATTTTTGTGAAAATAGCTTAAAAACATTCTCAAACTACATATATTGTTTTAATTCTGTGCACCTTAATTTTTTTTGTCTTCCATCAGAAACAGTGGCTGATTCCTCCCCTACACTGCAGAATGATAACCAGGACACACTATCCGGTGCTGGAGCCATCGATGTGACAACAAAAGTCCCTTACCAGGACACGACAGAAAACACCTTTGACTATGAGGACAGTACACATTTAGTAACCTTGGATGAGGAAGGTAAAGTTATTTACCTTTACATGTTCACATACTTACTGAAATAGAGCATGTTTATATTTACTGGCTCAGAAATGGCTTGTTAATTAATCCTTCTCCAGTCATTGAATATGGTAAAAGTCTTTGTTAAAGAGAACATTGCTACGTTTATGATATGGTGTGTGATTGACAGTTGTATTATTTCTGTTCTCAGTTGTGCTGGGGCCAGGTGCCATCACAGCTATCGTCATCGCGGTGTTCCTCGGAGCCTCTGTCCTTCTCGCTCTCATTGTTATCACGCTCAGAAAGTTCACTGCTTCTTAGGAAGTGTTTTCATTTTCTCCCTTCCTCAATCTCATTTCTTCTCTTTGCTCTCTTGTTTTCCCCTCTCCTCCATCTGTACTCATTGGTGGCAGGTCCTCATGAAATGGTTGTTTGCAGCAGCTCTTTACTGTTCCTCTGAGTTTTGTGATTTGTTTCTCCTGTATGCTCTTAAAGAACTTTTCAGTAAATAGTTTTTTATTGGCATTGATGGATCCATCACAGCAAAATCCCCAGAGTTAAATCAACTCTGCTCAGAGTGCATATGGTCCCTCTCTAAATAGTGTTAAAGTAACACTGAAACAGAGTTAAAGTTAAGGAGATAATTAAGCAATTAATAAGGCTGTGACTTAAGTCACTTGTAGTTCTTGTGTTTTTTATTTCTTCAGTGATTCTGCTTGTTAACAGCAGGTGTTCATCACTACTGCGCAATCATTACTTAATTAATTGCTTAATTATCTCACTAAATTTAACTCTGCTTCAGTGTTATTTTAACACTATTTAGAGAGGGACCATATGTACTCTGAGCAGAGTTGATTTAACTCCGGGGATTTTGCTGTGATGAAGAACCATTAACATCCATGGAAACTTTCCACTGCACAAAACGTCATTATAGTGGAAAAAGGTTATTTAGATTATTAAAATGTTCTTCACACTAAGAAAAACAAGGTTCTTTTTAGAACTGTTTACTGAAAGGTTCTTTGGGTAACCAAAAATAGTTCTTCTATGGCATCTGTGTGAAACCCTCCTAGTGGAACATTTTTTTTTTTAGAGTGAAGACAAATCAAACCAGACTGATGCTGAACAAAAGGGCAATTGCAATCAAGAGAAATTATGGATGCCTTTATTTTGTGACCATATTATCAATGTCGATATCCTCTTGTAATTAGGTTTAGGCTGAAAGATAATAGGTTTCTTTAAAATAAGTTAAAATTATTGATATTAGTGACATTTTAAGATATAGTTTAATAACATTCATGTGCAACTATTTTTTTATTTCATATTGTTTTCTAATGTATACCAAGATCCAATTTTTTTGCCATTACATTAGACTGATTTCTCTAAAATGATCATGTTTAAGATAAAGTGTGTGTGTGTGTGTGTGTGTGTGTGTATGTATTGAGAAATCAAAGCAGTCTTTGAGAGTGAGTGTTTTAATTGAAATTTTATACATAAACTGATGAATTTGTATATCACCTTGTGATTGGTCACTGAACAGATTAAAAGACAATGTTTAATCCTCCTCCAAGAGTGATTTCTTTCTCTTAAGCTTTTAATCTTATGAAATAATTGGGTTATTAGACAAAATCATTGGTTGTAGAGAGGTGCAGGTATGACGTCACTTTGTAGGCCAATCGGCAGTTAGCATCACACTGGTTCCCACAATAAAACCCAATAGTTTTCTCTCATAGGCTTTTGGATTATCTGAAAAAATAAGCTCTGTGATCAACAAAAGTTTATGATACTTATCCATCTTATTTTGTCCATCAAGATAATTTTAACAGATAAACACAACTTTTATGAATTTTGAAGTCTAAATGAGCTTACCTTTTCGGTGTGATGACGTTTAATGTCCTCAACTGCCTCTGTGGTCCAATTTATCCACTTGTTAGCAACCGCCTTTTTCAAGGCACATTTAAAAAATTACAAATGGGGTAATACTGATGTATTTTATGTCGTATAATAAAACGTGAAAGTATCTTGAGCTTGTGTTCACCATAAACCTTATTTCAGCCATTTAAACAAAATCCCATTAAAAACAAAACAAAAGAAAACGAAACAAAAAACACTGATTTTGGGAAGATGGAACTGGAAGTGCTAAAATGCTAATTCGCTTCTGTGTTTTGGCCTACAAAGTGATGTCATACCTGCACCACTCTATAGCATGTTGTTGACTGTTCTCTTTATTGTGAGTTGAGGAAGAGAAACATACCTAAAAACCATTGAAAGAATTATTATTAGGCCTATAATTTAGTACTTTATATATCGCATCTATTTGATATCATGGTAACACTTAACAATATGGTTCCATTTGTTAACATGAAGCAACAATGACAAATACTTCTAAAGCATTTATTAAACTTAGTTAATGTTAATTTCAAAATTTACTAATGCATTATCAAAATCAGAAGTTGAATCTGATAATATAATTTAATGGACCTGAGCTGACATGAACTAACAGTGAATAGGTTTTTTTATTACCTAACATTAACAAGGATTAAATCCTGTAACAAATGTATTGCTTGTTGTTAGTTAATGTTAGCCATTAACGTTTAAATTGTGGGATCTTATTGTAAAGTGTTTCCGATATTAGATAGATTATAGTCTATAACACTTTACCGATATTAACATAGCATAGATGGCAACAAAGCTAACACACTCACAGCCACAAAATCAAAATCTACAATGTTTGTCATCATAGTGGTGGACAGTAACGAAATAGGCCTATTTTTAATTCACTCTACTTCAGTACATCAAGTTAGCCAAGTACTTGATTTGTGTACTTCGTCCGCCACTGACCATGACTGACGTTTGAGTCTGTGGAATAGTTAGAACAATGTGGAAAGGTAACTTCCTGATTTAACAAAATATCACAAACTGCTTGGTAATTTGTGTAGCTAGAACCAACAATAACACATTTTAATTGATAAAAATCTGCCTTTGGTTTTATCTGTTAAGTGTGAGTATTTGGCAGATAACGAGTGCTTTACGTGTTGATAATTCAAGTAGCTGAGTGGAATAGGAAAAAAGCATAGGATGTTAAAATCCTACTTGTGCTCACCTTCGCGGATTTGCATTAAAAAATAAAATAAAAATAAAATCATTTGTAGTAACCTTTCATCAATGTGAAGGACTTAGTGTGTTATTTGGATCTCTTACGTGTCGGCTCGTTGGTCTAGGGGTATGATTCTCGCTTAGGGTGCGAGAGGTCCCGGGTTCAAATCCCGGACGAGCCCTACTTTTCCTCTTTCCTTTTTGACATGTTCCAGTATTGAAGTGTGGACCCTTCCTCTGACTATTCTAAAAAAAATGTGACAACGAGACTTAATAAAAAGCTGACGCTCCTTCGTATCAGAGTCGTCAACAACCTCGCTAGTTTGTACTTACAGCGCCTCTTTGTGGTGAAAAAACATATATTATATTACGTGATTTTAGATTTTTAAATAATTTGAATCGCAGGTCTTACGTTTTCTTGGTATGAGTCACTTGTGTTGTTCTATTACTTTCCTCCGTTTTATAGATTCAAAAGAATTATTGACCCCGACGTGATTTGAACACGCAACCTTCTGATCTGGAGTCAGACGCGCTACCGTTGCGCCACGAGGTCAGTCGCAATGGAATAACCTCAACCGGACTATGATCTGTAAGCAAGATGTCTGGCAAGCCTATGTGTTTTGTTTGTTTTTTAAATATATGTATGTGTGGTTTAGGATGCAAGTAAAGACATAAAAAATACATGGGAATATATTTACATATTGCATGCTTAAACAATGCTAGCTAGCCTGACCCGAATGAATGAAACAAGTACAGGAAATGTGTGCGAACGTGGCCGGTTAGCTCAGTTGGTTAGAGCGTGGTGCTAATAACGCCAAGGTCGCGGGTTCGATCCCCGTACGGGCCAAATGTATTTTTTACTTTATGTTCATTTGCCATCGTAAAAATATAGATGATAGGAATATATAACCATTAAAAAAAGTTAATTTAAAAAATGGCGACGACAGGTCATTACTAAACAGTGAAACAGATGTCAAAACAAGCAAATATAAATGTTAAATGTAAAATGCCTAAATATGTTTAATTAAAAAAAATTTATTTTAAACTTCTGCACTGCACAGATGTAAAAATAAAACGGACATGCGTAAGGTTCTAAATGTACAACTGTTTCTTATTTGAAACTGATACATATTAAAAATGGTTTAAGGGATCAAATAAGTCCTAAATATATGTTCTGCAGCAGACACTCTGGCCCCTGTTTACCAGAATTACTCTGATCACTGTCACACTGCCTGACCTGCAGCCACTGTCAAGCATGTCATGCTGCACTTGCTCTTTCTCTCTTTATCCTAGTGCTTTGTGTGCTGGTCTGTCGTGTGTTTCAGATAGACATCCCACCCTTAGGCAGACTGAGAAGCAGAGGTAGGGAGATAAGGATAAAACAGAATGCACACACACTTACACCCCTAATGCTTTCTCTTTTTTCATGAACAACCCCAATTCTCTTTTTATGGCAGGACTGATTTATGGACTGAGAAAGAGGCCTCAGACTGTCAGTGCCTCCAAAAGAGCATCAGGTCGTGAGGCCAGAGACTGTCAAAAGAAGCTAAACAGCACGATCCTTGCCACATACAGTGCAGCTGACCACTATAGGGCCCCCAGTTTCTATTTATTTTAATCATATAATGTTAGTCTACCTAAACATGCTTTTTCATCTATCTATCTATCTATCTATCTATCTATCTATCTATCTATCTATCAGTGCAAATTAATGGATGTAAAACAAAACATTAGAGCGTGGTCCTGACAAACTGCTCCTAAGCAAGAACTGAGCAGCCACGCCGACAAACTCTTGCTCCATGTGCGCTCAATTCATGACCCAATCACAAGACCTGCAACAAAGGAAAAAACCAAAACGCCCAAACCAACACATCTCAACCCTAACAGCTGTCACATTTGCAATTGTGCTGATATTCGGGAAAACAGCCTTCTATATCCTGTTATAAATATTAAAAACCAGAACTCATACACAGACATTTTTGCCCCATATATTTTGAATTTTGGGGGCATTTTTATTAATTTGGGTGGCATTTTATTTCAATGCATGCACAATATTGAGCAATCCCTCGCCACGAATTACAACCAAACATCTTTGTATTCTTTCATGCTAGAGTTGTAAAATGAGGGTACTTTCTAACCTCTTTGAACTATCTCTCGTCCATGTAGGCCTCCATCGTCGCTGTAGCTTGCATGCGTTCCCGTCTGTTTATGCAGTTTTTCTTTGACTACCTTGTCAATCGATGCCCCCAGGGCATGGTTGCCACCTTGTGGATAAACTAATTACTGCAAAAAAAAATTAAATGTGCATGTGCGACTTGATGACAAAATCAACTCTTCTGATGACAAAATTCGCCTCACGAGCACTGTATGCTGACCCTCGTAAAAAGTGGATTAAGTGGACTATGTACTTATCCATGTAATGTATGAATTGTATAAGGTTATTTTGTCATTTAACAATGGAGTCCGATACCCCCTCCCCTTCTGCTAAGTAATTAAAGGTGCTAAAGAGGATGTTTTGTTTTATACATTTTTGCAATATTACTTGAAACTGTCTTTACTAACTGATAAAAGACTATTTATTAGGTGCACTGAAAGTAATAATATTAATATACATCATCTGTGCACGAGGTAGGGCCTTAAAAACATCAGCCAATCGTTTATGCGATCATCGCGTAAACGATTGGCCCTCTGGCTTGTCAATCACTGCCATGACGATCCATGTGAGAGACGCGCGGCTGCGTTACAGTAACTTTCCACACTCCACAGGCGCTGCATGCAATGTTTTTGTCAGGAGACAGGAGTAACAACTGCAGATTATGAGTTACCTGCGGTGAGTCTGACATAATGAATCCACGGCTTTAAGTCGCGCACACACTTAACGATTGTAAGGCCGATTATGAATGTAAATTGATACTTATGACTGATCGCGCTCAAACGCGTCCAGTCAGAGCCAGTTGCTTTCAGTCTGCGATTACAGTTGGTGTTCAAATTCCATGTGAAAGTATATAAATCTGCTTCAGGAGCAGGAAACTATCGCTGTATGTTGAGCATAGTCAGAATGTTTTAGCTAGTCGTTAAATGTGTGCCCGGCTTAATAACACAGCGAATGCCGGTGGTAAACACTCGTGTTCCGATACTCGTGCACGAGTTTTGGGAGGCGTTCCCTCTAAATGAGCTGTGAAGGAGGGGGGTTGTTCTTACCCATGCGCTCATTTCAAAAACTCAGTCGACAAAAAGAACCTCTTTAGCACCTTTAAAGCTGTGACAGTTGAGCGCATGAAGTGTCCAACATTCCACACTTCGTTTTTTCTGTTAATTTAGTGCATCATCCGGGTATTTAAAGTGCACTTTTTCTTTTTGGAATTTTCTGTGTGAACTCGCACTATTTGTACTTAAAAAGTTATAGAATAGTGCATAAGTACGCAAATTGGGACGCACCTATAGTTAAAATAGTCCATGTGACAGTGATTCATCCGTGTTCTATGTCAGAACGTGACTCATTATTGGCCGGCTCCTGCATCAGCATCACATGCATGCATCGTGCTGCACACGTGAACAGCGTTGGCCAATACTGAGTCGGCGTTCTGACATAGAACCTTGTTTTGTTTTTGCGCAAAAAAGTTTTCTTGTCGCTTCATTAAATTAAGGTTGAACCACTGCAGTCACATGGACTATTTTAACTATGTCTTTACTCTCGTTCTGGGCCTTGAAAGGTGCAATGACATTGCTATCTATGTGTGGTTCAGAAACCTCTCAGATTTCATCAAAAATATCTTAATTTGTGTTCTGAAGATGAACGAAGGTCTTACAGGTTTGGAACGACATGAGGGTAAGTAATTAATGACAGAAATTTCATTTTTGGGTGAACTAACCCTTTAATACACGTGCTTCCTACTTCAGAATGAACGGCTGTAAAAGTTAAGTAATAAAAAAGTTGTTTAACCGGAATATGTTTCCTGCTGAACTCAGTGGTGCAATGCGAATGTTGAGTGCTCTTCTTTAAAGACTCAACAGATGATGCCATTACTTGACACATTTTTTAAAAAAAAATAATAATCGATTAGAATGTATAGAGACATTAACTTGTGTAAAAAATCAGAAATTTAAAATCTGTATTAAGCTCTATACATTAGCTTTTTATCTTTGTGCAGCGTCACTGCCAGCATGATGTGGTTGCCCTTTTCTTGCTGTAAGCCCAGACAAGCCCATTTGTCTGTCTTTGGCAAGGCAGTGCTATCTCTCTCTCTCTCTCTCTCTCTCTCTCTCTCTCTCATACACACAAATTCTCTCCGAGTGAATAATATGTCAAGGTCATATAGAGATTCCACTGTCTAGATTTAGTTGACAGAGTTTCACATTTTGTTTACTAGATTAGAATTGCTATGCAGTGTGTTCTATAGATAGTATTCTATTACTAGACCACAAATGCATACATATTAATATATTTGTCTTCGTTTCATTATCAAGAACCCATTTGTGTGTGACAAATAAGTGTATAAACTAGGCTACTTCCTTAATGACTGTAACGTAATCTGTTTTTCCATGTGCTGCAAGAACAAGAGTATCGTGTTTCATTTAGAGTAGGCTGGATCTTTACTGTGTAAATTGTTTTACAATAACTCTTAACTTGATGAAAGCAAAGTAGGACTTCCTTGTCACTTATTTAATCCCAACATCGGACGGCAATTGGTCTAAATTCGTCCAGATGAGACGTGATCAGCAGGACTATTGCCTGACGCTGCTGTCAATCCAGAATGGGGCGGTAGATGTCAACCTACCGGACCGCGCGAGGCGCCGAAACGCACGTCCGACACCGGAGGAGAAGTTGATCGGCGGAGCCTTTTATCCTCTCCAACCTGCTTTGGATTGCTCTTACTTCAACCAGGAATTAAAGGCATTGCTCTGTTCGCAAAGACATCCGCGGAATAATGCCGGACAGTAAAAAATTCTTCGAGAACCTCTCTGGAGCAGGGAAGTCCATTGGCGTCTTGACAAGCGGCGGAGATGCTCAAGGTAATTTTGTCTATAATAACAAGGATTAGGATGTCAAGGGTGCTTGTTTGCCCGACCTAGCAGTGGCAGATTGACCTGTTTGCATCTAATGATTAACGTTACACATCTTGGCAAAACGCAACCGATGCAACAGATGATAAAAGAGAAAGGCGAGGCAGTTCCGGGCTTTAAAATGACGCTAAAATGACTTTATCAGTACTTATATAGCGATTCTGAACTGTTTTCAGTCGTTAATTAGGCTACTGAAAATATGATTGGAATATGTTTATGAATAAATTAAATATTTTAGTGTTAAAACACAATCATTTAACACATAGTTTATAGATATTGAAATTAAAATAATTAACTTGCATCGCTGCACTGACCGCTCGAGCGTCATGACAACGCGTATAAATAAACTGCGCAAATGCAATAGAACATTTATACAATTAGCTATATGACGCAGCATTTACGTTATGTCATACGTCTAATTTTATGCTGACATTGGCATACAGTTAAATCATGAACGAATTAAAATAAATGATTGACAGATCAGACTATCTGTTGAATTTTGGCCGTCTATGTGTTTCCTCACCTGGTTTCCTGTGCATCTTTGTGCGCATCGAGTGTTATATTTGTTATATGTCATAATAAATATATAATAGTGAAGAATGTCTACGTGATGACAGGCAAGTATTAGAGCGAGACTCCCATGATGCCGTGTTCACGTGATAAAAAACCCACGGCATCCCAAGCATGAGCGCGCGAGTTAAAAGCCTCGTAAAACCATTTCCGTTTTAAAAGCACACCTTTCCCGGCGCTCGTTTATTCGTTTGCGCATGTTTAACAGAGAATTAAAGAGGTCACGAAGCGTTGTTTTGCTCTCTGATGCAATGTCTGACTCCCTTCATCAGTGTTATACGCTACATCCAACCTAGAAGAGACGATTGTATTTTCCTCAGAAACATCGCCTGTTTGTTTACTTTTGAATGCGTGTGCACATTTCCTGGACCAGCATAAAACACTAGGCTAGTTTTAATTTATATACAGTAATTAATTATATAATGTGAGTTCGTAGGAAAAGGGTGTATTTAAAATAGAGCTACTCCTAGAGTTTCCACTTCTGACCCATTTTGCCTTTTTAGTTCGGTTCTGGGTCTGATGGCACTAGGTTTCCTAGCAACGGTCTCCTGGCAGCAGCCCTCCCATCACTATGGGTTAGGCTGGACATACAGCCTCAGGGCAATAGATGCTTGATTCAACTTGTCAGGTCACAGCATGGGAACATACTGAGCAGAGCCTCCACCTTTCATTCCTCTATTTGTGCCACAAATGGTTTGGAGATCTTTGTTGATTGTTTAAGGGGTGTCCAATCCTGCTCCTGGAGGGCCACTGTCAGCTCCAACGCCAATTTAACACACCTGAACCAGCTAATCAAGGTCTTACCTGGCATACTAGATAGAAACTTCCAGGCAGGTGTGTTGAGGCAAGTTGGAGTTAAACTCTGCAGGACAGTGGAGTGGCCCTCCAGGACCGAGTTTGGACACCCCTGGTTGAAAATGACTTTCTCTGCACTGTAAAACCAAACAGTGAAATTAATTAAATGAAATTAGTTTGTTTCTCTCACATAATAATGATAGTTCATTGTACTTAATAGAAAAAGTTGCGTGAACTCAAAATTTCATTGTAGTAAGCTGAACTTAATATGATTGAGTTTCTAATTCACAGCATGCTTTGCCTCAGACTGTATAAATAAATGTTGAAATTAAGTGTTATTTTGTGTGTTTTTGCACAAGATTAACATAGGGAGACATAAGTTAGTGTTTAATGTTGTGATTTAAAGCTGCAGTAGGTAACTTTTGTAAAAATGTATTTTTTACATATTTGTTAAACCTGTCATTATGTCCTGACAGTAGAATATGAGACAGATAATCTGTGAAAAAATCAAGCTCCTCTGGCTCCTCCCAGTGGTCCTATTTCCATTTGCAGAAATACACCGCTCCCGGTAAGAAACAACCAATCAGAGCCAGGAGGAGTGTCTTAGCACTGTCAATCAAGCTCGTGTGCGCACTGATCACACTCCTGTCATGCACAGCCATAGTGCACAGCGCGTACAGGCGTTCAAATTCAAGATTACCGGTGTGCCGCAGCTTTGCTTATGGCGGACAAACAATCAGTTTCGTACGTATAATACGCCATAAAGTGCATATCATATGCACGCGAAAAACTGCGTACCACACGCACGCCAAAACTCATTTTGGCGTATATATTCTACGAGATTACAAACTCGTACTATTGATACGCATTTTCGTGTGATCGGGCTCTATTATGTCATGATATGCAGTTTTAAGATTTTTTCAGGCGAGAATGTGCTGGTTTAAAGCTCAAATTTGTGGTTTATTGATAAAGATAGCGCCTTTCTGAAAATTTGATCTGACGTTGTCGGAGTTTTGAGATCCAGGCGATCACCGGACGCTCAGCGCTCATGTACCCAGCCGAGAGCAGCCTTACCTCGGCTAGTCCTTCTGACGTTTGCTGCTGGCTCCATTTTGGCTGAGGGCAACGTGACGTTTCATAAATTTATATATGGCTATTTAACTTTTGTATCATACTAAAGCGCTGATTTTGTACGCTTGACTGAATTGTTTGCTTTATTTCTTATTGTATATTTTTATACCTTTTATAATGGCTATTATTGAACATTAAAACTGACATTTAACAAAAAGAGAAGGTTGTGTTTTATGTTAAAGCCTATTTCATTTCATTACAGTGAAGATAATCAGAGTATGCACAAATAGTATTACATTTAATATTTTTGAAATGTAAACGAAAAGAGGCAGGGTTGTTTAATATTTCGTTTAGTTATAAATATGACATTGCAGATAATTAATCACTCGTTGCTTGAGGCTATTAATATGTTTTTGTTTGTTTCTTTAAATAAAACGAAAAGAGGCAGAGTGGTGTTTAATAACAAATTTTGTTTTATTCTTGGCTAAAAATATGCATACAGAGGTAACCGGAGAAGCCAGCGCGAGCTGAGTGACGTTAAGTACGCTGCTGTTCCATTTGCAGTATCACTGGACTTGTGTCCTCCCGTCCACGGGTGTTCGTTCTCCGGAGTCGAACTTGCCAAGTCCTAACTACCAAGGACTACCAGTCCGAACTTAGTGAACTTGGTTTTGAGAAACGCCTAGTGTCAAAACTCTAGCCGCATAACATACAGATAATGTCACGCACTGTGGAAAGCAACTATTGAAACCTACTAATTCACTGGCTTGTCATGTTGCTGAAATAATGTACTAGCAAACCTTATTTAGCATTACATATCGATAGAATAATTACTTGCATACTGTAACGTTAGTTACCGTTATATTATCTTACTGGCTATTTATTACTTATAGAAATAGTGTAACGTCAAATAGTTACATTACATGTATTGCAAAATACGTAATGTTATGTGCCATAACTGTTTATCCGCCGTCATCGGTGGCCCTGCTTGCTTACTAGCCTGCGCGTTCACGGCAGGCTCCGTTGTGATGGGGGAGGAGCTGGGGAGGGAGGGCTGTAGCGCAGCATAGAGCAAGGGGGAGTGACCTGTGAGTTGTGCTTGTTCAAATTTTCAGGCTAAGTCAACGTTTTCTAAAACTCCCTACTGCAGCTTTAAGGGGGTTCTGTTATGTTAGTTTTGTAGGGTTATCATTGTGGTGAAGGGTATGGTTAGGTTGAGGATGGGCTGCAAAACTGTTAAGACCATATATACTGTATGTTGTTTGATTATATATGTACATGCAAGTATATAATGACAGTCTCTTTGATAATTAAAATAGCATGTGTTATTTGCTATATAAAATTTAACCAAGATCTGAATGTGATGTTTATGTAAATGAACTGAATGTAATTAACATTATGATGAGTGGGACGAGGCTGAGAACTGTGGGAATGAAGGGATGCTGGTGGCGTGATTTTTAATGTGAGACACCTGTGCACTCGCTCCGCTCCCACAAGTTTTGGCCCCGCCCCACTTGTCACAAAAATTTTAAGTTCTACTAACTTAAAAAAAATGAGTTAGTTTACTTATGTTTTGAGGTAATAAGTTTCTTCAGATGTTTTAAGTATTCTGAACTTATTGAGTTTTACAGTGTGTTTGATGCATCAGAATTTGTGAATCACTAGTCTTTTCTGTATTTCTTCATGCAGGTATGAATGCCGCTGTGAGGGCAGTGGTCAGAATGGGAATCTACGTAGGAGCAAAAGTTTATTTCGTCCATGAGGTGAAATTTCTATGAACCCATAAATTCCTATGTATTCTCTGTGAAATTAATATAGGACATTGACTGTTTAAAGCTAACATGAAATGAATGTTGAGATGTGATGTATATCTGAGTGTAACGGCTTCTCTAACAAGACAAAATGTAGATCGGGACTTGATTTTGTCCATAGGGAATTGACTGGAATGTTGGATGGTTGTGGTTTTTGGTAACACTTTATTTTAAAGAGTTCCTATAATGCCCCATTCACAAAATGTCATATAAGTCTCTGGTGTCCCCAGAATGTGTCTGTGAAGTTTCAGCTCAAAATAACCCACAGATAATTTATTATAGCTTGTCACATTTGCCCCTATTTGGGTGTGAGCAAAAACATGCGTGTCCCTTTAAATGCAAATGAGCTTCTGTTCCCGGACCCCTTTCTCGAAGAGGGCGGAGCTTTAACAGCTCATGCTTCAGTTGATCAACAACAAAGCTGGAGAATCTCACGCAGCCAAAATGAGGATTGTCAGTAATGGAGTGATTTAACACATCAACTAGCATGTGTCGTCATGTTAATCTTTTGTGCAAATCCAGCGTTGAATTGACCCTCGTTTGTAAAGCAGTCTTCCTCCTCTCTTCTTTAAAGCAGCCCAACATGGCCTCACCCCCTTTGTTGTGTGTTCTCGGAGGCAGGGTTTATGTAAATTTTAGGGTTAGTGATGTCACCGACCCGGGAAGAAGCTCGTTGTAGTCCCTACCAGCCATTTGTTGTAGTCCTTAAACAGTGATTTCTTTAAAAGAAAATATTTCCCTTTGCATTGAACTTTGAGCAGTGTAACTTTGCAGACATTGTTTATGCTGTAACAGCAACATTATACACTAACTAAAGTTAAAAAAGTTAAATCATAATCAACCACAACTTTAAGGAAAAGTAGTTACACGTTACTACATGTACCTACTTTAGTAATAACAGTAAATGATGCATAATTATGTGTAACTAACCCTAAACCAAACCGTAACTAGTAAATACATATAGTTAATTAATATTAGTCAGTACTTATTTGAGTAAGTACAATGTAACTACGTCACCTTAAAATAAAGTGTAACCTGGTTTTCTATTGGTTGATCTCATGTGTTGCCTGTAGTCATTTGATGGTGGCATCTATGGTCTTTGTTGTGCAGTGATAAATAAAGATTCAGGTATTCCAGCAAGCAGAATTGTTTCCTTGATCTCAAAGCACATACATGAAAGCTTTTGACAGATAAAAGGTGTCCATTCTGTGGTTGCCTTGGTAGAAAGGAAAATTAATTCAGCCTATTAATATGTTACAATAAATGTTTTTTTTTTTTATCCTCAGGGCTACCAGGGCATGGTGGACGGAGGTGACAACATCAAAGAGGCATCATGGGAAAGTGTTTCCAGCATGTTACAAGTGGTAAGCTAACTTCCATATTAAATTAAAAGCTAAAATAGTGCATAAAATTGAGTTAACATAGAGAAGATGCATTGCAGGGTTGTTGCATAGAGCTGCATGATTCTGGATAAACTGATAAACTGTATAGTTTGAGAATCATGTTTGGGGTAAACATACATCACCGTTTTTAATGTTGCATTATATTGTGCAAGGAAATAATTTACCTTTATTTATTTAGCATGTTGTTATTCAAAGTGACTTACAAATAAGGGACATCACTTGCAGTTTGTCACCAGATCCTTCAATATTGGGGAAGTTAAGCTAGATTTGCATACAAGCTAACTTAAATGCAGAAATGTAGGAAGTTCTTGTGTTTATGGTTGTTGTTAATGTTTTTCTTGTAGCATTTCTTGTTGTCATATAGCATTTGTTTTGTTATTGAATGAATTCTTTTTTTTTGAATTGATGATTCAATGACAAATACATTTTTAGCTGTCACTGTGTACAACAGTGTAGCCTATTTTCTTAATGTCACCGTGTGTGTGCAGGGTGGCACTGTGATTGGCAGCGCCCGTTGCAAGGATTTTCGTACCCACGAGGGACGTTTGCGTGCTGCTCTAAACCTGGTGCAGCGTGGCATCACTAACTTGTGTGTGATTGGTGGAGATGGCAGTTTGACCGGAGCTAATCTCTTCAGGGAAGAGTGGAGCGGACTGTTGGATGAGCTTGTCCAATCAGGTAGCAGAGAAGGAGGGGCTTATACTGTATTGAATAACATAATACCTTTATATTTTTCTCTGTATCCATGATTTGTTTCTGTCTCCCAGGTCAAATCACTGAAGAGGCTGCCCAAACTCATTCTGTGTTGCATGTTGTTGGGATGGTGGGCTCGATAGACAATGATTTCTGCGGGACAGATATGACAATTGGCACTGACTCAGCACTGCACAGGATCATAGAGGTGGTGGACGCCATAATGACCACCGCACAAAGGTATATGCTAACAATTACAATATACAAAAAAAAAAATCCCAGTTATTCCAATACATTTAAATTTGCAAACATTTTTGTTGCCCAACAGTAGAGCATGTCACTAGCCAGGGCTGGATTTACCTCATGATGTGAAATATATTTTTTTGGCCCCTCAATACCCCCCACCCTGACCCCAGTAGCTCATCAAGCTCAAATGGAGTTACTAGGTTTTTGGACATACGTCAATAAGTTCATTGCATTACGTTTTCATTAATTTACGGGTTATAAAATTTACTGTAGCTATGTGGGCTCTCAGTTTTTTTCTGTCATTTGTCCAAAATCTCATGTTATTAAAGATGAAGTGTTACACACAGGCTATTTAAGACAGTATTGGCTATGACTCGACATTCAACAACAAATACTAGACCCTCTACTTCGCTCCTCAAATACATAAAACATTAGCCTTTATATGTATATATATAGTGTTTCTTGAGTAAAAAAAAAATGCTGTACTTATTCAAAGAACCAGTTCTTTATTAACCCTTGCGTTGCAAACAAGCAGAGAGGATTCAAACTGTGTGTGGAACTTTATTCACTATAGAAGCGGGGTGGAGTTATGAGGTTTGACTGACAGTTTGATGATCCAATGCAGTTATGAGGTTTAGTCACAAGCTCTTTTTATTACTTTTCATTGGTTAAATATTTGCACAACTGTCAGACAGACGTAAAGGGTGACCGATAGTAATGATTTATGGAAAAAATTTACGAAATACAGAGATACAAATTTTCTGAATGATATTTTCAATTTTGTTAATTTTATATAGTATATGTCTTAAAGTGCTTTACCATTAGAGTGAAATAATAATATTTAATAATATTTATAATTTATACACATGCATTTTCTGTAAAGCTGCTTTGAAATGATATGTATTGTGAAAAGCACTATACAAATAAATGTGAATTGAATAAAATAATATTTCTCCTCATTGTAATTGGACCCCCCCGCCAGACATCTGAGCATATGTGCGTGCCTAGAATGCCAACGCATAAATCCGGCCCTGGAATTAGAATGCCAAGGTCATGGGTTTGATACCCATGCATGCACTGATAAAATACCTACCTTAAATGTAAAGTCACGCATTTTCAAGTCATACATTTTGAATATCAAATACATTAGACATTGTTTTGAACAATTTAAGCCTATCATTAAAGATAAATCAAGTTTTTTAAAAAAAATCATATTGTGTCTCTTTTAGCCATCAGAGGACCTTTGTGCTGGAGGTCATGGGTAGACACTGCGGGTAAGACCCTCAACTATAAACACTCAAAGAAAAATACGCTATATTTGAAATCAGCACTAAACCGTGTGTGTATGTGTGTGTAGGTATCTAGCATTAGTCAGTGGTCTTGCGTGTGGAGCTGACTGGGTGCTGATTCCAGAAATGCCTCCCAAAGATGGCTGGGAGGAACAGATGTGTCACAAACTATCAGAGGTAACACGCACATAAACATGCATGCAGAAACCTACAGCCACGCTCTAACTAAAGCAGAGAAACTACTAACCTAACTACGTTGTTCAGTAGCGTGACAGTACTCCAGTTGTAGCTAACAAGCTAGCTTTTACAGCAGTTGCAGTGTAGTTTGACCAAACATTACATCAATGTTTTTTAATGTTTCATTATATTGTGCATGGAGCCTTGCAGTCAAGACAAACATTAATTTATTCATTTAGTACGCGCTTTTATTCAAAGCGACTTACAAATGAGGAACATCACACGCAATTTGTCATCAGAGCCAACAATATATTATGTAGAATTATATGAGAGATCATAATATGAGTAATTTTATATATATATATATATATATATATATATATATATATATATATTATTATATAAATCAAAGCTTCTTTCCTGCACTAAATAAAAATTGTGACTTTTCTCACAATTATGAGATTTTATAGTCAAAATTGCAAATGAGAAATAAATCACAATTCAGACTTTTTTTTCCAAATTGTGAGAAAAATAAACAAGCATTCAGATGATTCATTTTAATGAACTGGTTCAAAAAATTCACCTAATCCATTGATTCATCACTCAGTTGTGTTCCTGGAACTCTTCAATTTTTAACATTGTTTTTGTAGAAAGAATAAACATTTAATTAAATACTGTATTAAATAAAAGGGTGTTTTCTTATTAATTTAGTGTAAAATTATTTGTATTAATAGATTAAGTTTGATGTTGTCACTAATTGATCTATTGTTTTTGTGCCAGAAAAATGCTTCACTTTTTAACTGAATCATGTAATCTGATTTTTAGATTATTTAATAGCTTATAGCTTCAATTTACTTTTTTAATTTTTAGTAGCTTGTAGTGTAGCAAGGCACGTTTTCTAAAGAATAACTTAGTTACTAGTTGAAATTAAAAATAGCTTGTTGTTTAGCTTGCTACAGTTTCCCCAAGAAGCCATGCTCAAACACATGAACACATTCACACAACACACTCATGCATACATGCCAATGCACACACACACACACACGCACAGCTTGTTTCAGTCCTCCAGTGTTTGTCCTGCAGAGCCGTTTGCGAGGTTCTCGTCTTAATATAATCATAGTGGCCGAGGGAGCCACAGACAGACATGGAAACCCCATCAGCTCTAATGCAGTGAAAGACGTGAGTATCTCCTCCCCGTTCTCACCAGTGTGTATGTATGTACGGATGTGTGTGCGCGTGCTTTTTTTCCCTTGTAGAATCGCGCTGATAAGAAACGGCTTAATATCATCATAGTAGCTGAAGGTGCAATAGACCATAACAACAAGCCCATAACCACAGACCTTATAAAGGACGTGAGTAATGCACAGCCACAGGCCATACAGCACATCCATACTAATGAGTGTATAAATGATTGCTTTCCTTCTCTTACACATAACACAACAAAATATTTCCATTTTTTTCTTCTAATTTTGTTATAGAAGGATTAACAAATGCATGTTTTGTATTTGAGTTTTTGTAGACACTGCTTTTGGTGTAAATATCAGCTGTGTGTGTTTACATGTGACACTTCTCTTCATTTACTTTTGTGTTTATACTTTTAAGTCACACACATTTCTCTCACAACATGCATGTCTGTGGTTATGTTTGCTGACCTTGCATATTATGGAATGCCAAAGCTGCCGAAATAAGAAATTAATAAATACACAAAGAAATGTAATGAATGAATAAATAAACAAACAAATACATAAATACATAAATATACAAAGAAATAATTTTTTGTATATTTATTTATTTATTAATTTCTTTATATATATATATATATATTTATGTATTTATTTATTTATTATTTCGGCAGCTTTGTCTTTCCGTAGCCTTTAGAGTAAACTGCTTTAGAAATATTGCTCTGTTCTTGCATGTGTGTTTTAATTCATGGTGGAGTTTTGGGATTTTGGGCTCAGTCTGACATTAATAATAAATCCATCTACACTACCTTTCAAAAGATATTTTTCCCCCAAAAAAGGATGCATTAAATTAATCATAAGGCACAGTAAATTTTTCATTTCTCATTTTTGCAACAAAAAAACTATTTCAAGTAAATGCTTTTCTTTTCAACTTTCTATTCATCAAATGATCCTGAAAAAATGGTTTCCACAAAAATATTAAGCAGCACAACAGTTTTATACATTGATATAATAAGAAATGTTTCTTGAGCAGCAAATTAGCATATTCGAATGGTTTCTGTAGGATCATGTGACACTGAAGACTTTAGTAATGATTTGCTATCACAGGAATAAATTACTTTTTAAAATATATATGAATAGTTCAGATGCAAAAGCCACCTCCTTCAAAAATGAGATAATGATATTGAGCGATTGCTTACCGCACATATTATACGTTCATCAAATACTTTCGCTTTAAATCTGATAAATCCTAGCGTCAGCCCATTCAGAAATACCGGTTAGTTGGCAGAAACCGCTAAACGCCACTTCCCTTTGTCAGCAAAAGCCTCTAAAGTCCACAGAAGAACCAATCAGAAGATCCGAATTGAATCATATGATTTCAAGATGAATGATGGTGTGTGTATGAGCTGACATTCAATTGCCGAACTTCAAGTTTTTATCATGGACAGGACTTCGCGAGTAGCAAGTAAACACAATAGTGTTGCTTTTGCTGCTATAAAACTGACAGAAACTGACATTTTACTATGAGGTGGACCTAAAAAAATGTTAAATACCAATTAATTTAATTTTTGAAAATAAGGCATTTCAATAACTGACTAATAACCTTTTCATTGCCATTAAAGTGAAATTACTGAACCTAAACATAGGAGCCTGGTAAAAAATGTCAGACAGGTTTTTACAGTGGAACTCTTCATATATACAGTTATTCTAAATTGTAATAATATTTAAAAATATTACAGTTTTTACTGTATTTTTGATCAAATAAATATAGCCTCAGTAAGCATATGAGACTAATTTTAAAAACATTAAAAAATCTTTTGAAAAGTAGTGTGTGTCTGTCATTAATCTTTTAAGTTCGCTGGATTTGTTTGAGAATCATCTGTATTTCCGGTCAAGTAAAGATTGTGTTGACTCTCTACTGCAGCTGGTTGTGCGCTGTTTGGGGTTTGACACGAGGGTCACCATTCTGGGTCACGTCCAGAGAGGAGGAACACCCTCTGCCTTTGACCGCATTTTGGTATGGTCCTGACTTTATTTTATTGAATTAGACAAAACACACTTGTAACATGTTGTATTCACTCTCTTTAATTCTCTGTCTCTTCTCTCTGCCTCTGTAGGCGAGTCGTATGGGAGTGGAAGCCGTGTTGGCCCTGTTAGAAGCGTCTCCTGGTACTCCAGCGTGTGTGGTGTCTCTGTGTGGGAACCAGGCTGTCAGGGTGCCTCTGATGGAGTGTGTTCAGATGGTGAGGAAGCAACTCAAATAATGACTATAGTAAAGTTTGTTAAATCTGGGAGCTTTAGTGTAGCGGTGGACGTGCTCAACTTCCTGTTTCCTGTAGTCTTTCCACATCTGTATCAGTAAAAGTGTTTAGATTTTATTGCATTTGTCCTAAAGCAATTATCATAAAAGCAACATTTTACTTTATTTCTGCATACAGACGTGGTCCGTATAAACAGTATTATCATCCAATCCTGAATCTCAGTTTAGTTCAATCAATAAAGTATTTGCTAAGTAGTTTAATGCTCTGTTTGGGAGTTTTGGAGTTGTCAGTTTGATTGTTTGTCGTACTGCAGACACAGGAAGTCCAGAAGGCCATGGATGAAAAGAGATTTGAAGAAGCCGTAAAGCTGCGTGGAAGGTAAACCACAAAAACCACATCATTTTACTCTACAGAGCAGGTGTCGATGTTTATTGTAAAAATATTCATATCAGGTTATGCACTTTTATCACATCAGGAAATGTCTGAATGGCCTTTTTTCTCTTTTTTTGCATTTTAGAAGTTTTGAAAACAACCTGAACACCTACAAACTCTTGTCCCACCGCAAAATTGATGCTGAACTTCCACATGTAAGTCATAATGTGAACAAGACAGAATGTATATTTTGCACAACATGTTTGGTCTGCTTTAGCCTCTTTCTGTTACACTGACAGCTCAATATGTTTATTTATTTTCTTTTGTGGGGATGAGGATGGAATGCAGGATGGCCATTGTCATGTATGTACTGTACATGGAATATAGAATAGAATATAGAATAGAAAGCTTTGCCTCCTGATTAGGTTTCTGAACTTTCCCATTTATTTTCTCCACAAGCATTTGATTGATTTGTTCTAAGTCTAAAATAATATATCTTTTTTGTTTGCAATTAATTTATTGCAGAATATTCAAATATATGCAAATATATACTACTGTTCAAACATTTGCAGTCGGTCATACAGTAAAACAGTAATAGTTTATGACCCCAAACCTTTGAACGGTAGTGTATTAGCTAGTTGTTTGAGGGTGTAGGGAGAGTGTAGTCAGTTGAAATCACATTAACATGATGCTTCCAGAGATAGTTCACCCTAAAATGAAAATTGTCATCATTTACTCACCCTCAAGTTGTTCCAAACCTGTATGAGTTTCTTTCTTCTATTGAACACAAAAGAAGATATTTTTAAGGAACTCTGGTAACCAGACATGTGATGGTAGCCATTGACTTCCATAGTAGGAAAATGGCTTACCAGCGATCTGGTTACCAGCAATCTTTAGAATATCTTTTGTGTTCAACAGAAGAAAGAAACTCATACACGTTTGTAACAACTTGAGGGTGAGTAAATGATGACAGTATTTTAAGTTTTGGGTGAACTATCCCTTTAACAAAACATGCACTCTATAGAATCGATTAGCAGATAGTAGCATAGACGATAAAAATAAAACAATATCTTTAATGTTAAGAAGGTTTAAATCAGAGGCACATGACAACAGACCACATGTATATAGCCATGGATTACAGTGCTTTCTTGAGTGATTTACTCACAAATGCAGCTTAATCCAGGATTTTTTCCCAGTTGTGTATCAGATTAGATTTAACGCTGTATTGTTCTATAAACATTTCTGCGTGTCTTATGCAGTATGTGTAATAGCAGAGAGCAGATACTTTGAGCTCAACTAATTCATTTTGAGAAGCAGGCCTGACTTCTAATTGAATGGCTTTGTGTTTCATTATTTTTATATTGTGTGATATGCTCTCTTCTCTAGAGTTCATTTAATGTGGCCGTATTGAATGTCGGCGCTCCTGCAGCTGGCATGAATGCAGCCGTGCGTTCGGCCGTCAGGGTCGGGATCACAGAAGGCCACACTATGTTTGCTGTTAGTGATGGATTCGAGGGCTTCTATAAGGGACAGGTAACACAACACAAAATAACAGACCTTTATGCATAATTGGTGTTTCTTTAAATGTAGACACTTTTATGTTGATGTTTCATCATTTATTTTTGGAACTTTTCAAATGGTTTTTATGTAGATGTTTAATTTTTTTACTCTTCTCCCAGAGCTAGACTTTCAATTTTAAAATAGGAAAATATGTTTTAAAAATATTACAGAATTTTTAAAAGTTTGATAATCTAAACAAAGAGTGCAATAAATGTAAACAATTTCAAAAGGTAAATTATTTATGCACAATTTTTACACATATTACATTGTTGTGGCATCATTTTAATCACAACCAACTATTTTGCCATTTTTACGAAAGTTTTTTGAAACGTAGTGTACTTGGTTACCAAGAAGACAAAGTAAGATAATATATTATTATTATTATTAACATCATCACTATCATTTATTGCTGTAATTTAATTTTGTCAAATTCTATAAAAACTGTGTTAAAAAAATGTGTGTATTTTGTGAAATTAGCCTTTGTAAGACGAACGAGTCCAGCATTTTATTCCAAAATTGTTTAAAGTTAAATGTTATAAAATACAATGCATGGTTTAAGATGTGGAGGGAATTGCATGATATTTTGACATTAATTTTGCAAAGCATCTGTTGGCAACTCAGTCTGTGAAACACTGTGAGACAGCATATAGATGTTTGTGAATCAGTTCCTTGCCAAATGAGATAAACAGTCATGATTACAGTAAGCCCATTATTCCCTCCCACAATCCCCTGCTGCATTGTGCTCAGTGCCATATTTAACTTACTGTAGCATTACAGATCCACTTTATACGGCTTGCCTCGTGTAGAGGAAATGGTGCTAATGCTGCTTGTAAATAAATGCAAGTTTGAGGAGGTTTTTTGGGCCAAAAATTCCTTAAATGTGATTGGATGTGTTTCCAGTGGTTTCACAAGGTTTCTAAAATGAATGAATGCTTTATATCTCAAGTCTGTATTATTAGAAAGAAAAACAACATATTAAACTCTGACTGTATTGAACTCAAGCATCCAAACTCAAGCAAAGGTCCATGATCCCATATTTACTTTGATTTGTTCTGCAGATAAAAGAAATCAAGTGGGGTGATGTTGGGGGCTGGACAGGCCAGGGCGGGTCCCTGCTAGGCACAAAAAGGTACGATTATATATCTAAGAGCCCATTGTCAATAACAAGACACCGATATGCCTTTATACACTGAATAAGATGCGTTCTAATATCCTTTTTCAGAACTCTCCCAGCAAAACACATTGATAAAATTGCAGAACAAATGAGGATTCATAACATCAATGCTTTACTGGTTATTGGAGGATTTGAGGTATGAAAATGTAATATTTACATTATTTGTTTATGTAAATTTTTGTACACATTTTGCTGTGTATTAATGAGTAAAATAACATTTTGATTCTATTACTCTGAAGTTTCTGCTGAAAATCAATCTCTCCTTTACCCAGTGCTATTCATTATGATCACATGCCATTGTGTGTCTTTTTTGTCTTAAAGGTGCAGTAAGTGATTTCTGAGAAACGCTGTTGATATTTGAAATCATTCAAACAAACACGCCCTTACTCAAAAGGATCACACCCCTATCTTGATAGCTCCGCCTCCAAATTCACAAACACCCTATGCAACACAGGCACCTCGCCCCTCATGAGTGTATACGCCCCTTACTGCTGATTGGCTACTGTGTGTTTTGGTGCTCAGTCTGATCCATTTTTAATAACGTTTCTCAGAATTCTCTTACTGCACTTTTTTAAATGATGTCATGATCATATTATATTACTGCTTTATAGTATTTATTACAAATTGTTATTTACAGGTGAAAAAACAATAATTTACAGTGTTTTTTATTGCTACCAGATATTCATTAGTTTGTAACAAAATAACATTTAATTAAATGTAAGAAATACATTTCTTACAGTATAAATAGATTAAAATCTTTACATCATACACTACATTTCAAAAGTTTTGAGATCAGTGAGATTTTTCAGTAAGAAAGAAATTAAAATGCATAATTTATTTATAATTATATAATATTTATTGTCTTTTTTTCCCGATCTTTAAAATATCATACCGAAAAGAAAGTAAAAGTTTCAACTGTTTTGTGTTTCATCTGTCATTTCACAATCATACTTTAAATCTTCTACATAAATACTTCCAGTATCTTCCTACCATCATAATCAAAGTGGGCATGGCTCTCTGCCCTTCCCCTTCTTAATATTACTCATAATTCTAGCCAGTGACCCGTAAGTCCTTGCTCTGACCGCAGGCATATTTGGGGTTGATGGAGCTGCAAGCAGCTCGTTCCCAACACACAGAGCTTTGTGTTCCCCATGGTGATGGTCCCGGCCACTGTGTCCAACAATATCCCCGGCTCAGACCTGAGTATCGGGGCAGACACGGCCCTCAACGCCATCACGGATGTAAGACGTCACACACTCGTGTCAGAGAGTGTGTGTGTGTGGGGTGGTGGGCTTGTATATCTGTTTGTCAAGAGCACTGTCAGTAAGAGACGCTGAAAGGTCAGGGCTGATGATGACCAACCTCCCTGCCAGGAAACACACAGGTCACACTCGAAATACTTGAAGGTTAAATGACATTGACATGGATGGCAGCCAGCCTAGATAAGAAGGTCATTTTTGATTTTAGATGCAAATGTAGACCTTATGCAGAGCATAGAAAGTGTGAAAGAGCAATGTTTGGTGGAATGAGGTAGATTTCTATGCTTTAAAGGGATAGTTCACCCAAAAATGAAAATTCTCTCATCATTTACTCACCCTCAAGTCGTTCCAAACCTGTATGAATTTTATTTTATTTTATTCTTCTGAACACAAAAGAAGATATTTTGAAAAACATGTTAACCAAACAGTTGATGGACCACATTGTCTTGCATAGTATCTGGGAAAAATACTATGGAAGTCAGTGGGATCCATCAAATGTTTGGTTACTGACATTCCTCAAAATGTCTTCTTTTGTGTTCAGCAGAAGAAAGAAATTCATACAGGTTTGGAACAACTTGAGGGTGAGTAAATGATGACAAAATTTTCATTTTATTTTAACTATCCCTTTAACGGTGTAAAGAGTATATATAATATGTACTATAATATGTACTAAACTGTTTTATGATAGAAATGTTAAACAACCAACAGTAATATTCAGTGATAGAAACCATGTGACGAGACAAAAAACATTAATAGAGGCCTTTTTTGCCACTGTATTTGGCATAAGAGTTAATGTGTGCATATTTTAAAATAAAAATACTATTTGCAAATAGTACAGATTGATTAATGCTCCTTTTATTATTTAATTCCTTTAAATATTTATTATATTTATCTTTAAAGATAAATTTGGTTTTGTCCCCCCAATGTTAAAGACATGGTTATGGCCTTGATATAATATCGGAAGGGTTATTGGATAATATTGGAATTGTATTCCAATTAACGTGCATACATACTGTTTTGCAACTACACTGAAAAAAGAATCGGTGTAAAAACAATTTTTACTCAGAAATTCTTTGTCATTATTTATGAAATTTACAAGTAACATCGAATTAAACGTGACATTTTGAAGTACAAAGACTGAAATAGTATTTTCTTCTAAAATATACTTCAATAATCCTGTTTGTTTGCAACTTTGAAAAATAATTTTTTACAGACAGTGTAGTTTAATTTTACTCGGTATGTGACATTTTAAACAAATTACTTTAGTCTGACTGAAATCAAACTTTTAAAGTGCATGTAAACATACTTACAGTGTTTACAGTGTTCTGGCTAGAGCTTTGGTTTTGTATTATGAAGTAGAGCTGAAAGAGTTTCGGGTGGGATATCGCTGTGTGAGATGATGGGCTGAGGTTGGTGGTCACTGCAGCCTGACTGAATCAGCGTGTCTGCAGACAAACGCATGTGGTCACTCAGCACAACCTGTCACCCAGTCCTGCTTCTGACTGTATAAGTGTGTGCATCTTTTGTGTGTGCTTATATCGCAGGCCTGGTCCAACAATGTAGCACAATCATACTGAGATCCATTTTTTGCATTTTATGTTTGATTGTAATGCATGTGCTGCCAAACATTATCTAAAAGTTTTCCATTCTGTTTCATTTATAAATACACCTTTTTATATACACTGTGAGATTAAGATTAATATGCTTATTAATCTTGTACCTTTGAGCTCAGTTCTGCTGTTTCCAAATAATAATAATAATAATAATATTGAATAAATAAATACTTCTGGACAAATGAACACATGAATTAATGTCCTGGGACTGAGTTCAAAAGCATTTGATATTGAATAACATCACTAACAACAAAAACCATTTGGTGGACAAAAATCAAAACAGAATTTTTCATTAATATAAATTGGTAAACTTTAATTTATATCATATATATGTTGTGGAATAACCTTTTATTTTATGTGTTTGAGCAATAACAAATAATTACATGATTAAGCTCTTAATCACAGATGCAAATGGATTAATGAAATATTTCTTATTCATTAAAATTTAATGATTATGGACAGCATTGCCAGCTAACAAAAAATGTTCTAAGAACATTTAGCTAAAGTTATGAAAATGTCATTTCTTTTTTGGTTATGCAATGGCAAGGAAACATTCAATTTTATTATTCTTCAAATGTTACATTTAAATGTTCTTTGAACATTCTGAAACAAGTAGTAACATTTAAAAAAACGTTAGACTAACATCCAACTACAACATTTTAGAAAAAAAACATTCCATGAACATCATATATCATCTCAAGCATTCATGATCTCAACATCATGAACATCACACGCATTCTGTTAATGTTACTGCAAGAACGTTTGTTCATAACTCAGAGAACCTTGCCAGAACATTAGCTTAAGTTCTGAGAACATTCTTTTTTAGCTGGGTTTTGTGGCACACTGAGAAATTTCATGCATTAATTTTTCACTTTAAATTAATGCCACATATGCTGTCCTTAGACATTAAGTTGTACTAATCAAATCAAATAAGAGCAACTAACTGCATGATGTTTTGGACCTGGCCTGAAGTCTTGTGTGTTAATGTCTGCATGTGTGTGTTATGTCATGCTATTTAAGGTCTGGTTGTGCTGCTATTTAGTCTGGTTGTGAAGTCGGTCACACTTTGGTTCTTGTGAGGCTTCCTGCTATCTAAAAAACTTGCCTCAGTCACCATTTAGCCAATGCCATGCCCACGTCACGAGGATCTGGTGGTCAACTATATGTGCGATCTAGTCGTCTTGAGCAGACAGGAAATACTTTCTCCCCCTCAAAACAATCAGAAAGGTGTTACGCTATTTAGTGTACACTAAGAAGAGAGTAAGTGAGCATTCGTCCTAATGCATGTGCACTGCTGCAGGCCTTTGAGAGTTTGCTGCAGCTGGTCGATGCCCGCAGCAGTTATGAGGAGTTCTGTGTGCCCATGTGCATGCTGCCCGCCACCATCAGTAATAATGTATCCGGCACTGACCTCAGCATTGGCGCTGACACTTCACTCAATGCCATAGTGGAGGTAAGAAACATCACCCTCGCCCGGAACGCCAGATGTTACCATGTCGATTAGCACAGTATCAGACTGTATCTTTAAAGGTGCACTAAATAATTTTAAGTAATGTAAGAATGAGACAAAACATTTATGGGGTTTTTTTTTTTTTTTGTAAAAAAAAAAAAAAAATTTTTTTTTCAGACACGTACTGGTGTGGATTCTATGGAAGCTTGTTTACACCACTGAATAAAAAATAAAAAAGGTAATCTTTTTTTCTTGCAATTGCAAGTTTATTTCTCAATTCTGACTTTTTCTCAGAATTGTGAGTTTATATCTTCCAATTCTGACTATAACTCGCAATTGCGAATTTATATTACATGTCAGCCTTTTTTTCTTCAGAATTGGACTCGCAATTGCATGTTTATATCTCACACTTCTGAGAAAAGAAGTCAGAATTGCAAGATATAAACTTGCAATTGCGAGGAAAATGTTTATTTTTTGCAATTGCGAGTTTGTATCTAAACATTCTGACTTTATTTTTCGCATCTGTGAGTTTGTATCGTGCTATATTGACTTTCTAACTCACAATTGCGAGTTTATATCTCACAATTGTGAGTTATAAAGTCCAATTCTGAAGAAAAAAGGTTGATTTTTTTTCTCAGAATTTTGTGATATAAAAGCAAATTGTGATATAAATCTCAATTGTGAGTTATAAAGTCAGAATTGTGAGATATAAAGTTATAAAGTAAAGTCGCAATTGTAAGATAAAAAGTCACTATTATGTTTTAAATTGTTTTATTCCGTGGCAGAAACAAGCTTCCATAGGATTCAGCATTACACACAAGAAAATGTTTTTTGTTATCAGTACCATTGTAGAACTTCCCCTGTCGCATACATGATTAATTTATTCCAAGAGGAAGTGTACAATAATGTGTGTTTACCAAGATAAAGTGAGCATAGTATTCAGCTGGTCATGTGATCTCAATAAGACATTAGGTACAATAAAAAAAAAAAACACACTTTAAAGGCGCAATATGTAAGATTTTTGTATTAAAATATCCAAAAACCACTAGAACAGTGTTATATATATTGTTGACTTGTGTACTTACATTATCCCAAATGTTTCCAAGAATGCTTAAATCCAGAGAAATAAGCAATTTTAAACCAGGACATGGATGTGTCCGACTGTCCGTGCGTTGCCCATCAATAACATCATACCCGCGTTACTCTCGATTTTCAATTTTATTTTGTAAAAACCATGGAAACACCAAAGACGTTTTAATATATTACATGTTTTATTAGACAAGGGAACATCTGTTTGGTTACATTTATAGACAGAAAACAAATTATTGTTATATAGCTCAACACGTTTAGTCTTATTGATTAAATCTAGTTTTCTTGATTTTCCGGAAGTATACAATGCCTCAGAGAAAAACACTATTTTGTCAAGTAGCTAACATAGCATAATCAGATGCAGCTTTATTTTTAGTAACAGTAATACAGCATTTTCTCCATCATGCTATACATTTGTATTTAATTGCATGCCATTTATCAACACAAGCCATCCAGCATTTATTAATAAGATATTCTAATATCGATCAAGCTTACTGCAGTGTGTAACAAGTGACGTTAAGTAACGCTAGAACATAATTTTCAACACACTCAAATGTATCTTAATATGATAAACAGCGCTGTGTTACCTCATACGCTTAACCGGAAGAATCGGCGACTGCAGCATAATAAAAGTTCCGCTGCTGTCGCGCCGTGTGTTGTGGTCGTCTCTCTTTAGCAATCACTCCAGCGGCCCTGTTCCGCTCCAACATCACTCGCCCTGCTCTGCTTCATACTACAGTAACGTTAATAATCTCATCCATAAACAGGATTTCTGCCCGAGTCCCGTCCCGATTCTTTCCCACTGACTGTGTGGTGAAGACGACATTTCCCAAGATTCCATGCTCAAACTTTGTTTGAATAGGCGACCTCTAGTGGCGAAAAATCTACATACTGTGCCTTTAAATATATTTGTCAAATGTACTATTTAAAAAAATTATATACTTAAAATATATTTTTCAAGTGGAAAAAAAACTATACGATTTTATGCTTATGCCTGTGAGTTATGAGAGATATCATTTTTTTTAATAATTTTGAATAAAGAATATCATTTTTCAAGTGGAAAAAAAACGTTATAAGAAACGCATACAGAATGTTTTCCAGGTTTCATTTAATTGTTTTTTCTTATTTAAATATCTGACCATGAGATTTTAGGCTTTAGATATGAGATACATTATCTGTGGATATATAACATACCGAACTGTGTTTGTCCACTACAGGAACAGATTTATATGCTGATCTGAAACGTTTGTATATTTTCCCAAGTTGCATGGCAAACATGGATCCTCACAAAAAGCACATATTTATGAGTTGGAACCACATGCATGTTCTCTATTGTTGTGAACTATATTGTGCCTTGTGCTCGCATGTGACCTCTTGCATACAGGTCCAAAATTAACCAACTGTGAGTAAAAAAGCTGGTCAGAAGTACAACATTATACATGGTGTAAGTTAAATTAATTATGGTTTGAACTATTGTTGAAGTCACTGTTGACTCTAATAAGGTACATCTGCTTTTATGACTAAATAATTTTATTGTCATAGGCACAAAATATATATTTTAATTTTAATATATTATTATGTTTAAAATAAATAAATGACCCACCATTGGCCAGTTAATTTTGGACCATGCTTCAGTTCTTCTGCAATATCCTGTATGTCTGAGTTGATGGTTGTGTGTCAAAACTGCAGTCTGCCTGTTAATGAAGTGTGTGTGCATGAGTAACGATGTTTCATTCTTAAACCATTACAATGTGTGTGTTAGACGTGTGATCGTATAAAGCAGTCCGCCAGCGGAACCAAGCGCCGCGTGTTCATCATCGAGACGATGGGCGGTTACTGTGGTTACCTGGCGACGGTGGGGGGGCTGGCAGCCGGAGCGGATGCAGCCTACATCTATGAAGAGCCGTTTGACATCCGGGACCTACAGGTGAGAGGCGTACTTCTATCCATATTTACTGCAATGTGTTATCTGAATATAATATTTTAAAAAAAATATACACCTATGTTACACCTGCGGTGTAACTGGATGGTATGGATCAGGTGATTGATTAAATTTCACACTGAATATACACTATATTGCCAAAAGTACTTGCCTGACTGCATTGTGCCAAGTGTAAAGTTTGGTGGAGGGGGGATTATGGTGTGGGGTTGTTTTTCAGGGGTTGGGCTTGACCCCTTAGTTCCAGTGAAAGGAACTCTTAATGCTTCAGCATACTAAGACATTTTGGACAATTTCATGCTCTCAACATTGTGGGAACAGTTTGGGGATGGCCCCTTCCTGTTCCAACATGACTGCACACAAGTGTACAAAGCAAGGTCCATGGATGAGTGAGTTTGGTGTGGAGGAACTTGACTGGCCTGTCCTGACCTCAACCCGATAGAACACCTTTGGGATGAATTAGAGCGGAGACTGTGAGCCAGGCCTTCTCACAAAACATCAGTGCCTGACCTCACAAATGCGCTTCTTGAAGAATGGTCAAAAATTCCCATAAACACACTCCTAAACCTTGTGGAAAGCCTTCCCAGAAGCATTAAAGCTGTAATAGCTGCAAAGGGTGGGCCAACTCCATATTAAACCCTACGGATTAAGAATGGGATGTCATTAAAATCCATGTGCATGTAAAGGCAGGCGTCCCAAAACTTTGGCAATATAGTGTAGCTCTGCATCTTTATATAGATTCAGCTTGTGACCTAGATTTGAAAACACCACTAACTAAAAATGTACTGAAACTATAACTTTTGTGGACATGTACCAATATAGTACCATTGTTTTCTGTGAAGAAAGTACACTAAAATGTCAAAGATATGATGAATATGAATATGGTAATCACTAAGTACTATGGTATATATCTAAGTATTATATGAAATCATCAATCATGTACCATGGTACTTCCATGTTTTTGTTTTGTATTGTTCATTAACATGATGACTGAAATAATATGTCCACTGTTTTTTTTTTTTCTCTCTCCATAATTTGAACTGAACAATTTTTATTTCATATGTTGGTTATGTTTGGAATATCAATATTCTTTTCAATTTTGAATTTTCAGTGTCACATTATCCTTCGGAATTCATTCTAATATGCTAATTTGGTGGTGCTTATTAATATCAATTATTTTTGTGGAAATTGTGATACAAGATTTTTTCAAGATTCTTTGATGATCAAAAGAACAGCATTTATTTGAAATAGAAATCTTTTGATAAATGTTATATATATATATAAACAGTTCTATATAAAACAATAGTGAATTTAATATCAAAATTGTATGTCTAATGTATGTAAAATGTCATTTTTAATGTAACCTTCTCCATTTAAATACTTGAGTAAGTTCGAGAATAATTTATGCAATTTTATATTATTTATTTGAAAGAATTAAAAGAGCAGTTTCATGTCTATCCTTGTATTGTTCAACTGGTCAAGGTTGATATGTGATTTAGAAAGTAATTAGTAATAAGTAATGCAATGCTTTTTACAGAGTGTAATTATTCCAGTAATAATTACTCTGTTGAAGATGTAATTAGTAGATAGTAGTTAATTACTTTTTAAAGTAACTTACCCAACACTGGATAAGGGTTAAAGGTCATGTCTGCCACCTTCTGTCAGACACAGGCATTACACTCTCCTTCCCCGTCCTCTGTCTGCTCTGTCCCACGCACAGGGAGGAATATATAGCAGTGTGTACTATTTAAGGAAAGAGAGAGAGCGTCAGGCTGAGTTTTTATGAGTGCTCTATTTTTCAGTCTAACGTCGAACATTTAACTGAGAAGATGAAGACTAGCATCCAGAGAGGTTTAGTGCTCAGGTAAGATTTATATATCGTACATACAGCATTAATACACTACACTGATTTCATTCAGCTGTATCATGTAGATCTGTATGTGTAGAAGCAGTGAGGTGTGATTGTGTGTGTGTGTGTGTGTGTGTGTTTTACAGGAATGAAAACTGCAGTGAGAACTACACCACTGACTTCATCTACCAGCTGTACACTGAAGAGGGCAAAGGAGTCTTTGACTGCAGGAAGAATGTCCTGGGACACATGCAGCAGGTACACACACACACACAAACACACAAACACTGAACATGATCAGAATATTGTTCATTTGCCACGTTATGATGTCCTGTAGGGTGGCGCTCCTTCACCGTTTGACAGGAACTTTGGTACCAAGATTGCTGCTAAAGCCATGCAGTGGATCTCCAAGAAGCTCAAAGAGTTTTACAGACAAGGTAAAGAGAAATCATTCATGTAAAGATGCAGTCTGGGATTGTGTGAACTCAGAAAATGTGCTTGGTACAGCAGCTACAGAAAACTTGCATATTCAGCACAGCTAACATTCAACATAGTCTCAGATCTACATTTATGTAATTTTGTAATTATACAGAATTATCTTGATTAACTAAGAGGATAGTGAAATTTTGATTAGCAAAATTACACAATTTTAGTAAATTAACATCAGTGCCATGTGTTTGTCATACTTATGGGTTGCACAGATTTGGATGTAAAATGTAATATAATATTCAATATAAAACAATAAAATAAAATAAAGTATAATAATTATAATCTAATATTATAAAAAAACGTTATTAATAATGAATTGATAATAATAAATTACTATTAATAAAATAATGACATATTAATAAAATAATGTAAGTTAAAACTATAAAATATTATAATAAAATGTTATACATATAAATACATTTTATTATTAATCTATTAAATTTAGTACACTATAGTACTAGTAATAATAATAATAAAAATAATGGTAAAACAGTAATTAATAATAAATTAATAATAATAAGTTACTATTAATAAAATATATAAATATTAAAAATGATTTTTAATTTAAAACTAAAATGTTATAATAAATTGTTTACATTTATTTAACTGTGGTAACACTTTACAATAAGGTTCATTAGTTAACATGAACTAATAATGAACTGCACTTATACAGCATTTATTAATCTCTGTTAATGTAAATTTCAACATTTACTAGTACATTATTAAAATCTTGTTAATGCATTGTGATCTAACATGAACAAACTGTATCTTCCTTAACTAACCTTAATAAAGATTAGTAAATACAGTAACAAATGTATTGCTCATGGTTAGTTCATGTTAGTTAATACACTAATGAACCTTATTGTAAAGTGTTACCAACTTTGTTAATAAAATTGTTAGTTACTCCACAGTGCATTAACTAATGTTAACAGATACATTTTGATCTTAAAAGCGTATTATTAAATTTTAAGATTATAATTAACTAAGATTATTGTAGAAGTGTTGTTCATTGTTTGTTAAAACAAATGTAGTTAACTAATGTTAACAAATAAAACCAGCTTATTGTAAAGTATTACTGAATATATTATATACAAATATGACCATATAGATTTTTATGACGTCATAGTGAGTTATTTTCTTTTGCTCTTTGTTTTTTGCTTTCCTCGGTTGGCTCAGATGAAGGTAAGGATTTGCATCTCAAAAATATATTGATTGTTTGTGTTCACTTCAAAATGCAGAGTTATTATGCTTGTAACACTGACTGGTGACTTTGCAGTGCTTGTAGACTGTGTGCAATACCATATTTTTGTGTATTTGGTAGGACATGTGTTTGCGAACACAGAGGATTCTGCTTGTTTGTTGGGGATGCGGCGCAGAGCTCTGGTTTTCCAGCCCGTTGTACAACTGAAGGATGAGACTGATTTCGTGTAAGACAACAAACACACTTCACAAGCTGCTTCTAATATCTTAGTAATGAGGTCATAATATTGTTTCAAAGGCAACTCTTAAAGGATTCTATTTTGTAGCATTTCACTTTTTCACAGAAGTCCATGTGTAATGTTAAGTTTCTTGCTCCAAAAGCAGTATAATTTAGTCTTACTTACATTATCTCTCTGACCTTTAGATTAAAAAGGCTGTATGATACTGTACCTTTTAAGACTTCTAAATACTGAACAGGCATGAATATGTAATAGGGCAATAGTGTTAATGTTGTTAAATGTTTTCCTGCTAATTTTAATAAATGGTCTGGGTGGACTTGAGAGTAGTGATGGGAGAAAATAAGGGGGTTGAAAACGCTTTTTAAATCTAGTTTGACCAATTTTCTTCACAAAAATTAAACTGTTTTGAGCTGATGATCTGTAGTCAAAAGGGTGTAATGCAAAAAAAAAAAAAAAATAAAAATAATAAAATAAAATAATATAATATATATATATATATAGTGTAATATATATACAAAAATGTGTCACTACAATTTTATAAACCTGTGATTCATGGGTTCACAGAAATCATCGCCCCCTACGGCAAACCATTGAAATTTTCAAACATTTTTGAAATGGGTATGGAGTAACAAAGCCAAATATAACAAATGAATTCACATGACTTGGGGTCTTTCACTTGTTTTTGGATCCAGAGATTCATTTTTTTGATGATTCCGTAATAGCCACCTTATCAGTTAAAAAACATGGGGGGAGCGCTGTCGTAAATGACGGAAATTCCTTCAATGGTGGGAAATAGTTAATTTTTAATTTTTTTATGTTCCTTAAGGTGTCTTATGTTTTCTGCCCTATATATATATATATATATGTATAATCATCTTTTATATATGTATGTAAGCAATCGCATCGTGCCTAACATGCCCTTCAGCCGTGACTTTTCACGATATAGCACTAGCCTCGAGTACCTTTTTGCTTTTATAAAATGGTTACCACACAATACAAATATTAAAGCCAAAATATGTAACATGCAACTTTCATGAAATAAACTCTTACTAAAACCTTCCTTCCGCCGAAAAAAGTAGTCCCTGACAACCGCAACAGATGTTACATTTCACCATTAGTGATGGCAAAGATTGTCTTTATGAGTGTGTCAGTCAGTAGCGGACTTTAACATTGAAAAGACTGAATTGTTGTGAACGCGGAATAAGACGCAACTGACAAATGCTTGACTAGCGCTGTCAGTCACGGGAAAACCCTTAAACTGTTTAAAAGGACAAGATAATACATCGGACATTTAAACTGATTTTTTATTATGAACATAGGACTGACCTGAAGGAAAATGCTAAATCTGAATGCAGGATAACTCGCTTACTCGATCTCTTTCTCACAGTACTCTTCTACATAATAGTAAGCTTCAATGAACAATATCAATTGAGAACAACAGTTTACATTGCTAAGAGTGGTGCTAAGGGGGTTGTGTAGTGATACACAGAACCGTTGGGTGAAGCGGTCATGTTTAATCATGAATAAACACAGTTCCTGTCCTTGATTCTGATGGTCAACAGCTAACCGTTTTATAAATATATAATAAACATATAAGTGAACCTCAAGGAACAAAAAATCAACTCTTTCTGCGCCATTGAAGAAATTTTCCACCATTTATGACAGCGCTTCCCCCGCCGTTTTGTTTTCCGCCATTTATGTTTTTTATATATTTTAATTACTTATATATTTGAATACTTGTATATATTTAATGAAGAAAAATTATTTTCAACCCTCATTCTGACTCTGTCTGAAATGATCTGTTTTTAAGGGGCGGCTCCTTCAAGCTTGTCAGTACACAACCACTGTTATGATTGCCTAATGAAATTGTGTAGTTGTGACAGTATCAACACCCGCTTGCTATTGTACGTGACTGTTTAGAAAATATTACATAAACTGGATTTTTTGGACTTGATTTAAGAATATTCTTTAGAGGTAGGATAGGGAGGATGTTTTACTGGTACAAAGACTTCTTATATGTCAAAAGATGAAAGCAAATTAGATTTCTCATGTCATGGCCTCTTTAACTCAAAAGAGCAAAGAGAAAATAATCCTGTGTTCCATGATATTTTCCCTTTAACATTTCAAAAACATTTTAAAATGAGACAGACTTGACCATTGACCTGATATTTGTTTATTTCCAGTCACAGGATCCCGAAGGAACAGTGGTGGCTCAGACTGCGTCCACTCATGAAGATTCTGGCCAAGTACAAAACCAGCTACGACGTGTCTGATTCGGGCCAGCTCGAACACATTGTCCGTCTGAGAGCTAAAGACAACTCTGCTGTTTAAAATCAGTCCAAGTAAAGCCTAGTTGTCTTGAAAATATAAACGTATTTATTGAGGACCTGTGATTCCATAGCAGATCTTGTAGAAATCTTTCTTGACCTGAACACATAATCATATACAGTCTGTGTAAAGCAGTGTGTCCATAGACATACAGCCACAAAATCCTTAAATATTGTAACTCAGTGTTGTGACAATCCATATGCTCAAGCAAATAGCTTATCCCTTAAATGGGGCCAAGTGGTATATTTTGTTAATATGCAAGATTTCCATATTTATATTTATTTTAATAAAGCTTATTTTCATTGACAATGAACAGTCCAGCTCCACTGACTAATTCCAAAACTGCACCTTGTTTTAGTTTAAATGAAGTCTGAATAAAAGTCTTCCAAACTGCTATTCTGTTAGCGCAGGCACTTTGTACCAAAGCAGATGTTGTGTTAGTGTGTTTGTCATGATGTACATGTGTATATGCTTCTAATGCTTCATAAACTCCCTTTAAAATGTAAAAAGGTGTGGCTTGTCATTTAATTTATTTGAGCACAGTTGTTCAGACCATGCACAACATATACACAGCACATTAACCCACTGGTGCTGCTTGTGTGGCAGTCAAAAATGACTTTTTTTTTTTTTTTTATTTCAATGAGTATATATTTTAGTTGAATTTTTTTTTTTAATATTTTGTATTTTTAGGGGATTTTTGGTACTAAATTACATTTATGGAATAGTTATCCATTTATTCAAGCATAGACTTGAAAATGAAATTTCCAACTTAAGCTGTTGTACATCTTGAATGCTTTGGAGCACAGACTTAAGTTCGGTCAGTTTTAAAAATACACTTGGCATATTGAGACAGTGAAAAAAAAAAAAAAAAAGTGAAACTAAAAAAAATTATAGAAGTTTTTCTACTATTATGAAAAATGCATAAAATACTATTTTAAATTGATTTTGAAATATATATTTCTAAAACATAGTTTTAGAGTAAAACATGAGAAAAATCAAAGCCATAAATCTAAAGTTTTGTTCCAAATTTGAAGTTGATATCTCAAAAAATGAGCTTTCAGTAAGATTTTGTTTGGGGCGCAGTACCAAACGTTTCCACTAGATGAAATTAATCTCCCATTAAAGGATTAGTCCACTTTTAAATAAACTTTTCCTGAAAATTTACTCACCCCCCATGTCATCCAATGTTCATGTTTTCTTTCTTCAGTCAAAAGAAATTAAAGTTTTGATGAAAACATTCCAGGATTTTTTTCCATATAGTGGACTTCAATGGGCACCAAACAGTTGAAGGTCAAAATTAGTTTCACTGCAGCTTCAAATTGTTCTACACAATCCCAGATGAGAAATAATAATATTTGAATTCCGGCAGTGTAGACACTGCTAAGTGTATTACTGCCCTCCACAGGTCAAAGTTTGAACTAATTGTTAGTTTATAACAGTTCAAACTTTGGCCTGTGGAGGGCAGTAATACGCTTAGCAGTGTCTACACTGCTGAAATTCTAATAGAGGAGAAGAAGAAGAGAGCTAGTTCAAGATGAACATTTATGGTTAAAAATTTTCAATTTTTTTTCAGAAAATAAGCGATGGTTTCTCTAGAACAATTTAAAGCTGCAGTGAAACTAATTTTGACCTTCAACTGTTTGGTGCCCATTGAAGTCTACTATATGGAAAAAAAATCCTGGAATGTTTCATCAAAAACCTTAATTTCTTTTCGACTGAAGAAAGAAAGACATGGACATCTTGGATGACATAGGGGTGAGTAAATTATCAGGAAAAGTTTATTTAAAAGTGGACTAATCCTTTAATTTCCAATGCTGCCATTTTTTACCCTGAACAGCACAAGTGTGACTATTTTTTTGTGTGTATGTGTTCACACAGCAAGTGCTAAAACCTTTACCAAGTTTCGTACCATCCCACCCAAGTAAAAAATTCTAAAAAAAAAAAAACGTAAAATTATTTTGGTCAAAAATGACAAAAAGCACCAGAGGGTTTAATTAATAAGAATCGGATAATGATTTAGGATTAAAGAAGAAAAGAAAACAAGATTTATATTTTTTAATAGAAAAAGTTTTCCATTCTAGTCAAACATGGTCACATTTATTATAATTCTATACATCTCATAAATAATCTTTTTCTAATTTATAAATCTCAGACACAAACTACAACACTTTTAGAATCATATGAGCTGTTTTTGACCTTGTTATAAAAACATGGAATCCACCATAAACACTGTGCATCAGTGTAAACAAAAGTAGATTTGCTGGTCTAATAAGTGGTACTTTAATTCAGGTACTTTCAGCACTTGACTGTTTAGGAGCACTTCTGTTCATCAAGATGACTCCTGTAATCAGAAGAACATTTGTGCATGATCCTGGAGCGTGTGTGTGTGTGTCTTTCATCCTAATAATAAGAACAGAGGAAAAAATGTCTATTTGACAACCCAGGAAGGGTCTTTTACGATGCTTTCATTTTCTGGGCCTAAAATAGCCACTCCACATGTCTGCTGGCCAATACCCAGATACCTGTAAAAATAAATTAAAATATATTAAAAATAGGTAAATATTATACACAAATATAAATATCACAAAATCAATCGAGCATAAATATTTTTTATTAATTTTATTTCTTATTTCATATTAATTTTATTAGATAATTACTATATTGCTAAGAAAATTGACATCTTCACCCTTTATTCAAATTATTAAATTGTTATTAAGTTTTATGTTTATTTCTGTGTTTATTTCTGTTAAACTGTGTGAACATCATTTTTGGTCAGGCTGTCATGCAAAGAAATTATGAACACATGCAAAACAATAATTCGCATAGTAAAATAAAACCTGTACTTGTAATTTGCCTTTTTTGCAAAATAATACCTTAACCAAGTTTAGCATTTTGTTTTTTCCGTAATATTTAAAATATTTTAAACTATATATTATAATATATTTTCCTCATATTTTGCTGGTTTACTCAAACTTGTAGGGTCATTAAGACAAACATCCTCCCGGACATCACTTTTGGCCACTACTGTACATTCATGAATGTCTTGTTACCTGCCAGCGACGTCAATTAGGTTTTTGTCGGTCACGGCGAACAGTCTCTCTCTGTATCTTTGCTTCATTTCATCTGTAATGCCGTTTAAAAAACGCCCCAAACCTGCAGCACAATTATAAGGTCCTTGTGAACCAGAAAGCAAATATCCAAAAACACAAAAACATTCCTACGCTACACATTTGAGCATTCACACAAAATATCCACAGATTCAAGCATCTAAATTAACATGAACTGCAGCAAAATTACACAGAAAGAGACTAAAACATCATTCAGCAAAGACATTCATCAGATCCTTCAAGAGGTGTTCTAAATGACTGACCCTTATCTGAGGGAGCAACAGGTGCATCAACGGCAGAGAAAACTGAGAGCTTGGCCTCATCGATATCCTGCTGGGTAAACTTTCCCGCTCGTGCCCACTCTACTCCGCCACGGAAAGCCGACAACGTCTGGGTGGAGTTTGGATCTCTGAGAGATGACAACCAGATAATAAAACAACTTAGGACATAAACACGCAATTGGCACGTACATATATATACACATAGGAAAACGTGTCATACACACCTATAGGAATAAAATGAGAACAGGCCGCCTCCTCCCATTCTAGCTCCGCCTCCATAAGCCCCACCCTTTTCTCTGATCTCTCCATGGAGGAACTTAGCAGTCATCATCCTTCCTAAAATACACAGACTGAGACACACAGATGGCAAACTGTAAATGAGTGTATGATCAATCAAAAAAAGACTAATAGCGATTTGATGGTCTAATCATAAAATCAAAAATGTAAATAATTAAATCAATATATGCATTTCATACACGTGTAATGAGAAGCACTTATGAATGGCTGTGGTTTTTTGCCAAAATAAATGCTTGATGGATTAACATTAGAAAATGAAGAAATTTAGAAAGCCATAAATACTAGTATTGTAATTTTACATTTTATAATAACAATATTATTACTATATTTTATTTTACAGTGAAAATTAACACGTATTTTGTTTAATATTTATATTAATAAAAAATAAAAATAATCAATGTAATAATAATAATATTTATTTATAATAATAATAATAATAATAATAATAATGATAATTGTTATTATTATTATTGTTGTTATTAAATTCATATTGCTATATAGAAGCACAACATTTTTGGCCAAATTGTACAGCCCTACCAAACCCGGAGCATTTTAAAAATCAAATTGCATTTTTTAATCAGAAGAAGAAAAAAAAAAAAAAAGTAATTAGAATCGTGCAACCCTAAGTGAGCATAATGACCATCTTTTTACAAAAGTGCATGGGTGTGTTTGTTGTACCTGGCATAATCGTCGTGTGTGAACGGAACCGTGCGCACACACTCACTGACAAAGTTCACAGTAAATGGAAGCTGGAAATACGTCTTCATCTGACAGGGTTTAAAATGAGGCTCCTGGTAGGATGAAGGGGGAGATCAGTGAGAACGCTACCGATGAATGAAATATGAATGTTGCTGTAATGCTGTACAAATGCACTTACTGAGATGAGTTTACGGCTCACAGCTGATCCAGCATTAGGGTCTAATGCTCTCTATGAGGGGATAAAAAAAAGTGAGATTTCCTCTTCATCTAAACACAACACATGAATGAATCAAGCTTTTTTTAATGTAGTTTTATGGGGGAAAAAACACTTATTTATTAGTGCAAGTGTTATAAGTGTTCATCCCTCTGTCTTTGCAACTTAAAAAATTTCAAGGATAGCTAAAAACCATTATTTTTATCTTTTTCACTAGGTACTATTCTCTATACAGCCGTTATGGAAAAATATATTAAGTACACTACATTTAACAGTTCACATATTCGCTGGGAATCGAACCCACAACCTTGGTGTTGCTAGCGCTACACTCAACTATATTACATTTATGCATTTGGCAGATGCTTTTACCCAAAGTGACTTGCATTTAAAGCATACATTTCTATCAGTTCATGCATTCTCTGGGATTTGAACCCATAACCATTGCTAGTGGCATGCTCCACCATTTGCGCTACAGGAATATTAATAAGCTTAATAAAGTGCGAAAACTTGTGTCTTCTAAAAAGAAAAGTATGGCTTCTTACCTCCACAATGGTTGGTCTAATAGGTTTGCGTTCCTTCCTGTTGGCTGCTATATTACCTATAAACCTCTCCACTTCCCCAGCTGCATCTGACATTTTCTGGGGTGTGGCGTTCACGGCACACCTGAAACGATGACATCATAATCATATTTAAATGCATTTGTAGCACTTTAATGATGACTTTTTCATTCAAACATCCCTCTATTTATTAACAAATTAAATAACTACAATATTTCACAGAAGAAATTATTATTGTGGATATTATTAGTAATCTGCCTAAATTAAATGAAGTGTTAATTGTTTTGTAATGTGTCTTTTGTCACTGCTTTAAAAAAGTAATCAGCCTATAGAGGTCATGTACGATTTTACCTCAGTTAATACCCCCAAACACCCCTAAAATGGTAAAATCACTGTAATATAAATGGCTTATTGCATTAGCATATATAATGCTACATATATTGTCATATACCGGCTGATATTTACCTCATGTTCTCAGGATTAAAAAGGTGTCTCTTTATCCGGGGAAGTTTCCTCAAAACTGAAGTCAGATCAGTCATCTCAGCGATTCTTTTCATAAATTTAACCTAAAATTAAAATACCATAAATTTATGAAACAACTTATTCTTCTTGAATTCCTCAAAGGCTGGGGAACAACATCAGGAACATGTCTTATCACTCACTTGGTCCATCCCGCTGAAGGTCTCCTGCAGGTCTGCCATAGGTGTGAGCGATCGAGCTGCCCGTGTCATCGCGTACATGTGACCGGAGTAGGAAATGCCATTGGACAGCTCTTGAGCTGACATCATGACCAGCACACGCAGACGCTCCTCGTCATCAAAACGAGGGCTGGATGTGTACACGGCAAATTCAGTTTAAAATAGTTATACTTGCACAGAAATGGAAAGATTCATTTTTGTCTCTATAAACAAGACTAACCAGTTAAATATGTCACTCCACAGATGAAACATGTCAGGTAGATTCCGTTCCAGACAGGAAGATGACAGGATAATACCCTAAAAAACACAAATAAAGACATTAGTATAGATTGCACACTTATTCCAATGCAAGTAACAAGTTCAAATATCAGCAAAAAAAAAAAAAAAAAATCTCCAGAAAAATGTGGTTTCAAACCTACAACCTTCTGGCTACCAGTTCAGAGCTTTTAGCTCTACCTCAAAGTACTTATGCTTGCAAGCAAAAGAGCATCATATTTATATAAATTCACATGATAGGCGAGGAGGAAAAGAGTGATACCTGCTCGTACAGATCAAGATCATCAGTGTCTGGAATGATCTGTGGCGATACAGACATGCCTCCGGTCTTCAGCTCAATACACTGAGCCTGCTGACGATAATTCAGCTCCCCACTGCCCAACCTGAGATTATATCATCATTACATTAGTGTTATTTACTTACACTACTGTTCAAAAGTTTGGGGTCAGCAAGATTTGATAATTTATTGAATTAATAATTAAAATTGAATTTACCTCGGCATAGTTAAATAACAAGAGTTCAGTACATGGAAATGACATACAGTGAGTCTCAAACTCCATTGTTTCCTCCTTCTTATATAAATCTCATTTGTTTAAAAGACCTCCGACGAACAGGTGAATTTCAACATAACACCGACTGTTACATAACAGTCGGGGTGTACGCCCCCAATATTTGCATATGCCAGCCCATGTTCAAGGCATTAGACAAGGGCAGGACGTCTGGATGTGCACAGCTGAATCATCAGACTAGGTAAGCAAGCAAGAACAATAGCGAAAAATGGCAGATGGAGCAAATAACCGACATGATCCATGATATCATGATATTTTTAGTGATATTTGTAAATTGTCTTTCTAAATGTTTTGTTAGCATGCTGCTAATGTACTGTTAAATGTGGTTAAAGTTACCATCGTTTCTTACTATATTCACGGAGACAAGACTGTCGTTATTTTCATTTTTTAAACACTTGCAGTCTGTATAATTCATAAACACAACTTTATAAATCTTTCCAACAGTGTGTATTGTTAGCTTTAGCCACAGAGCATAGCCTCAAACTCATTCAGAATCAAATGTAAACATCCAATTAAATACCATACTTACGCGATTAGACATGTTGCATGACGAACACTTTGTAAAGATCCATTTGAGGGTTATGTTAGCTGTGTGAACTTTGTTTATGCTGTTAAAGGCAAGTGCAAGCTCCGTGGGCGGGGAGCATGAGCATTTAAAGGGGCCGCAACCTAAATCGGCTCATATTTAATGATGCCCCAAAATAGGCAGTTAAAAAAATTAATAAAAAAAAATCTGAGGGGTATTTTGAGCTGAAACTTCACAGACACATTCAGGGGACACCTTAGACTTATATTACAAAAAGACGTTCTACGGCACCTTTAACAAGGATGCATTATTAAACTGATCAAAAGTGACAAAGTAGGGCTGCTCCCTAATAGTTGACTAAACGTTAGTCGACTAAACGTTATTCGACAAGAAGAGGCTTAGTCAACCAAGATTTTATTAGTCGGTTAGTCGCAGAAAAAAGAAAAAAAAAACACCAGAGGAAGTGGCGAAGTCACGCAGTCTGTGAAGGACAGGTGGTTAATGGCGGGTCCTTGTGGTAATTACAGTGTGTTGGGCAGGAAATCCAAACGTTCGCCTATCATCTATCGACCCCAAATTAAATATGTCTTATCATTTGAAACATCTAAGTAGTGACAACTTTACATGGCTGCTCACTTTAACGTCAACCTAGATGAAAGTGCGCTATTATATATCCAAGTGTTCACGCAGAGTGTGGACGGCAGCTAAAGTATAGTGCGCTTTACTGCACGACATGGAAGCGATTTTTGAATTTCGAAACACTTATCATGTAACGAAGTTTACTGAAATCATGTGACTTTGGCGCTCCGAACCACTAATTCGAAACAAAAGATTCCTAAAGCTTCATGAACAAGTGTTTTGAAATCGGCCATCACTAGATATTGTCAAAGTCGTTATTTTATTTTTTTTGGCACACAATAAGTATTCTCGTCACTTCATAACATTAAGATTGAACCACTGTAGTCACATAAACCGTTTTAAATACGTCTTTAGTAGCTTTCTGGGCATTGAAAGTGTAAATTGTCTTGCTGGCATTGGAGGCCTCACTGAGCCATCGGATTTTATCAAAAATATCTTAAGATGAACAAAGGTCTTAGGGGTTTGGAATGACATGAGGGAGAGTAATAAATGACAAAATTTTCATTTTTGGGTGAACTAACCCTTTTAACATTGATAAGAAATGTTTTTTGAGCAGCAAATCAGCATATTAGAATGATTTCTGAAGGATCATGTGACTAATAAAGTATATTTCAAATAGAAAACTTTCTTTAAATTTTAATAATATTTCACAATATTAGAGTTGTTACTGGATTTTTGATCAAATAAATGCAGCATTGGTGAGCATAAGACTTATTTGAAAAACCTTAAAAAATCCTACCGACCTCAAACTTTTGATCGTTATATATAGTATTTGGATACTGTATACTCTATGTTGCAGTATGTAGCTGGGATAAAGCACAAAGGGTTTCATACTTGGTAATGACGCTGCAGAACAGAGGAACGTAGATCTTGAGGTCTTCAGGGAGGGAGTTGAGGTTGCACATGGCTCTGAAATAAACCATGCCGTTGGTGGGTTGCTCACAGTACTGAACAGGTACACCGCCTACAGACACAGAAAGAGATTGCAAATGTAGTAAATACAGTAATAATAATAATTTCAACTTTGAATGTGCTTGTTACATGTATGCATGTGCATTTTACCTGCACTACCCAGCTCTACAGGTGTGTAGGGAATGATCGGCTCAATGTCAGACACCTTTAATGCAGGCAGACAGGAAGCGTCTTGAGTTGTGCTCTGAGCAGCCAACAGCTGCAAACCTGAAACAACAACATGGTTTAATCTCTGCAACAGAATGAGAGTAATAATTCTCATCCTTCCTGGTCTCGTGAACGTACCTTTCTCATAGATGTGTCTTTGCGGTCTGCATCGCTGAGGATCTGTATCTTCTGCAGTAGTTTCTGTTCCTCAGCTTCAGCCTGTTTCTCCAAGAATCTCTCATCAGGACTCATGGAAAGGGTCAATCGATGTGTGTTATTCTGAAACACAAAAACCCAGACACATATTTTAAAGCACCTTAATGCAACAATCATACATGGAAAAAAATGCAATCATGAAACAAACATCCTGTTATAAATGCTGTTATTCTAGAGCACTACCTAGTATGACAGATTTTGATGAATGAATAATTTTACTTTATAATTTCCATTTGTCCTATTTAGTTACAGTTAGGATTGTCAAAAGTACTGGTACTTCAGTACCATGTAGGTACTGAAACCTCACCTAGCATTTTGAGCACTGTTGAGTGGATTCTATCTTAAACACCTCTGATTGGCCATTGTGTTCACATGCTCAACAGATATGTCTGTAATTGGCTACAATGATCAACGTTTCAAAAACATTTTGTAAACCGAGCCCTTTAATGAGCGCTGATAGACGCCTGATTTCAAACGCTCCCGTGTGTATCAGTGTAAGCGCTCGGTGAACATGTTTTTGAAACGTTGATCATTGTAGCCATAAAAATATACTTCACTTTGGTTTTAGTTAATCCAATTATGTTTGCATTTAATCTTTAATACAGCTGTTTTAATTTCATTTTAGTTTTCATTAACAAAAACAACACTGCTGCTTAAACACATACACACATAATTAGCAAAGCATATGATGCACAAAGCAACATCCATTGCATCAGAATAATTAGTCTGAATGACTGAAGAAAAGAATATTACCTTAAAGTAGTGTTGGACTTTGTCCTGAAGGTAGTGAGGGTTCTCCTTTAAACACTGCCGGAATCTGGACACACTCTCACTGATCTTCAACAGCTGCACCGGATCACCATCATGATTCCAGCAGGATGCAATATACTGACAGAGAGAGAGAGGGTGTTTCTGCCATGCAAGTTATACATTTTAGGCCGTCTGTCGGAAGCTAATTATTATAGCTAATAAAGTTTTAAACATGGATATTTTTCTTACAAAAACCCATCGCCTCACTTCAGAAGGCTTTTATTAACCCCCTGGAGTCGTATGGATTATATTTATGATGGATGGAATGGGATATTTTTAAATATATCTCCGATTGTGTTCCTCTGAAAGAAGATAGTCATATACACCTAGGATGGCTTGAGAGTGAGTAAATCATGGGATACTTTTCATTTTTGGGTGAACTATCCCTTTAAGAAAAATAGAAGTTGTTAGAGCCATGGCTTAGTGGTAAGAGCTAAGAGCTTTTTCATTTTTATAACATTTAATAAAAGTAGCAAAATAAAATAAAAAATACAAGTACACATTTGTAAACACAAATATATGTACTTGAGTTTACTCACTGAAGCGAGAGCTAGGCCGAAGCTGGTGGACTGATGTTTCATCTGAATCTCGATTCTATGCAGCAGAGCTTCAATCTGCTCCTCTTCAAAACCAGTTCTGAAACAGCAATTCATTTATTCATTTAGCAAGTCTTTTTATCCAAAGTGAACATCACAAGCAAATTCAGATTCTCTCAAAGTCAAAACTGAGTGGAAACTCAGTGAAGCATCAGCAAAAGCTTGATTTCATTTAAAAACACCTTATTGTAGTAAGGCAATGAAAAAGTCAGCCAATCTATACTCACGCAATGATGTCATCGATGGTTTTGGCAATGATGTGTTTGACCTCCTCGGTGTCGGCCTCCGCTATGCCTTGAAGACCGATGGTGAAAGACGCTTGTCTAGTGCTGCCGTCAAACCTGCGTGAATCACACATTTATAAAGCTCCACTCTCACTGATCAGAAAGAGGAAGTGATTTTAAAGTCTTGCCAAACAACGTACCCCACTGAAGAGGAGAAGTCAGAACCGATTTTGGGCTCGATCAGGGCTTTGTAAAAGGGAGAGTTTGGGCCAGAGATCATCAGAGAGGAGAGGAGGCTCAGAGTGAACGCCTCAAACGTGTCTGTGATGCTGAAACACACACAGATATGAGGTTAGAGACTACTACAAATGTAAAAAATGAAATGACAAGTGCTGTCAAAAGTCCCGGTACTACTCTTTGCATGCTTTAGGTATATAACCCATTGATAATTTGAATATAAGTTTTATTTTTAATGCTGCTAAGTACACAATGCAAAATTTCAGGAGTGTAAAGTGTATCAGAATGCAGGACTGAATCTGAAATTGCCATGTTTTGATAACCATAGCAACTGATGGGACAAAAAAAAAAATCTTAATATATAAAAAAAATTGATCTGTCCATTAAGTCTTGCAGTTTAATTTCATTAGGCCTGACACTTGTTCTGTTACCTGTATTGCGTTTCATTGTTTTTCATTTTATTAGTAATTTTTCATTTGATCTTTTTAAAGTGCCCCATTATGCTTTTTTGGATATTACCTTTCATGTGGTGTCTAAAATAGCTGTTTGTGAAAGTAAAAAGTCTGCAACTGCTAAATCAAGTCGCCAGTAATTCCAGTCTTACATCCTGCATAAACCTACGTAGATTTATAACAAATTTGCGTAATGCCAGCCTATGGCCTTCACTGGCTACCCGTGAACATCGTCTGCTTAGACCCGCCCTCAAACACTGTAGTTGTGTAGGCCTGGAAGAGTTTGGTTTGTGTTGTCGACATGTCGAGAAGGCATTTTTTTCCATCTTGGGCTAGACTTGATACAGCAAAACTGACGCCATCATTTGGTATCACTGTGTAACAAGTGCTGAGGAAGATCCAGAGCTGAAATTCAGATATGGCATTGGACGTTTTGTTTCTGACACATTATACTCTAAGCGGTTGACCAAACACAACAGTCTGGGCCATCTGACCAATCAGAGCAGAGTAGGCTTAGGAGGGGTTTAGAGAGACTGCATACTTTATCAAACCAATCTCAGAAACTGAAAAAAGGTGATGCTGCAATGTATATTATGGGGAATTGTTTTTTTGACCTTTTTATGCATATAAATCTATTATAGGAGACCGAAAAAAAAAACAAAATTAGGAATCCTTAATATGGCATAATAGGGGAACTTTAAAGGAATAGCTGGCACAAAAATGAAAATTATCCCATAATTTACTCACCCTCAAGCCTTGCTGGGTGTATATGACTTTCTTGTATATCCACTTTCTTGGGTGTATATGCCGAACATAATCAGAGTTATATGAAATACTATCTTGGCTCTTCCCAGATTTGTAATGGTATTGAATGGTGCCAGAGTTTTTGAAGCACTAAAAGCATCTTTTCTTAAGAAAAATATCCATATTTAAAACTTTATAAACTAAAATCACTGGCTTTTGGCAACGGCCATAATTGCATGCATGAGAGACCTGATGTAGAATGTAGCTCCTCTTCTCTCATATTGAAATCCTTTGACATTTTTCTTTAAAACTTCTTGTTTTAGACTTCTAATTCATGGCTGGGGTTCTTCCGCACTGGTCAATTCTCACCTGAGCTTACACTACACCTACGTCATACATCCTACATCCTACATCGGGTCAGAGGTCACCCTTCCACCAAAACTCGACTCAAAGCTGGGAAGAGCCAGGATATTTTTTAATATAACTGTGATTGTGTTCAGCTGAAAGAAGAGAGTCATATACACCTAGGATGGCTTGTTGGTTTACTACATGAACAATATTTAAAGGCTACATGCTAACGTTTTAATGTATTGTATACTTATAATTATTAATAACATTAGTAATGAACTACTTGAACCATGGACTTTTACTGGTACTGCAATTTTGCTATCGTGACAACACTAGAAATGACCAAAACAGACAAGTGAAAAAAGATGCTGTAAATATTTGTCCACTCACTCTCCCAGCAGATAGCTCATGCAGAGTGTGTTTTGTTTCATGGGGTCAGGAGCCAGTGCATCAGGCCTGCAAGTCACATGATCTGCTCTCTGAACAAAAACACAAAACATGAACAAACCTCGAAAAGCAATATTTGGACTGATTGAGTTTATTTTACAGGTCCTTCTCATGTGTGTACTGCGTAACGTACAGGTTTGTCCCAGAACATTTGGGTAGGAACTGCAGTGTTGGGTTCTGTCCTCTCAAATTTAGACAGAGCCTCTTCCTCTATCTGCTGGAGGTGCTGCTCCAACGGTAAGTCACCATATGTGAAAAACCTGCAATAAACACGCAGAACAGACAATGAGTATTGTCTGCTTTTAACACACATTCATTTACTGAGTCTGAGTGTTTTATGTTCGTACCGTGCATTGCTGGGGTGGTAGTGTGTGGCGTGGAAGTGTCTGAGCTGTTCCCAGGTCAGGTCAGGGATGGCCAGTGGTTCCCCTCCAGACACAACAGAGTATGTGTGATCCGGCAGGAGTTTATTCTGCAGGTGCTGAGCGTATATACGCTCATTATCTGACTACACACATGACATATACAACAGTAGAGAAGCATTTGTTAGTCTAAAATAATTACAACATCATAAGAAACTCAAAAAAATGTAAATCTGATGTCTAGCAGTTACATTTTAACTCCTATGCTATTTGTAATTATGGACAGATGCAGTGATACATTCAGTATATGGATGTGTGCATTATGCATCTTATTATGCATACTCAGGGATGCACTGATGATATATACTGGCATATGCAGATATTAATTTTTACACTATGATGCTTAAAACAAATATATTTTTTTTGAAATCAGAAGAGCATAAAGGAGTTTCCTTACAAACACTCCCTTCATCTCATTGAACACCACACCCTTGAACACCAGACGAGTCGAGGGGTCTGTGGGGGTCTCGTGCTCCAGCCTCCAGCCCTCCTGCCTGAAAAAAAACAACAACAAAAAACAACAAAACATGAAATCCTTTTCGAAACCAATTTATGTGCCATTAATTACACTATTTGAGTTATGGCCTTTACCAGAAGTCCAGTTCTCTGAGACAGGGGAAGAAAACAGCATCCAGATAGACCGACAGAAGGTTCTGGAAGTCTTTAGCATTCTGGGTTGAGAACGGATACATTGTGTAATCACTCGCTGGAGAGAGAGAATGACATAATCAGAGAGATAAATCACACACACATACACTCACTTGAACACAAACCCACTTCAGGAGGTACCTGTGAAGGCATTCATAAAGGTGGAGAGAGAGCGATTGAGCATCTTAAAGAAGGGGTCTCTACAGGGGAAGCGCTGAGAGCCACACAGGACCGTGTGCTCGAGGATGTGAGGAACACCGGTGCTGTCCATTGGTGTGGTCCGAAACTGCACACTATAATAACACACATACAAAGGAACGTGCACATCATGGAGCATATAATGGGCTTCAAATGAAAATCCTCAGATGTTTTAAAGCATTATCAGTCTCCATCAGATGCAGACTGTACCTGAAGAGGTTGTTGGAATCGTCCCGGGCTGCATGCAGATACTGAGCTCCTGTGGCATCATGGGAGAGCTTAACGGCCGTTAGGAACAAATCCGGCACCGCTGTAACCTAGAAATCCCAGTCGATGTTAGCACAAGGTCACTTTGACACCCATACAAAATGTCCAGAAGTGCTGTGACGGTCTGGTGGACTATCACTGATCACATTTGAAAGCATAATAGCCAAGAAGAAAATTAACCCTATAAAACCTACTGTATCATATCTGACACATGAATTTCTAAATTATCTGCATGATCATTTCTTTAGCAATTAAAAGGCCTTTTAGCATAATTCTTAAATAATCCACCTTCAGGGTCGTGGCACACAGTGAAATCTTTAATACGTTTTATAAAATAAACATAAGAATTGCTTTTATATTGTCAGTGATATTTCAAGATGAACACTTACTAGACTGAAGCAACTTAGATTTGCTTGATTATCCATACATTATTATTATTTTTTTTATTTTTTTAGAAAATAATGTTAATATGCATCAAATATGATCCATCCAGGCGTTTGAGTTTTTTTTTTTTTTTCATGTACATCTCTCAATAACCATTGTATTGAACTGCATTATGTTTTAAATGTACAGAGCTTTGATAAAACTAAGCATTAAAAAAAAAATCATACTAAGACATTATTGAAAGACAGTGACAACTGATATTTATATGCTGTAATAAAGATCCTATTGATATACATTACAAGCTATTAGAACTTCATCTTACTTTTTGGGCATTTATTATAAACAACAACATCTGCACCAAATTGCATATTTTTGCTCAGTTTGTGCAAATGCTCCACATTGTTATATAGCATATGACATAAACCTTATGTATTAAATATCATTCAAAACATAAAACATACACACAAACTTTTATATTTTTCTTTCATATTTTGTCTAAACATTCAATAAATTGTCCCATTTAAAACAAAATAGATTTTTCTGATTATTATTTCATATGTAAGGCTTTACTAACTAAAGCAAGCCACTAGTGATGCGCATTAAAGTGATTTTAGTATTAATTTACACACTGAATTCACTGAATGAATCTTGTCTTAGTTTTATAGAAACTATCAGACTCCTGCTTCACTATATGTGATGAAATAGAAACAATACCGGCATCATATGTATTTTCATGATTTGTTTACTCTTTCTTTACCTCTTTAACAGTGAATCCGTGGATCTTCTGTCCCACTGTGTACTGCAGTGCTCTCTCTACAGCAGAGCTGCCTCTCGACCTCCATGAACCCTGCAGACTACAAACCCCTCATTCATCAGACTTACAGATCACACTAATCAGCGTGACTGGGCATTTCTCAGTGAATTACATCACACACGTCAAAATTATATCACTAAACATGATGACAAGTAGTTACACTGACCTGAATAATAAATTAACGACCATTAATATATCAATAACAGCCTAAATAAGATCGCGCATGTGTCTGAAAGCAGGAATGAAGTTTAATTCAACTGAGATGTGTAATATTATTACTCACCACACATTTTTTAGCTTCGTAACGATTGTCTTACTTTGACGAAACATTTTAGATGCTTAAATCCGCTGTCTCTAATAACTAATGTGATTGTGGGCTAAAAGTTAAAACGCATTATATGTGAGTTTCTAGATTCATGTTTCCGTTAAGAGTACAGCTCTGTCCTTCCATGTCCCATGGCATGCTGTACACAACGCATGCGCACTTGACGCCGCAAACAACGCTGCTTTCATTGGCTGCAACACGAAGAGCGTAGAGTCACTGCTTCTACAAAATAAAAGTTTGGGCAATAACTAACTGGAAAAGAGTGTGGTCAATAACAAATAAGTTTTTTTATTAATAATGAAATTAAAGAAGTGTCCTATAAAATTTTACACAAAATCTACCCTGTCAAGGAGTTGCTTGAACGTTTCCATGTGAGTATTGAAAACTTATGTGCATTTTGTGGCAATGCCAAAGAATCTGTGACTCATCTTTTTTTTTTTTTTGATTGTATATATTAAAAAATGTTTTGGTTTGATGTTTCTAATTTCATTTCTAGATTGTTTGGAACATGTATACAAATTGATCTGTATGATATAGTATTTTTTTTTTTCTTTTTCTACAGGACAATGTCAATTCCAACAGTACAATGTGCTTCCTTATATAACTTTTTATTTTACTTGGAAAATATCACATTCATGTGAAAAAATGGACTAAAGCTAAGCCAAACTTTGAACATTTTATAAAAGAGATTAAACAATATGGAACTACATTAGACAAAATCAAGAACAAAAACACAAGAAAGACCTATGAAGCTTTTTGTTACTTTAAATTGTTGTAATTTTACCCCTGGCATGACCTATTTTAATTTACATATTTTTATGTATGTTTATTTGTTTTCTACTTGTTGTGAGTTGTATATTCATATACAATCCTTTGTATATTTTTTGCATTGAAAAATTAAATAAAAATAAAAATAATAACAAAAAAAGTATGGGCAATAATTAAAAAAAAACATTAAATGTAAATTTGAAGCTATAAAATACGGTTTGGATAACTATACACACTTTTAAGATTAAGGAGATGGAATGCAGGATGCATGTTTTTTTAAATATTTGACAATTAACACTTCCTAAAATGACCAGCAGATGTCAGTAGAAACAGGGAAACAGAGGTCACGTCTATGGCATAAACACAGGGGTCAAGTACTTAGAAAAGGAGGGAGCTCCAAAATAAACTTTTAGACGTATAGGGAGTTAGCCATTAGGGTTAATTATTTTAAAAAGTTTTAAATTGATAGGGTTGTTGCTAAAGGGAGTTTTCCTTACAAAGAATTATCATCGTTGTCACTGAAAAATCATAAGTTGCGTCCCAAATGACGCACTATACACTATGCACTTATACACTATGTACTTGTGCACTATGCACTCATCCATGTAGTGCGTGAATTATATAAGGTTATTTTGTCATTTAACAATGGTGTCCGATCCTCCTTCCCCTCCACTACGTAATTAAAGCTGTGACAGTTGAGTGCACGAAGTGTCCAACATTCCACACTTCGTTTTTTCCGTTAATTTAGTGCATCATCCGGGTATTTAAGGTGTACTTTTTCTTTTTGGAATTTTCAGTGTGAACACACTACTCGCACTATTTATACTTAAAAACGTCATAGAATAGTGCATAAGTACGCGAACTGGGATGCACTTATATACTGTAACTAGAGCTGCACGATTCTGGATTAATTGAGAATCACAATTATTATTTATTTTTTTTAAATTGAGATCACGGTTTTTCTACAATTCCGAAGAGATACCTAAACAAAATAGTGTGCAATTTTCTAGAGGCTCTGATAAAATGTCAATTGCTGCAGTCTATTAATATATACAATACTTAATATTAATATATATATAATACTTAATACTCAATACTTAGTTGGGGCTCCTTTTGCCTGAATTACTGCAGCAATGCGGTGTGGCATGGAGTCGATCAGTCTGTGGCACTGCTCAGTTGTTATGAGAGCCCAGGTTGCTCTGATAGTGGCCTTCAGCTCTTCTGCATTGTTGGGTCTGGCATATCTTCCTCTTCACAATACCCCATAGATTTTCTATGGGGTTAAGGTCAGGCGTTTGCTGGCCAATTAAGAACAGGGATACCATTGTCTTTAAACCAGGTACTGGTAGCTTTGGCACTGTGTGCAGGTGCCAAGTCCTGTTGGAAAATGAAATCTGCATCTCCATAAAGTTGGTCAGCAGAAGGAAGCATGAAGTGCATACTGAATTTGGGATTTTCCTTAGTTGTCAGTTATTTGAAATATATCAGTCTGTGTGTAATGAATGAATATAATATACAAGTTTCATTTTTTGAATGGAATTAGTGAAATAAATCTACATTTTGATGATATTCTAATTATATGACCAGCACCTGTATATATATATATATATATATATATATATATATAAAAAATATCTGCATAATTGTTTTTTGAACAAATCTCTTGAATGAATGATTCAGTGACATATTTTCAATATCGCCACCAACTGAAATCTACTGACAGTCTTATTTAAGTGAGTGTATGAAAGAATTTTTCTTCCCTAGTGTTTTTGTGTATGAGGGTGGGTCTGTAGAGCATGTTGTTCATCTCACTGATGTCTATTTTAAGTTCATGTGGAGGTAAAAGTCTGTAAAACACTCCCATGAACTTGCAGTACTGAACATTTATTGTAACATTGAACAAAGTGCTTCATATTTTGGTGTACACAATGTTCCTGTTCCAGAAGAGTCTTTGTTTACTGTTTCCACACAGTCCTCCTGTGGATCTTTATTGTTGTCTCTGATACAGGATCCCTTTTTAATCCCTAATGCGTGAAGTGCAGCAGTCCAGGTCTGGAAGAATGGAAATCTGATGTGTAATGTTTTGCACATTGTATAATAAAGAAACTACAAAACAGAAGTTTATAAAAATCATTTATTATTGTTGTATAAAATGTATTTACAAAAATAAAATAAAAATGTTACACTATATTGCTGCTTTATACTGTGTTTTTAACAAAGAAAACAATAAAGAGGAAATAAAAAGTACCATTGTTTACAGTAAAAAAAAAATTAAACAAAACCATCACATCAGGCTATCTATCTAGGCAGAGATATTTGAAAGATTACAAATGTCATGTTAATGATCATGGTATACAGGAAATTGAGGGAAAACTCAAGTCAAATTTCAAATTATTATTCAAATAGCATGAAACATAAGTAAAATGTGTTACATTGTTTAGCTCATAACCTTTAAAAATCTTAATATGCACATAAAGTATTATCAAGGGATAATATTGGAGTGCATATTAAATTCCCCTAAAGATACTGAATTCCAGTTAGACAGTAACAGATTTCATATTATCATTCCCTGAGTGAACACTCTCATCTCTGTAACACCTGCAGGGCTTTAAACATTTGGATGAAAAATGCTAGACATCATGTCAATCTGTACTCACAGAAACCAAAAACCGCCAATGAAAGGTCCTGATGCATTTTTTACAACCACAAAATGACAGCATACTACACAGTAGCAAATCCAGTTCCTCTCTTTATGTAACAATCATTTAATAACACAATTCAGACGTTTCAGTCTTTATGACACAAAATATACAGTTTTCATCGATTTTCCAGTTTCATCCAACGGATCTAGGCTAAAATTTAACTTTAATTGGCCAAAGTAATTCTTCTATTAATTGGCCAAAGATCAAGAGGATGATTTTAAGGCACTAATATGAAAATCTTAACAATTTTGTTGCTTTGGTGGTTAAAAAGGTTTTATTACCAGTAATATCAGCACAGTGAATGATGAACCTATAACTGCGGGATAAAGCAGATCATTTGCTGACTATACACAGCAAAAAACACTTTTATTACTCTTAAAAATCTATTCTTATAACCTACATGGACACATACATAGCTGCTCTGGATAAAAACATTTCAGCTGCGCAATAAAGCAGAGAGTTTTCAGTGCGTTAATGCAAAGTGTTACTTAAAAATAAAGCTTTATCTTATATATATTCTAACACCTTTGGTGCAGTTTCTTTATATATATTTTATATAATTTCTACAAAATTCAAACTGTAGTTTTTGTGGTGTGGATCATTTTCAGTACAGAATGGAAAAGCAGGCACAGATTTTAATATGGTAATATATGGATTTAAATATGATAAAATATGTCAAACAGAATTTTTTTTCTGTGCGGACCATGATTTTATTTTAAGGCAGAGTGAAATTAATACACTACAGTTAGTAAAGCCTGCAAATATGTTAACATGTATTTAGCACCAGACTTTCTGCATTGTCAATGCATTCATAGCTATGCTATAACTTGAATCAACAAGTCAAATGTCACCAGCATGGGAACAAAATCTATTACCCTTTTGCTGAAAACATATAATTGGCAAGAAGGTGCAACACTGACACTCAGTGAATACATAGAAAACCAGCTGTGCTGGTCTTTGGCATTTTTACACACATTCTGTTCATTCTTGTGCTGTACCAGTGTATCTGTCCCTCACTCCTCTCATTCAGATGTGTCGCTTCATGTGAAGGGCCAGATGATCAGAACGAGAGAAACACCTGAAAGAAGACATAATGATTACGTATAGCTCCAAATCTGTGTTTGAAACACTGTGTCCGATCACACACACACTCGCGGTCACCTGTCGCAGTGGCTGCATTTGAAGGGTTTCGCTCCGGTGTGTTTTCTGAAATGCCTTGTCAGTTCATCACTTCGAGCAAAGCGCCACTCGCAGCCATCCCATGAACACCTGTACGGCTTCTCACCTGCAGGGGGTGAACAAACACACGACAATACTCACCATTAGTACCGAAGGTCTTCTTTTCAACATAACATCACAACATTCAGGGCCTCCCAAAATGGGGTCCATGAGTTGATGAAGAGCGAATAATTACTTAGTTCATAATAATGTACAATTAAATAAAATTATTTCAAAATAATACAAAGTAAAGGTAGGTAGGTAGCTCCACCCACACTGAAATCTCATTGGACTGTAGTATAGATCCTCATGAATATTAATTATCAGGTAGGGATGAGAAGAGATTGGTTGTGGAAGTTTAGAAACTTTGTATATTATATGACAAATCCATCAAGATTCATAAGAAACACAATGAAAAGCACTAAAGAACATGTGCTGCTGAATTCTGGATATACTGCAGGCGTTTGATTGATTTAGCAGGTAAAACAACAAATAGTGCATTACAATAATCAATCCTGGAAGTAACAAATGCGTGAATAAGCCGTTCAGCATCAGGCAGAGTGAGGTTAGGTAAGGCCTAATTCTAGCAATGTTTCTGAGATGATAGAACGCAGATTTTGTGATTCTCTTAATATGGGCGTCTAACGTCAGATGACTGTCAAAAATCACACTAAGATTATGAGCTTGAGTAGATAATGAATACGACACTACCATCTAGGGCTGGGGGATATATCGCATGTGATTGTCACGCGCATTTTGTCAGTAAAGCCGTTTCCCTGATTACCACTAAATCGCCATCACCTGCTTTCAAATGGAGCGCCATTTAATAGACAGAGCCGTAGATCACTGACAAGCCACGCAATATCGCGTTCATTATCGAAGGCGATTCATCTGCGATATGAACGCGATATTGCGTAGCTTGTCAGTCATATTTCCTAATGATTTGCCCCAAAGGAAGCATATAAATGCTAAACAATATAGGACCTAAGACAGATCTCTGAGGGACACCATGGCCGTCCAACTTAAGATTTGTTGTTTCCCAAAACAACAAACTGAGAACGATCAGTAAGGTAAGATTCAAACCATTTAAGCACAGTACCAGTGATACCAAGCCAACTCTCTAGTCTATTTGCAGGATGGAACAAAGTCTAACAAAACCAAGATGGTTCTATAAAGAAACTATAACATCCATGGAAACCTTCCATTGCACACAAGTTTTTTTTTTAATAGTGCTATAGTTGTTCTTTTAGGTCTTTACACTAAGAAAAAAAAATGTCTTTTAAGAAATGTTCTTTGGGGAACCAAAAACTGTTCTTTTATGGCACTGTTGTGAGAAAAAAAAAAAAACTTTTGGAATTATTATTTTTTAAAGATGTAGGACACACATTGTTATTATGTCACCTCACCAATTCTTTAAAGGTTTTATTTTTAGGCTTTTGTCACTTTGTATTTAGAGGACATTTGAAAACCAACAAAGAATAGTAAGCCCACGTCTACAAGGTGTTCTTTGATGTGATCTAGGTTTCTTTATGATCTTTATTAGTTATTAGTGAAGTCAGTAAATTTTGCAAACATTTTGAGATTGCATTCAAGATGAACAGTGTGAATACAGTGTTGTAATCTATGTTCCTAGAGTGTATGACAGCATCATGAAGAATGAGCATTTCAAGAATGTGGGGAGTCACCAAACCACATTCACGCACACACAAACATTTGCCTCCAGAGGAGGAGGCCACAGCCGCCTCTGCGTACTAAATATTCAAACAATGAGCGTTATGCAACAGCAGTGCCGCATGGGAATCAACACACACTGTGCATGCATGCACTGAAGCTGTGAAAAGGAGACGTTTACTTTCACATTTATGCATTTGGCAGACGTTTTTATTCAATGCGACTTACAATGCATTCAAAGTATACATTTTATCAGTTCATGCATTCCCTAAGAATCACTGTAGTTCTGCCAGTACTCAGTCTGTTATCATTTTGTGAAGCTTTAACCCTGACATATGAAATAACAGTTTTGAAATGGTACATTATACTGAACCTTCAGACAAAATATTAGAAACTATCTAATACAAGTTCTGATGTTTTTTTGTTGCGTATCATACTTGAAACATCAAATAGTGAGAGTGAGAATATGATCCTTTAGGAAGAAAACAAACAAATTTGAGGTCCAAACTGAGCATAAATACACAATTTGGTGAAGCTGATGATATTTATATGGCCAAAAAGTAAGATTAAATTAGCTGTAAAACAATGAGATCTCTATAACAGTATAGCAGACTACTTACATACAATGCATATAGATATCTCTATATATTTTATGATGAAAGCTCTGTAGTTTTTGTGGGAGCAAAACATAATGCAATGCAGTATCATTGATGATAAAGAGATGTACAGATAAATGTTCCTCAAAAACCTAATATATCATATTTGATACTCATATTTTAACATGATTTTTCTGAGAAATGACGTATGGATAATCTATTAAACCTAAGTTGCTTCAGTCCAGTTAATAAGTGTTAATATTGAAATATTACTAACTATATAAGTTATTCTTACATTTGCTTTATAAAGAATCATTAAAGATTTCACGCAAAAGACGTGTATCACGACCTGAAGGTGGACATTTTTACAATTACACACTAAAAAAGAATTGTTGGTTTAACTTAAAAAAGTAAGTTACCTGGTTGCCTTAACATTTTGAGTTCATTGAAATTAAAAATTTGAGTTAAAGGTGCAATATGTAATATTATCTGTCCGCTAGAGGTCGCTAGAGGCCTATTCAAAACAAAGGCATAGCTTGATGATGCCAAGTTTGAGCGTGGAATCTTGGGACGTGGTCTTCACCGCAATGGATGGTGGAATAGAATTGGGATAGGACTCAGGAAGAAATCGTGTTCATAGATGCGATTATTAACGTTACTGTAGTATGAAGCAGAGCAGGACCAAGTGTTGTGGGAGCTGAACGAGGACGCTGGAGCGATTGCGCAACACACGCCTCACGAGCAGCGGAACTTTTATTATGCCACAGTCGCCGGCGCCGCTTTCGTTTTTCCGGTCATGAGTATGAGGTAACGCAGCTCTGTTTATCATATTAGATACATTTGAGTGTGTTGAAAATGTTATAACGTTACTGTGTGTTCACTTGGCGGCTGCTGTGAGACACTGTTGCACAATGCAGTAAGCTAGATCGATTTTAAAATATATTAAATGCTGGATGGCTAGTATTGATAAATGGCATGCAATTAATTTTAAAACTTATTGTATGATGGAAAAAATGCTGTATTACTGTTAATAAAAATAAAGCTGCATCTGATTATGCTATGTTAGCTACTTGACAAAATAGTGTTTTTCTCTGAGGCATGGTAAAAGCATGGTACTCGCAAAAAATAAAGAAAATTAGATTTAAACAATAAGACTAAACGTGTTGAGTTATATAACAATAATTAGTTTTCTGTCAATAAATATATCAAAACACTTGTTCCCTTGTCTATTAAAACATGTAAATATTAAAGTGTCTTTGGTGTTTCCATGGTTTCTACAAAATAAAACCGGAAACCGAGGGTAACGTATGACGCAATTGACAGGCGACTCCTCTCACGTCCCGGAGCCTTGGTTAAAATTGCAATTTTCTCACGATTTACAAATAGTTGCAAACATTTGGGATATTGTAAGTACTCAAGTGAACAAAATATATAACACTGGCCTAGTGGTTATTGGATATTTTACTGCAAAATTCTTACATATTGCACCTTTAATACAATGAAGGCAATTGGTTTAATCAACAGAAACTCAAAATATTATGTTATCTGAACCAAATTAATTATGTTGATTTGATAAAAGAAAAAATGTTTTGATAAATCATGAAAATAATTTTTTACAGTATACTAAAAGGCCTTTTACTTACTTAAGTGTAAACTATCAATCAGATGACAGAAAACGTAAAAGTTTGTGTGCAACAGGATTTTCAGCAAAGTTTTGATCATGTGTGTATTTGTATATAAAATATGATAAAGTAGGCTTTATAGGGTTTGGAGTAGTTTTAAAAATGCTTTGTAAGGCCGATTTATTGGAGTGACTTACAGCATGATCCAAATGAGAGAAGTTTTGTTTCCCAAAGCTGAGAAAACTGTTGTGGCAACAGTGAGTCAAAATACAGGTAGGATTATAGACCCTCATAGAAACTGCTTACCGGTGTGCGTGCGTTGATGTGCTTTCAGGTGAGAGCTCTTGGTGTACACCTTCCTGCAACCGTTGAAGTAACATCGATGAGCTCTCCTTCGTCCTTCGGGTGACGCCTCACCTTTGACCTCTTCCCCTCTCGCCTCCTCTGCCTCTTCTTTAACCTCCATAGGAGCGAGTGAGGGTGAGGAGGGCGGCGTCGGTGGCGTGTGTGTGGTGACATGCTGCTGCTCGGATCCGCTGTGACCCAGTGGGTGAGAGAGCACATCAGGAGAGGAAGTGATCTTCTCACAGCTGCCAATTAATGAATGGGAAGAAGTAGACATCCCGTCCTGCCTGGGGATGGAAGCGTCTGGTGGAGACGAGCTCGCTCCAGTCTCACAGCACTGCAGAAACTGGTTCCACAGATCGTCACACTCGCACACTGATTTCAGATCAGCTGCAGAGACGTAGGGCTCGTTCTGCAGATAGCGCTCAAGCTCAAGACAAGTCTGTAAAATACAAAAAGGGCAATCAGTGACGAAAACACCAATCAGAAATCATGCTCAGAAAATTCTAAAATGGAATCCTGTCATCATTTATTCACTAAGCCTGTATGACTTTCTTCTGTGAAACACTAAATTTAACAGAATTTAAAGGTGCTCTTTTCTATACTAATAAAGTATAAAAGCACTAAAAATGACACCGTTACCTTACCATAAGTAGTCCATACTCAAGTATCAGTCAATAATGGCTTAAAGGGCTAGTTCACCCAAAAATGAAAATTTTGTCATTTATTACTTATCCTCATGCCGTTCACACCCGTAAGACCTTCGTTAATCTTCGGAACACAAATTAAGATATTTTAGTTGAAATCCGATGGCTCCGTGAGGCCTTCAGAGGGAGCAATGACATTTCCTCTCTCAGGATCCATAAAGGTACTAAAAACATTTTCGGTTCATACAGTGGTTCAATGCGACGAGAATATTGTTGGTGTGTTAAAAAAAACGAAATTTATTTAGTGATGGCCGATTTCAAAATTAATGACAGAATTTTCATTTTTGGGTGAACTAACCCTTTAAGACCTTCGTTCATCTTCTGAACACAAATTAAGATATTTTTGATAAAATCTGATGGCTCAGTGAGGCTTTCATTGCCAGCAAGACAATTAACCTTTCAATGCCCAGAAAGCTACTAAAGACATATTTAAAGCAGTTCATGTGACTACAGTGTTCAACCCTAATGTTATGAAGTGACGAGAATACTTTTTGTGCGCCAAAAAACAAAAACGACTTTATTCAACAATATCTAGTAATGGGCAATTTCAAAACACTGCTTCATGAAGCTTCAAAGCTTTACCAATCTTTTGTTTTGAATCAGTGGTTTCGGAGCACGTATCAAACTGCCAAAGTCACGCCCCCCAGTGGTGAACCATTGAAATTTCAAAACATTTATCACATAACGAAGCCTCCTTTACTGAAATCATGTGACTTTAGCAGTTTGACACAAGCTCCGAACCACTGATTCGAAACAAAAGATCCGTAAAGCTTCATGAAGCAGTGTTTTGAAATCGCCCATCACTAGATATTGTTGAATAAAGTTTTTCTTTTTTTTTGTGCACAAAAAGTATTCTCTTCACTTCATAACATTAAGTTTGAACCACTGTAGTCACATAAACTTACTGAGTCATCGGATTTTATCAAAAATCTTAATTTGTATTCCGAAGATGAACAAACAAACGGGTGTAGAATGACATGAGGGTGAATAATTAAGGACAGAATTTTCATTTTTGGGTGAACTAATCCTTTAAATTTCTGTGTATTCCTCACATGGTACATATGGTAATTTTCTAAGTGTTTTGGAAAAGTATGACAACTAGCCCTGATAAATCCTAGATATGTATTTTTATATCAAAGTTATATACACTACTGTTCAAAAGTTTGGGGTCAGCTTCCACAAAAATATGAAGCAGCACAACTGTTTTCAATATTGTAATACGAAATGTTTCTTGAGCAGCAAATCAGCATATTAGAATGATTTCTGAAGGATCATGAACACTGAAGACTGGAGTAATGATGCTGAAAAGCATCAATTACATTTTAATATGTATTAAAAACACAGTTTTTTAAATTGTAATATTATTTCAATATATTGCGTTTTTTAACTGTAAAAGAAAAAAAAAACATACCGACTCCAAACTTTTGAACTTTATCATCTGTCAAAAAACATACGCGTATATACTATAGTAGCATGAGAAAGTAAAAAGAAAAGTAATTCAGGTTGACTTTTTAAAGTATAATCTCTTATCAAATTCGGATAAATAATAATATATTAGTTATTATTTTCACTTAATAGCGCGTCATGTCATCCACTTCAGTTTTTTAGATGTGTTGCTTTTTATCCCCTTTCAAAACTAAACGCAAAACGTAATCTTAGGAAATCTTATATACAAATAAATCCGACATTAAATCGCATCTTTGCTTTTATTACTCATATGTTTGTAACGGGTGCTTTAAACAGTACCTACCTGTTGCCAGTACTCCTCTAAAGACGGTAGTGCGGACAGGTATCCCGTGTCAAGGACACTCTGTAGCTCCTGGAATATACTGCACATGGGAATAACATCCATATCCCTCCCACGCAGAACTGTCAAACCCAGCTGGAAATACTGGAAAAGGCAATTTCCCGCCGTGTCTTCATGCGCGGACGTCAGGCAACAGTTTGTTTGTCTTTAGCGGACAGCGCTGCAGACTTCCCATTTCAAAACAAGCGAAACACGTTGAGTGTCGTCACCAGCGGTGAGAGGACAAATCAGAGGGTTCTGCTAGTGACTCGCCCACAGTTTCAACTCCACCCACTGGGTGTGTCTGTCCGCAGATCTGCTTGGTGATTGGTTATCCTTGTAGCTCTCTAGGTGATGATTGGTGGGTTGTAGTTGGCGCTATTTCTGGGGAGGTATATAAACATACCTCTTTCATTGCCATTGAGGAAGTAATATTTGTGGTAAGCCTATTTCAACACACAAAAAAGAGAGAGTCATATTTGAACAAGTGTAACTATAGCTTTGTTGGCAAGCAACATAAAAGGACATTTGACTGAATATAAGTGTATAGTGCTTAAACAATATATTTATGTCAATTTGAATAATTTTGCAGATGCTTTTTTTTATTGTTAAGCAAATTTAATAAGTGCTATCTTTCTGATAAAGCATATTCCTGATATGTGGATAAAAGAAGAGGTTTGGGAGGCTGAGATTTTAAAAAATTACACAAAAGCATGATTAAAATATCATGCAAGCTTGTCCAAGTTTTCATGCTTTATCCTCTTAACTGTCACCCTCCATTTTTGAGCATAGAAATTAAAATGCACTATCCAAACTTAAATGGTTCTAATGGAATGCTTTGGAATACAGAATATTGTATTATAGAATTCTGTAGTATTCCAATGTATTTGGAATGCTCTTTTTAATGAAGGCATGTAGCTGATTATTGCAAAGCACTTAAAAAATGAAAGTGTAAAAAAGTTATAAAGTTTAAAGGGATAGTTTACCCAAAAATGAAAATTCTGTCATCATTTACTCATCCTCAAGTAGTACCAAACCTGTATGAATTTCTTTCTTCTGCTGAACACAAAACAAGGTATTTGGAAGAATGTCAGTAACCAAACAGATCTCGCACCTCATACCATAGTATTTATTTTTCCTACTATAGTAGTCAATTGGGGCGAGATCTTCCAAATATCTTCCTTTGTGTTCAGCAACACAAAGAAACTCATACAGGAACTACTTGAGGATGAGTAAATGATGACAGAATTTTTGGGTGAACTATCCCTTTAAGTTTACTCTAAAGCAGTGGTTCCCAACCACATTCCTGGAGGACCCCCAACACTGCACATTTTCCATGTCTCCTTTGTCTGACACACCCATTTCTGGTCTTGGAGTCTCTGCTAATGAATTGATGACTTGATTCAGGTGTGCTTGATCAAGGAGACATGCAAAATGTGCAGTGTTGGGGGTCCTCCAGGAATGTGGTTGGGAACCACTGCTCTAAAGCATGGGTGGGGAACACTGATCCTGGAGGGCCAGTATCCTGCAGAGTTCAGCTCCAACCCTAATCAAACACACCTGAAGCTAATCAAGGTCTTCATACTAAAGTTACAGGCAGGTGAGTTTTTTTTTCAGGGTTGGAGCTAAACTCTGAAAGAGAGTGGCCCTCCAGGATCAACGTTCCCCACCCCTGCTCTAAAGCAATGTACTGTAATAAACATTTTTTATTTTATACAAAAATATATATATATTTTTTTAAAATATAGCATTTTTTCCATGGTAACGCAATGTCCAATTTCAAAATGGATTTCACAGGATGAATTTTTGAGTGTTTAAGCTTTTGAATGATGATTACTAAAATATGTGATAAGAAAAAAGGCAATAAAAAAAGAGTGCCAAAAGACAGTTAAGGGGTTAACTTTAAGTTTTTTAAAGTCTTATTTGTGAGAGAAAGGGATTGACATCTAAGTCGTTATTCATCTTTCCCGTCATATGAGGTGGATGGATCATTGAGTCACTGATTTCAATGATTCTGTGTCTTCTGAACTGGATCAGTCAGATTTATGAGCAAATCGTTGAGTTAAGTGATTCCCTGAAAGGATCTGCTTTAAAATAATGATTTTGAATAAATTACAACTTCAGTTTCAAACGCATACAGAGCCACAGGCACTGCATTAGTCTGTGCATGGCATACGTACACCCAAAAATGAAAATTCTGTCATCATTTACTATCCCCTCAAGTTGTTCCAAACCTGTATAAATTTCTTTGTTCTGCTGAACACAAGGAAGATATTTGGAAGAATGTTTGTAACCAAGCAGATTTCACCCCACATTTATTACCATAGTATTTTTTTCTCCCTCCTATAGTTGTCAGTGGGGGATGAGAACAACTTGATGGGGGAGTAAATGATGACAGAATTTTAATTTTTGGGTGAACTATCCCTTTAAGGGTGTAACATTCGGTTAATGTTCATCATCAGTGCTACAGCAAACAATCTGAATAACAAGTGCATGGAGGCATTTGAGGTGAATCAGATCTGAATCAATTTGTAATGTCTGTTATTGTGCTTTGCACATTCATAAAAGCCTTGGATTAGAGACACTGCTGTGAGGATTACGGAAAGTAAATAACTGGAAGCATGTACACAAACCTGAACCCATACTTTTTTTTTTACCTTATTAATTAAACCACTGCGGCATGTGAGTCTGTTTACAATTGTAAGCTTTCCGCCTTATCAAGGCCGTGTGAATGGATGCACGTTTACACACACATGCACCAACATGCACATACACACAGGGAAGGGAGTGTGTACAGTGGTGGTGACTCATATTTTCTGATTGCACTTGCAGTGTTTGTGTACAGGCTCTCTCTCTTTCAAGCTTTTAGAGATGTAGTCTTCTGCAACATAATCAAATCACAGAGACTGTTTTCATGGTAAATCACGACAGTAACGGGAAGACATCCACAAGCACATTTGTTAAAGGCGCCCTAGAACTTTTTTTTAAAAAGATGTAATATAAGTCTAAGGTGTCCCCTGAATGTGTCTGTGAAGTTTCAGCTCAAAATACCCCATAGTTTTTTTTTAATTCATTTTTTTAACTGCCTATTTTGGGGCATAATTAGAAATGAGCCGATTCAGGGTGTGTGGCCCTTTAAAAATCTTGCTCCACGCCCCAAGAGCCCGCGCTTGCCTTAAACAACATAAAAAAAGTTCAAACAGCTAATATAACCCTCAAAATGGATCTTTACAAAGTGTTCGTCATGCAGCATGTCTAATCGCGTAAGTACAGTGTTTATTTTGATGTTTACATTGATTCTGAATGAGATGGGGCTATGCTCCGTGGCTAACGGCTAATGCTACACTGTTGGAGAGATTTATAAAGAATGAAGTTGTGTTTATGCATTATACAGACTGCAAGTGTTTAAAAATGAAAATAGCGACGGCTCTTGTCTCCGTGAATACAGTAAGAAACGATGGTAATTTTAACCACATTTAACAGTACATTAGCACCATGCTAACGAAACATTTAGAAAGACAATTTACAATATCACTAAAAATATCATGTTATCATGAATCAATGTCAGTTATTATTGCTCCATCTGCCATTTTTTTTTTTGCTATTGTCCTTGCTTGCTTACCTAGTCTGATGATTCAGCTGTGCACATCCAGACGTTTTGCCCTTGTCTAATGCCTAGAATATGGACTGGCATATGCAAATATTGGGGGCGTACACCCCGACTGTTACGTAACAGTCGTTGTTATGCTGATTCGCCTGTTTCTTCGGAGGTCTTTTAAACAAATGAGATTTATATATAAAGGAGGAAACAATGGAGTTTGAGACTCACTGTATGTCTTTTCCATGTACTGAACTCTTGTTTAACTATGCCGAGGTAAATTAAATTTTTGAATCTAGGGCACCTTTAAAGGCATAGCATGGCTGTGTCCAAAATCGCCCCCTGTACCCTCATTTCCACTAATATAGCTCACTTAGGGTAATGAGTGTACTTGACGTTTAATTTGAATCTTAGCAAACTGGCAGCTCCAGTAGTAGGATGAAAAGATTTATCTTGAACTCTGTCATATAAACCTTAATTAAACAGTTTAATAATCAATTAAAATGGAATTTATACCTGTATGATATTACGCTGTAGCCACATTTAACCAGCGGTTTGGAAAATGGATTGATGGATGGTTCAGCTGCGGGCGCCATCTTCTGGTCAGACGTGGGAATTAATTCGCCGCACGACTCTCGCACACTCTCACAGTGCATTATGGTTGAGCATACATCAGTTGTACACTCCTTATTGCAGTGCATAGTGGGATTGAATGAGTGCCCTTGATAACATCCACTATGATTTCGGACACCAAATGGCTGTCCCCTCAAATAGTGCCCTATTTAAGGGTATAGGGGGCGATTTCGGACACAGCCTATGCAAGTTGCGCCACTAGAGGTGGCTTATTCAAAAAAACAAAAAACAAAGGCATGGTTTGATGATGCCCTGAATGAGGTGGAATCATGGGAGCTGTCGTCTTCACCTCCACAGCTGATGGAAAGCAACCCGACAGGACTCAGGCAGAAATCATGTTCATGGATGAGCTAATGTATTAAAGTTTTAGTAACGTTACTATAGTATGCGACAGGGTGGGACCGAGAGCTGTACGTGGAAGTGAAACGAGGCTGGTGGAGTGAAAAACAACTGTGCAACACACCGGTCTTGAGTCCCATGGAGGAGATCCGGAAAGAATGACAACAATGAAGGGCGAGAGAGGACCAGGCCTGGGATATTTTAGCTGTTTTTATTATGCTTATATATGCTGCTTTTGTATTGTTGTTTATGTTCATTTTACGATTAAAGTTATGTTTAATGTTTGCCATTTCCCGTCTATTCCTTCCCTGAACTTGAACTTTATTACAGTTACGTTTAATCACTTAAATTCACATTATTTTATTTCATTTTATTAAAATAGCCCCAAGTGATGAATTACTACTCATACAGGTTTATTTGACAAATTGAAATTGCGGGATAATGCAGCAATGTTACTTAGTCAAAACAGTCATACTAAAAATACATTTAAGTGCGTTGAAACTTATGAAATAACCAGTGTTGGGGAAAGTTACCTTTAAAAGCAATGCATTACAATATTGTGCTACTCCCTAAAAAAGTAACTAATTGCATTACTTAGTTACTTTTTATGGAAAGTAATGCGTTACGCTACTTTTGTGTTACTTTTCTCTGTTTGTTTTTATAACAACAAAAAAGTCCTGTTTTTGGCAAATGTAAAGGCCTATTCACACCGAAAGTGAAATGAATATTCAAATATTCAATATTCAATATTCAAATGCTAATTCACGCCTGTACAGTAGAGGGCGCAGCTCAAACAAACAAGCTTTTCAGCTGTGCTGCCATTCTGGAATACAGAACAATAGGATGCAGGAGAAGAAATAAATGAATAAATGTATGCTCACATTTAGTCTAGAACTAGTCTAGAATAACTATCATGTTTAGACAGCTCACACAACGCCTCTGCAGTTCCGATTTCTCTCAACATGTGGACAGGAGAACTGTCAGTCAAATGGAAAAAAAGTAACTTATAAGCATTACTTATAATAATTTTGAATTTTGTTGTAAATTTAAAAGTAATGCGTTACTTTAGTTACTTGAAAAAAGTAATCTGATTACGTAACTCATGTTACCCCCAACACTGGTAATAACATTACATAACATATCATTTATAACAATAATATATATAACAATGATTAGTTTTCTGTTGATAAAGTTATCCACACAGTTGCTTACCTGTCTAATAAAACACAACCAGAAATCGAGGGTACCGCTGATATGACGTCATTGACAGGCGACGCAAAGTCATGGGCATTACACTGGTTAAAATGACTGATTTCTCTGGATTTAAACATTGTTGAAAACATTTGGGATCATATAATTACATAAGTTGACAAAATATGTAACACTGTTCTAGGTTTTGGATATTTTAATTAAAAAAATCTTGCATATTGTGCTTTTAACAAGAAGTCTCCTCAGGAACTTTGGGAAATGTAGTTTTATTGTGATAGTGTGCTATTTTCCCATGCATGATCCCTCATACCAAGCCTGACAAATCACATTGTTAATGAGATGGAATGGAATTTAATGTAAGTAAAACAAAGACATACAAGACTGCACAGGTTTGAATGCTCAGCCAAGGGTGTGCGTGCCTGAATGAGAGAGCATATTGTTCTGTTACTCGTCGTTATGGAAATCTAGCAAGACTGACACACATGTGACTGGAAAATGTTCCTTATAAGGGATTGACATTGCAACATTATTGTATACTGATGCAATGAGCTAGTATATTTGTTCTGTACTTTTGTGGTTTTGTTCCATTAAGGTGGGGTTCTGCTGCTTGATTTGTGATGTGTTTCTTTGTTGTGTGGTGAGAAGAATTACTAAAATACCATATATGTATGTATGTGTATGTGACTGTGTCTGTGTGTGTAAGCTCTGTTCCAGCTTGCTAACAATTTTAATACCATTTCAAAATGCATATACCTGCACAGTACATACATATACCTGGGAGCTTCTTAAAGGGTTAGTTCACCCAAAAATGAAAATTATGTCATTAATGACTCGTAATGACCCTCATGTCGTTCCAAACCCGTAAGACCTCCGTTCATCTTCGGAACACAGTTTAAGATATTTTAGATTTAGTCCGAGAGCTTTCTGTCCCTCCAATTAAAATGTATGTACGGTAGACTGTCCATGTCCAGAAAGGTAATAAAAACATCATCAAAGTAGTCCATGTGACATCAGTGGGTTAGTTAGAAGTTTTTGAAGCATCTAAAATACATTTTGGTCCAAAAATAACAAAAACTACGACTTTATTCAGCATTGTATTCTCTTCTGGGTCTGTGTATATCCGCTTTCAATCCACAGTGACGCTGCTTCTTATTCTTCTACGGCGGTTGGCATCCAGCTTATTGATGCATTACCGCCCCCTTCTGCTCCGGACAGTGATGTGATTAGGACATCCGCGACATGCACACCTACGCACCATTTTAAAATATAGCAATACCAAAATACAAACAATGTAGAATAGCTTGAATACATCGTGCGTCTCCCTCAGACTGTAAACGAAGCTCGGGCGCACTACATAACACGTCATCAGCGTCACTGTCCGGAGCAGAAGGGGGCGGTAATGCATCAATAAGCTGGATGCCAACCGCCATAGAAGAAGAAGAAGCAGCGTCACTGTGGATTGAAAGCAGAAAGTTCTCGGACTAAATCTAAAATATCTTAATTTGTGTTCCGAAGATGAACGGAGGTCTTACGGGTTTGGAACGACATGAGGGTGAGTAATTAATGACATAATTTTCATTTTTGGGTGAACTAACCCTTTAAGTCTCAATGTGTTACATGATATTCTAAGTTTTATTTTCCTTTCAAAACATTTATTATCAAAGTAAGTTATAGTAGATGTAAATAATCAATCAAAGGGAGAAAGAGGGAAAGAGCCAAAGCAAACTGGGTTGAAAAGATACTGAACGAGTGAACGATAGATAGACAGATATAAAGTATTTGCCCAGAAAACCAACATTTTACCACAAGCTCTTTTCAGTGAGTCTAACAGAAGAACCACCAGGAACACTGAGCACAATTCTGCACAATCTTCAGATAATTGTGTTCAAGCAATAACCTTCTTGAGTGTTTGGATACATGAATCCAACCAGTCCGTTATACACACAGCCACACACACTTGATCAGACTTGTTTAAAAGGGCGTTTTTGTTCTTAGAGACAGATTCCTTTTTGTAGCATCTACTTTGTTTTGGAGGTAATGGCTGTTCCTAGAAGTAGTTTTACACAAGCATACTGTACATACCTAAAGCTTGAGACATTCTCGTGTTCTGTTATTATTCTAGACTTCTTTAGAACATACACTGTAATAACAAATGTGGTTCCAGTCCAGGCTCGCCATCATACAACACATGTTGTTTTTTTTTTTTTTTTTTTATGAGATCTTTTATGATACGGTGCTTTGATGTTCTGTCATCCGATTCAAACATTTTGCTGTTATAAACAAGACTTGTTTTATTTTCTCAGGAAAGCTAAACCATTACCAAGAATCCCATTGACCCACATGCTCTTTTGACAATGTTCTCCATCCTGAAATTCCTAGAAATGCATCACGTTGTACAATTAACCTGCGCTGACTCGTTCATGGGCACGGGATACACATGAAAGTGCTGATGGAGCAATGAATACACTACAGCAGATATAAAAGGGCTCACTGCCCCACACCCTCTGTGTCTGTCAGATGTGTTGGGATGGAGCATGAAGATGTGTTTCTCAGAGAATTACTATCTATGTATGTATCTATGTATCTATCTATCTGTAGGCCATCTAGTATTTATATTGCATACAAACTGGTTCTCTAAAACGATCTATAGAATTGGCCCTGCAGTCACTGGCCACTCAGAAACAGAAGCCAGAACACTATCATGTCGATATGTCTGCCCTCAGACCATATTTCAGCTGTGTGTTTGTTGAGTAAGCAGAAAGCACAGTAACAGAGAGAGGACAGCATGTTCTAGCTCAGACGCATCACACAGTAATTGCCCTAATGGAAGCAAGATATAAAGCAGCTGTGTGTGTGTGTGTGTGTTTGAGGGGGAGAGAGGCAATGAATCATGAGGGTGTATCCTCACTATTATCCATAAGTCTCCATACTCTTGGCTATCTTCCTGACAGAGATATGTAATATTTATGTTTGCAAATCTGCTACTGACAGCACACAGACCCACCCTGTAAACATACTGTACACACACACACACACACACACACATTTGACTAAAATACTATCACGTTATTTTATTTAAAAATGTCATGTTTAATTCAATGTTACTTGCAAATTATTTGTAATTGTTTATGAAATTTTGTAGCAATTTCTGAGTGAAAATAGTTTCTACACCAAATTTTTCAAGAAGTCATCAACAAAATGTGAAACTAAAGCTCTAACTTAACTGTATATCTTTCCTTAATATTCATATTTCTCACTTCCAATCTGTTAAAATAATGTGTTTTTAATTATGTAATTCAATTATATAACACTATAAGTCAATTTATTTATTAATTTCTGATTCTATTTCTTTGAACCCAGCTTTTCTGACTGAGGGCTTTTGGGATTGTTTTTTATTGTCCATATATATATTTATTACTATATATAATTTGTTATTGCTGTTGCTACTTTTACCACTAATAATAATAAAATTGTGTCATATGTTGTTTGTGAATTGTAATGCTGATTAATGTTTTTTGTTCTCAGTCATTTAACAGAAAACAGAAAAAGTTTCATAATCAGTCTTTTTTGGTTAAGTATAAGGTTTTCTTGTGTTTGGGTCTCAATGTTTTATGATTGATAAATCGCATGCATTTCATATGTAGAAATCAGTGGAGTTCTCTGGGGTCTATTTCAGTGGAACTGGCGCCCTCTAATGGGCCTTGTCTTTTTTTTTAAGGGTTAGTTCACCCCAAAATGAAAATTCTGTCATCATTTACTCACCCTCAAGTTGTTCCAAACTTGTATGAATTTCTTTCTACTGCTTAAACACAAAAGAAGATATGTGAAAGAATGTTGGTAACCAAACAGCTGATGGTATAGCCACTGACTTCCATAGTAGGAAAAAAAGTCACTGGCTACCATCAACTGTCTGGTTATCAACATTCTTTAAAGAATGTATTTAAAGAAGAAAGGTTTGGAACAATTTGAAGGTGAGTAAATGATGACAGAATTTTCATTTTTGTGTGATCACTTAAAGGTGCTAAAGAGGATCTTTTCGTCGACTGAGAAACCAAAGACTGTTACTGAGTTTTTGAAATGAGAGCATGCGTAAGAACAGCCCCCTTCCTTCACAGCTCATTTCGAGGGAACGCCTCCCAAAACTCATGCACGAGTATTGGAACACGAGTGTTTACCACCGGCATTCGCTGTGTCGTGTTCGTGGATTCATTATGTCGGACTCACCGCAGGTAACTCATAATCTGCAGTTGTTACTCCTGTCTCCTGACAAAAACATTGCATGCGGCGCCTGTTGAGTGTGGAAAGTTACTGGTGATTGACAAGCCAGAGGGCCAATGGTTTACGCGATGATCGCGTAAACGATTGGCTGATGTTTTTAAGGCCCTACCTCGTGCACAGATGATGTATATTAATATTATTCCTTTCAGTGCACCTAATAAATAGTCTTTTATCAGTTAGTGAAGACAGTTTCAAGTAATATTGCAAAAATGTATAAAACAAAACATCCTCTTTAGCACCTTTAAAGCATGACCCTGCAGTACCTGCAGAATGAGCACTAATTAGCCAAAATTAACTATGTGCAAAATTATACCACAAATACACAGGAAAGTGGTTTCAAATTATGTAAAGGTGCAATGTGTAAATTTTAAGAGGATCTATTGACAGAAATGCAATATAATATACATAACCATGTTTTCAGTTATATAATGAATCGTTATGTTTTTATTACCTTAGAATGAGCCATTTCTATCTACATACACTGCGGGTCCCCTTACATGTTAAGTCACCATTTTGCGCCCACCATTTGCTTGACTGGCTTCTCTCTACTGTCTCAGAGTGTTGGCCACCATAGCTTCTCTATATTGCAATTCGCAACCCCACCGCTAGATGCCGCTAAAATTTACACACTGCACCTTAACTAATACTAACTTTCATATTAAGATCAGAGGAATCTATATCTTCTAAAAAACAAAAACAAAAAAAAACTATCCCCTCTGTTCAATGTATTTTCGAAAAAATACATGACCTGAGCCTAGTTTCTCCCCCGTTCTTTCCCCCTCTATATCTGTCACTTGATGAAGTTTAGGTTCTTTCTTTGCCACTGTTGCCTTTACTCAACAATGTCTTCTCTTCCCTGTCATTCTCCTACACTGTTTACGTTGTATAGACAGTGCAGGCGTCCAGGTTCTACATCAGTACAGAAGCTGTACCCAGCTGTGCCTGCTTACCAACCAGGAGTGGGGCAGCATAAAAGCAGAGAAGAGACTCTGAGAAGTTGAGAAACATTCTCCAGAGTGCTGTCTGTGTGCTGCCTAGCTTATTGTGTTGAACTGTTTTACAATCTTATGGTTGATTGTGAGTGTTCACATTGCTGTATAAGCTGAGATAATTTAATTACTTTGCTGTGATAGTGACTCCAACAGTGGTTCTAATTTTGTCATGCCTTAACCCTTTAGCTGCCCCACCAAGAAAAAGGCATTTGAAATTTTTTTTGTTTGCATTTCTTATCTCCTTATGTCACTAGTTACCACACTCAATGTATTTTTTTTTTTCAACACATCCCATAATTTAAAATTAAAATAAAATAATAAAATTTTTATAAAAATATCCCTCTACCAAATGGTTGATATGTCACTTTATGGTAAAAGTACCAGAATTCATACACATACTATGAAAATCAGAAAATATTAACTATAATACTAATTTATTTAAAAACATAATCAAAATAAAATAGTTTTGTATATTGAATCTTCTTTATTTATTGAAGTATGCCCTAAAGTATGCCTGTTTTCTTGTTTTTTAACAATAAACAAAAATAAATAACACAAATAACTAAAAGTAACAAAACTAAGACATTACATTCTTTCTGCAATGCACTCAAAAACTAAAAAAAAAAAATAAAATAGCAAAAGATAGTAATATAGATAGAAACATGCCATCAAGTGTGGTAGTGCAACAGGATTTTTTTCTTTCTTTTTTTAGATAAAGGAACATTTCTTTGTAAACCAGCAATGCTGTGTAGTGTAAGCCAACATTAGAAACAGTCCCTCAAACAATATAAAACACTAGGTATTGTGAAACATTTCAGCAACATCTCTTACATGTGAAATGGTGCAACAGCACGAGTGCTTCCTGAATATGAGAACCCCCCTTATTTCTGGTGGTATGCTGCAAAGCATTCTTGGTTTGCATTCAAGCACAGGAAAACATTGCATTTTTGACATTTCAATCTTGACACACCCTTCGGACAGTAGTTGCACCACTCCTGCTTGTCACAGTGTTGTGGCCAATGTCCCAAGCTGTCATGTCGCACATCTGGTTGCGGTTTTGGGAGTGAGGGTCTTGGGGTGTAGTGTTTTTTTGGTGATGGAGAGCTGGATGATGGTCGACCAACTTTGGATGCAGGCTTGTTGACCTGGTTCAAACTATGGGCAACTGCCAGGCGAAACCGTTTGAGAGGCATTGCTTTCTCATTTAGTAGGCCACAGTCCCTCTTGTAGACCAGCCAGTAGTTTGCAATGAACAGATCAAGGATGTATCCAAAGAGGGGAATGTACCATCTCCTTGACTTGGCTGAGGTCTTGTACAAGTGTACCAACATGTCAGAAAGATCATGCTGAATCATCTCATCAGTGAAGAGCATTTTGAAGAATTGGAAGGGTGACTATACAACCACAGGGGGTACGAATCTTGATTCTGTGACCTGGAATTCCTCATGAATGTCTTCATGCTTCCAGATTCTTCTTGTGCCATTGTGTGGGCCTGAGGGGGAACTTGAGCCAGGGGTATCCTCTGGCTCCTTCAAGGAGTGTGTTTTCCTTTTCTTCTTTTCTTACATGGAAGCTTTGTAGAGGATGTGCTTGTTGAGGGAGCATCATCTTCATCCAGGGACTCAAAAGAACTGTCACCAGCCACCTCTTCTCGGACGGGGTGATAATCTGATCCTCTATTGGGTCATCAACATCACTGAGATCAACATCAGAGTCTTGGGGGTTTTCTGGTACAAGGGCCTGAAGAGTGTGCATTCTTGTATCATAGAAACTGTTGACATCTATCTAGTAATTGTAAAAAACAACAACAAACAAAGAAATAACAATCTCTTACAATTTTAGTAATGTTAGTACACCAGCATTTGTCATTTAAGAAGTAATTGCCTCTGATAATTATGATTTCCACACATTAAGTCTATGAATTAATTTACTTCAAAAATATCCAAAAGTGGCAAAAAAAAACATACTTAAGAAATTATCTCTTAATGTATATTCATTAAGAAATAACAATAGTTATGTCATATTCATAGCTAAGAATGATCAGAAGTTTATATTTCTCAGCAAATAGTCCATTCTAACTGCAGAAATGGATGATCTGAAAAGATTACCTTTGCTTTTCTATGTTTACCATAAAGTGACAAATCAACTGTTTGGTTGAGCACATTTTTGAAAAATTATTAAAAACATACTAAAAGTAGCTTTCCTTGCAAAATTTCACCAAGAAGAGTTCACATGGCTGATTAGCACTAATTTCTTTGATTTCTTTGTTTCTGACATCCATGTTAGAAGAAGTGTTGTGAAAGTGCTGTAGATGGCTCAGTCAGCTTGAGATAAGTTAGGTACTCCTCTCAATAAAATATAGTGACTCAAAATGTGCTAAACCATTTGGTCAAGTAGGCTGTTATGCAAACCTATCTGTTCATTTTCAAGTGCTTACCACTTAATCTTGGTTATGTTTGTTTCTTTCTTGTTTTAGAAACTGTAGGGAGGTGATACCATTTTTGTTGTATTCTGTTTATCTCCTGTGTCGTGGCCAGACAGGGAGTTATTATATATTTCTGTTGTTGATTTATTTTCAGCAGTCTAGTTAAAGGTTTTTACTCCCAAGGCAGAATTCTTTTGTTTGTTGGGCTTGCCCACTCCTGAAGCTAATGCTTCCTATTCAAGTTGTTGTTTTGGAATACCTTGTTTCTGTTTTATGGGCTGTAAATAATGGTTGAACCCTAAGACTTGTGTGGGATGAAGCACCATATTCTAAGACTCTGTTTCAGAACTATTGATTCTAAATATTCATATGAACTAAACGTGTAAATAAGTGTAGTAAGCAAAATTTCAATCTGTATGTTAATATTCCATTTTTTGTTTAGGAGACAAAAATGTTTAGCCATAGCAAAGAATACTGACCTGGGGCCATATTAACAAAACATTTTATCTTACCACCAAGTGTTCTCCTAATTGCTTTTAGTTAAGAGTTCTCTCTTAAAAATGTAGGTTAAGTGTCACTAATAATCATTTGTAAGTCTGAACTCGTGAAAACAACTGCCACAGGAAATCGGACATTATTTTCTTATTTATTAATTTCCAAAATTTATTTTTGCCATTTTTATTATGATATGACAGTGAGTAGACAGGAAGCAAAGTGGAAGAGAGAAAGGGGGGAGGAGGGGGATGGGATCGGGGAAAGGTCCACGAGACGGAATTCGAACTCTGGTCACTCGAGCTGCCCACAAGGCTATCATTGCAGATGACTGGATATTATTTTCAACTTGATTGCAATGTTTTATTCTCCATCATTGAATACATTTTGCCTGTACATAAATGAATATTTATGTTGTCATCACAGATTAAAATCTATAAATCAAAATATTTATTGCATTTATGAAGAAAAGGCTCAGCACCCAAAGCTCTATCGCCTCAATGGTGTACAGTGTTTTGGCCGGATTGCTGGGGCAGATTGCCGGCAACAGCCATTTTAGGATTGTTTGTGATTTGGTCTTAGTGACTTATGAGTCCTCTTGACTACTCCTAACTTTTCACAGATTTAGGAGCTAGTTTGAGTGCTAAAGCTACTCTTAGAGCAAAAAATGTAGGAGTCCTAAAATTAGGACTGACACACCCATTATTTTTAAGAGTTTCTCTTAAATCGGCCTTAAGTTAAGTTTAGATGTTGTTTCAATGATTCAATCACTCTGTTGGCCTGTTTGAAATAGTTCTATATGAGTATATGAGCAAGGGCTTATGGCATGGCAAAAAGCATTTTAAAACATGGATTCTTCTCAGGGACATATAAAAAGGACATATACTAAGATGTTCTGATATTAATATAAATTTTATGATCTGATTATTATTTTAGGGATAACATATTTTGTAATGAAAAAAAAAATGTATATACATGGTATCTTTTGGTATGGTATCTTATAAGGTTAAAATAAAAAAAGGTTAACTTTCTTGAAGCATAATGAAAAAAATACATCACTTTCACTGATTCAGATTTGGTGGCACACCTGGTAAGATATTAATCCACCAGGGCTGATTTCCCAAAAACATTGTACACCTAATGGTAGAGACCATTAGTGCTAATGCTTTTCTATATGCATTGTTATGGAGCCCTGGAAAAAAATACAGGGAAATATTATCATGCCTGAATGATAAAATAAAACTAACTGCACAGGCTCAATGGAACACTTCTTATTAATGAATAAATGAATTACTATTATTATTATTATTTTTTACCTCAGTTGAAGAGGAGCCATACATACTTCAGTCATTCCTGCTATACAGTACCTTCTGAGCTCTGCAAAAATTAATAAACAAAACAAAATTATATGATTTGAAATTTAGGAAAGTATTCCAATATAAAATGCATGACAGACTTTATGCTCTTGTCTAGCTCAGGCACTTAGTGCATGATATCATTGATATACTAATTTCTGTAACTTTAAAAACTAGGTGTTTTAAGGACAAACCTTTAAAAACCTTGAGACTATCATTTTTTAAACACTAAGCTCTAATATTGTCCTCACTACCAGAGACTTAGTCAGACCTTTTTCCCCTCAATGCAATGTATTATCTCAAGTACACTGGCAGATGGCGACAAACTATATCAGAAAGCTAGAAATCCAAACCAGCACCTGTTCACATAAATTCCAAACAGCATTACAAGCCCTTGAAGATCTCTGTAGATACAGGACTCAAATGGTTGTTGCACAAACAACTGTTCAACTGTTCATCAACGTTAGTGAGGATGGTCAAATTTGCCGTTTATGATCACATGATCATGCATGGTGATATTTTAGGGTAGATAGGAAAAAACAAATATTATTATTGTGTATTATTGTCAATTTTTGGTATCCACAGTTCTGTTGTCTTTATCGTTAACATCATTGATGTGAACAGGTCTTCGCCCTTATACACTTGCCCTGTCAGAATCTATCATTTTATAGTACTTTTTAATCAATTATATCAGATGACATGAATAGTGAAAAGTTGGTTACTTGCCATTATAACAGACAATTTGAATTAATCCAAAACTGCTTACAGTTCATAAATTGCAGAGAAAGTTTCTTGAAGCAACCTGGAAAAGTATCTTGCTCTAGGGTACAATGGAAAGGAAGTAGGACTGAATTCTCAGCAGCTCTTGGGTTCCTGGCCATGCAAGGACCTGCTGAAGAAGCTCAGATGGAAACCTAGACATGCAAGATAACTGTTAACTGATTAGACTTTGTGATGGTTTTTTGATAGAGGTTTCCATTGAATTCCTGTGTTTCTAGTGCACACTAAGGGCTTGATGGTGCCTGATTAGATTCTAGTTTAAGCTCTAGTTTAAGTGTGGCAACATGTGCAGCCACTCAATCACTTCAGTTTAATAAACACGACCAGCAAACACAGGAAACATACAATATAAACTCACTCATTACCATGCCAACAGGAAAACCAGACAGGAAATGTGTCATGAAGCTCATCCCCAGTCAATTGGGAATGTCTGGCTGATCTGGCTTATTGATGTAAAGATATTTTAGAGCTAATGGACATTTAGATCTAATGTCAAATGATCATTAATCATTATGGTAATGAGCACAAAATGAAACCGTTTGAGCAGATTTTCAGGAATGTACGTGACGAGACGGCAGCTGGAGGAGAGGAACAATTCCACAGGATATCTCAGAGATGGAATTCAAAATAAATGAAAACAGACGGATGTCACACTCAGTGAATTGAAAAACCCAAATTGAGAGACAGACTAAATAGTCTATTTTGATGTGTATATTTGTTTGGAAATTTAAGGGATTATTTATTTTGGTTTGTTCAGGTCACATGTTGTCTGTCTTCCTGTTAGCTGTGTTTCCTGAGTCAAAAACGTATTCCTAGAGAATTGGTATGGAAAATGTCCAGAGAAGAGAAAGATGCCTTGTACATTCATGTTGTTCACTCATGCACTCTTCATATTATCTCTTTTTATTGGATTTGTGTCTACATGCATCCATTTACAAAATGTCCATCGTTTCCATTGCTGAAATGCAGCAAATATTTAAATTTAAATTTAAAAAAACTTAAATTTTCTTCATCTGTAACTTTGCCTCGTACAGTTGGTATCCCTCCCTCGTTCAGGAACATTTTTGAAGCAAATCCTCCTTTGTACTGTACAAGATTGAGAAAAACACTATGGCTTGACGTGATTAGCATGCACAAGGTTTTTTGCTTACTGTTTGTCTCATCTCCTCTGAGGATGGGACTCTAAATAGTGTTATGTGGTTGATTGTGCAGCCAACGACAGAACAGTTAACATGCTTTGCTCAAACTTTTGCCATGGCATTAGATCTCTTACACCGTTGTCGTTTACGAAAACAAAATGGCGGCATTGTGGGTGGAAACGTTCAGATTAAGGGGCGGTAAAATTGTAATAATATCCAATTCCTATGTCGCTAGGGGAGCGAAATCTGGGCAGCTCAATTTTTGGAGAGAAAGGCTTACTGGGTTGTCCTTTTTTACATTTTCTGGTTTGGTAGATGCACCAGGGACCCGATAATAGCACTAAAAAGGTTTAATTTTCTACATCCATTTCATTTTCTAAATTCTACTTTTGAAATCTTTTGGAGTGAAATAGGACTCAAATATGTTTTTTGTGAGCGTCACCAAAAATATAAGAACAATAAGAAACCACCTGTAGAAACTCAATATGTATCAGCTTGATTTATAGATATGTATCTATCATGGTGTACGGCATTTTCCACCAAGAGGCTTCAATCCCATGGTTCAAATAATCAGCGGGAAAGTGTATGTGCTGCATGACTGGTGTTATCTGTCCCTTCACCATCCAAATTCATCTCCTGTCACATATTTCAATCTTTCACTGTCTTACAAACTGCATTGGGAATCTCAGAGCATTTTAAATCCAGCAGGAGGAGGAAGATATGCAGTCTGCTGGGAAACAGCTCTAAGGTGGCAGTTTTTAAAAAGATGATTATCTGGTGCAGATGTGCTGTGGAGATTTGTAGAATGTCATCTCTAAGGTTGGAGCAAACTGGTGCAACAAATTTTTTTCAGTTAAGGATGAGCAGTGTACTGGGAACATTTGCCATCCTGTAAAACCTAACAAATGTCCTAACTAACTTTATTTGACTTAATGTTGATTTTAACTGTAAAAATCTGGTAATCTGTATTTGTGTACTATACCTTTGTTACTCAAAAAAGATAAATTAATTTTATTAAGCAGAATTAGTTACAGCAGATTAAGTTCCCACTCCCAGCAGACTCTAGAAGTAAATGTGTTAAAATCAAGGTCAAGGTCAAAGTTTATTTATATAGCACCTTAAAGGGGACATCAGATGCAAAATTCATATATGTGGACATAAATGTGTGTTGGCAGTGTGTAGCAAGTTCCACGATGAATGCGACTAAAGTTAAAGGCAGTTCACATCGCATAGATAACGCCAACAAACACGTCTGTTGGAGTTTGTTGGATCAGGACGCAGCCTCCGAAATGAGACGCAGCTACTGTGATACGCGTGTGATAATGAGGCTGAATCCAGCTTATATTATAGTGAAAAGCGTTATACAAGTGAATGCGAATTAAAATTGTATTGAACTGAAAGAGCCCTTGCATTGTTGGTTACTGTACCATTTTGAAGTTATGGACCCAATCTCACACTACAGTTTGGAGAGCCATTACATTGTTGGCTCATTGTTGGCTCATTCAAATTTTTAGACTTTTTTACTCTAGCGTTATGATGTTATGGACTCATAACATCATGGCCTTATTTCCAGGGCAATTGCCTGTCACCATTCACGTTCAGACATTTTTACTGTAGCATTATGAAGTTATGGATCTATGAATTTGACAGATGTGACAAAGTAACAGGACAAATTGCATCATTGGCCCAATTGGAGGCGCTATATCTCAGCTACCTATGAGGGTGCGTTAAAAGTTGCACTGGGGCCTTATTCGCAATGCACTTGAATGTCACTATTCAAATTTTCAGACATTTTTACTGTAGAATTACGAAGTTATGGACCCATGAATTTGACAAATGTGACAATACAGTTACAGGAGAAATTGCATTATTGGCCCAGTTGGAGGCACTGTATCTCAGCTGCCTTTGAGGGTGCGTTAAAAGTTGCACTGGAGCCTTATTTCCAATGCACTTAACTGTCACCTTGCAAATTTTTAGACATTTTTACTGTAGCATTATGAAGTTATGGATCTATGAATTTGACACGTGACAATACAGTTACAGGTAGGGGTGTGACGATATATCGCAGTACGATATTTCGCAATGCAAAATATGTTACGATATGTATCGTAAAGTGATGGCGATACTTTTATGATATGACGACAGTCTAATCTTATTGGTTGAGCTGCCGACGTGACCTACAGTGGGTACGGAAAGTATTCAGACCCCCTTAAATTTTTCACTCTTTGTTATATTGCAGCCATTTGCTAAATCATTTAAGTTCATTTTTTTCCTCAATGTACACACAGCACCCCATATTGACAGAAAAACAGAATTGTTGACATTTTTGCAGATTTATTAAAAAAAAACTGAAATATCACATGTCCTAAGTATTCAACCTTTTGCTCAGTATTTTAGTAGAAGCACCCTTTGATCTAATACAGCCATGAGTCTTTTTGGGAAAGATGCAACAAGTTTTCACACCTGGATTGGGGATCCTCTGCCATTCCTCCTTGCAGATCCTCTCCAGTTCTGTCAGGTTGGATGGTAACGTTGGTGGACAGCCATTTTTAGGTCTCTCCAGAGATGCTCAATTGGGTTTAAGTCAGGGCTCTGGCTGGGCCATTCAAGAACAGTCACGGAGTTGTTGTGAAGCCACTCCTTCGTTATTTTAGCTGTGTGCTTAGGGTCATTGTCTTGTTGGAAGGTAAACCTTCGGCCCAGTCTGAGGTCCTGAGCACTCTGGAGAAGGTTTTCGTCCAGGATATCCCTGTACTTGGCCGCATTCATCTTTCCCTCGATTGCAACCAGTCGTCCTGTCCCTGCAGCTGAAAAACACCCCCACAGCGTGATGCTGCCACCACCATGCTTCACTGTTGGGACTGTATTGGACAGGTGATGAGCAGTGCTTGGTTTTCTCCACACATACCGCTTAGAATTAAGGCCAAAAAGTTCTATCTTGGTCTCATCAGACCAGAGAATCTTATTTCTCACCATTTTGGAGTCCTTCAGGTGCGGGCTTTCATGTGTCTTGCACTGAGGAGAGGCTTCCGTCGGGCCACTCTGCCATCAAGCCCCGACTGGTGGAGGGCTACAGTGATGGTTGACTTTCTACAACTTTCTCCCATCTCCCGACTGCATCTCTGGAGCTCAGCAACAGTGATCTTTGGGTTCTTCTTTACATCTCACCAAGGCCACTGTGCTCTTAGGAACCTTAAGTGCAGCAGAAATTTTTTTTTGTAACCTTGGCCAGATCTGTGCCTTGCCACAATTCTGTCTCTGAGCTCTTCAGGCAGTTCCTTTGACCTCATGATTCTCATTTGCTCTGACATGCACTGTGAGCTGTAAGGTCTTATATAGACAGGTGTATGGCTTTCCTAATCAAGTCCAATCAGTATAATCAAACACAGCTGGACTCAAATGAAGGTGTAGAACCATCTTAAGGATGATCAGAAGAAATGGACAGCACCTGAATTAAATATATGAGTGTCACAGCAAAGGGTCTGAATACTTAGGACCATGTGATATTTCAGTTTTTCTTTTTTAATAAATCTGCAAAAATGTCAACAAATTCTGTGTTTTTCTGTCAATATGGGGTGCTGTGTGTACATTAATGAGGAAAAAAATGAACTTAAATGATTTTAGCAAATGGCTGCAATATAACAAAGAGTGAAAATTTTAAGGGCGTCTGAATACTTTCCGTACCCACTGTACTCTGCAACATGGAGGTTGAGTGGGTTGTCACCGTATATTAAGGGTGTGTCTCAATCAGCTCTCTAGTTCAGTAAGTGTTTCGCGTACACATCGAATCTTGCAAGCAGGATTAAACGTTTCTCATGTCAGTCTCTTGCTTGGTCGCATGAGAAAAGTCGTGGCTTTCTTTCAGCAACAGCTGTGCTCACAGAAAAGCAAAGATACTTCACAACTTGTAAAATAAAACATATTTTAGACAATACAACATTTACTGTGGGAGCCATACAATTTACTGGTGACCTAATTAAAAACTGTTCTATTGCGCTTCTGATTTGGCAGTGACATTCGCCAATTTTGGGTGCGTAAGATGTGAAGGATTCTATGGTCCAGTTAGTATTTTCACCCCATAATGGCGGCCGTGCTACCGGAGCGCCATCTAGTGGCTGTTACCCAAAAAGTATCCAAGGCCCTGTCCCAAATGGCACACTCCGGACTTGTGGACTTCCTCAGAGTCCACACTTTGGTGACGTCATGTAGTGCAGACCTATAGGGCCCTTGGCGCGAGTCCACGAGGGCGCATTGAGAGGTATTTTTGGGACAGACTCGATCGTCACGCCGGAAATAACGGTCCGATTGTTTTTTGACAGGAGCTGCAGGTTCGGGGAATATGCTGCCTATTGTTGTTGTTGTTTTTACCATTGTGTTTGCGAGATGGCTTGCCATGCAGAGAAATCATATTTTTGCGCTCCGACGTCGTAGTACAAGACGAGATTATTTTTTGTGCATACAAATGCTGATGTTATGCACGAGGAAAGGGTAAGAAAATAAAAGTTATTGACTTTGTAGCTAAATGTTATAACTTGTCAAAAGTCGTTAGTGCATTAAGTAAATAATACACATAATAAACATGTGCGTGAGTTTCAGATGAATTTACAGGTTTAAATATAATTACTAGGTTTACATATGACTCAGTAAATCCCTGACATTCGGTTCTATTTATTAATGAATCATAATGCGATCGTATTATTCAACGCGCTATTATTATGTTTGAGATATCAACCACTGGTCGATGACTATAATGTTTGTATAAACTGTAGGTAACAACTGGTAAAATGTACACCTAGGTCATAAAAACCTTAATGATACCTACACTTAAATATTTTCTTCTCAGCCATGTCATCAATTGCTCTTGAGCGAAATCTCCTCCCATCCGTTGTCTGATTGGCATTTTGCAAGGAATCCTGGGTAGTTAAAGTGTGCGGAGCCTGCATCTATGCGGGCTTCGCGGAAGACCACTTCAAGGGTACAAAGGGGGCGCTGCTGAGCACACTTCAGAGCGTTAAAATGCTGAATAGGACGGCCTACGGACTCGTAGACTCGGCAAGCACACGCAATTTAAGTCCACGAGACCGAAAGTCCACATGAAGTGCACCATTTGGGACAGGGCCAAAGTGATGCCTCTTGGGTTCTAAGCTCTGTCTTAACTTAAGATATTATAAGTTAATTTAGGATTTTTCACAAATTCGTATAACAGAAGCAAATCTTAACTTGATTTAGGATTCTTATCCTATCTTACAAAATGTCATCTTATCTGAAGTTAGTAAATCTTAAACCTTACCACTCCAAGTTCGGTAATCAACTGTCAGGTCTGTTACCAAGCAACCAACGACAGGCAAACTGCTTCTGAGGTAAACCTAAAATCAAAATGTAGAAACCACGGCGTGCTTTTAAATTCAGTGCGGCAGAGATTGAAATTTTGATAAGCTCCGTTGAAAAGGTAAGAAAAGGTGAAAAGCCTGTTTTATTTGGCAAGTTTTCCCTTCGCTCACTCACGAAGATAGGAGAGTGGGCAAAAGTTGTCTTTGCTCTTCATCTTGTATAATTAATAAATGTAATGCCATTTTCAAGGCTTTGTACTATGATTTTTACCATTGGATTTCAAAAAGGTTTGAGGTTAGGACACCAGTGGGTATTGCCCTAAACTAGTTAAGACAGCTTTTAGCAGTGGCGTCATTTCACCAAAAGCCAGGGTATGATGGCAGTCCCTGATGACGTCATCCAATCTTACTCCCTTGGCGTGACAGTCCCACTTTCTTCACACAACTGTTTCCAGCACTTTAAAGCTAGAAAGTCTGAATATTATCCAAGTTAAGTGTTATTTTTAATATGATGACCAAAAACATTTTTGTTCATCCTACAAAAATTGTCTCATTTGCAAAACTAAAAGTTAACCAATCAAAATGTAGTAATGTTGATTGCAAGTACACACACACCTGACAAGGCTCTATTGTGTCAAACTGTTCTTGTATCATGATTAAGGCTGTATCAATGCCAATGAATCCACCTAAATGGAACCAATAACTCTATTTAAATCCTTAATCAACCAGACATATACTATCAGAGGTATTGACACTCTTCCCAAAATGCATAAAAGACCCTAAAAAATTAGTACTGGCAATCTAAAAGAAGAAAACTTGTGAATGTATGATATAAATAGGCTTTTGAGATATAACAGTAGGCAAAAATGAGGCCAAATATGGAATATGTTCTCTCTTCACACACGTACACACATATACACACAAGCATAAGCATGTGTGCATTCACGTACACACACAAAATAGATAAAAATGTGTTTACTCCTTTCTGAAAATGTGCTAAAATTTCAAATTTTTACCATTGCAGTCCTATTGGCTGGTCTGTGATAGACCTCTGATCTATCAATCACAGCACTGTAACACCACACACGCTCTATAAAGGTACCGTGTTCTAGCAGTCTATAAACTCCAGCTGAGTTCTGAAGGGGCAAATACACCGAAAACCTATCTAGGAGTAACTATCTAAAGTATCTAGGAGAAATGGGTATGTTTCTTACAGTGTTAATACAAATTTATGTTAATAAATAATAAGTCTTCTCTTTTTGTTAAAAGTTAGGTTCTAATAGTTATTTTGCAATAACTGAATTCAAGTTAACAATGTAAATGCTATTCCACATAGAAGCCATTAAACATAAAAAAAAACTGGAAATAAATTCATATTAGATTAATCTGTGTTTGTTCATTTCAGAAGATCACCACATGCCTCTGAATCTGATGAATATATAATATTATAGCAAAATTTGTGCTGGAAATTTGAATTTTGTGAAAAACATCATTTTACTTTGTGACAAAAGTTCTTTGTCTTTTTCCTTTAAAGTATCACATATCTAAAAATCATCAAAAGCAGTATTTCAATCGAAGGACTCACAGAAAATGGGGAATGACTCAGCAAAGCAAAGAGCTGCACGAGAAGAAGAAGAGCGAAAGCGCAAAGAAGAAGAGCGAAAGCGCAAAGAAGCAGAGCAAGAGCGCAACGAAGCTCAAGCACAAAAACAAGCACTCCAGGATCAAATTAATAAACTACAACAAGAAAAAGAATTCCAGAGAATGAGAGAAGAAGAAAAGAAGAAAATTGACATGGAGAACAGAAAGAGAGAACAAGATGAAAAGAAAAGAATTCACATAGAAAAGCAAAATTCACAACAAGATGAGACCAACTAAATTTCACCCAACAGTTCTTAAATGCCATTAAAAATGTACTGAAGGGAGACATTTGTTGATCTGTTCATCAAACAGAAAATACTTTGTCATTAAAATAATCAAAGATAATAAGAACTGTGACATCCTTAAGTCAATGTTTAATAATCTATATATAAAAACATTCACTCATATTTGTTTTCTTGAACTGTATTGCATCCAAAAAAGATTTGACACTCACACTATTTCCACTGTAACTTCAAAACACTAGTGATGTGATGAACAGATCCTTCACATGTGTGCTCACTTAAAATGAGAAATGACCATATTTGTTTTTGTCACTGCTGAAGTACCTTTGTACATGATACACTTTCATAAAAACAGTTATAAAGTGTACTGTTTGCTTGCTGTAAATCATTGATTGTATGACAATATAATCTGTGGAAAAGAGAAACTGAGTGAATGTCTGTTATTTCCATTTATGGAAGGTAGGTCACTGGTCATAAATTATATGGGTTTTGCATGGACTTTACAACATTATATATTCTGATGAGGTTCTTCTGATAAGACACCAATTGGAATGAAATTCGAAAGTGAAGGAAAATTGCTGATCCCAATTTTTTTAATGGCAGGTTGGGGATGAGTTCATACAATACTAAAGGTCGCTGTTACATAAGTTATTGTTTTAGTTACCTTATCTACCTGCTCATATTACCAGCCTAGCATGACCTGATCAGATATTTTTCCATAAGGACTTGTCACTTTGCTGAAACTACAACCTCTCTCACATTTTTTATGAAAGCATTTTATGAAAGATATTTGTGTAGTAATACTGTGCTTCTACAGCTTATTTACATGTCTAAACTCAGTGAGAAGGTAGATTGACTGAGACTTGCTGCCTGCCCAATCACAGTGTTGCAAGGAGTGGCCCCGATACACTCTATAGACCTAATGAGCCAGAGAAACAAGCGCGCTGCCATCTTTATAACACTGTCTTTGTACTTCCATTTTGCGGTAGCTCTGTACATTTCTACGGCATTGCAGTCAAAGAATAATTAGCTGGTGAAGTGGACTTACTTGTTGTAGAGTTAATGCGTTTTAAAATGAGTTTTAAAACGAGCAGTTCATTCAAAAATATGTAAGATCACTGGTGAAATACAAACCAGAAGACAAAAGACAATGAGCGCAGTGCTGAAAAGGGGCGGGACTACATAAGGTCTATAAAACCACAGTGTTCAGATGTAAATTAACAGTGTCTAAACCTGAAGGGGACAAATCATTCTGGAGTAATATAGTGGGGAAAAAGGTATGTTGCTTAAATTAAAATCATTTTTGTCAATTCTGTCCTCCAAACCAAAATTCAAATATCTTAATTATTTGTAATGGCTGCTAGGTAAACAAGTGAAAACAATAAAAACACACTGATTTTAGTAAAATATATAATATGTGTTTTTACCACACCATCAAACTGTGTTCCCAGGACACCAGTATTTTTCATATATTAGGTGAGGTGAAGTTGACAGTTGTGTTTTAAATGCTGTAATTATAATGAATTACAATATCTGTCGACCAAAACAAAGGCTTATAATTTCATAGGCTTTGTTTCATAACTGTATTACAGATGATACCAGAGATAGCAGCAGCATATTTCAAAAAAGTATGGTTATTAAATCAATGTTAATTAACAACCTCCCCATAAGGTGACACTGCGCCCTAGTAGTCAACTGTATCAAATAAGCTGTATTTGGAAACTGAGCATGGAACTTTCCTGGCTTGGTAAAATTGCTCAAAAATATTAAAAACTTTATATTGAAATACGAAAAAAGTTTTTTTTGTTTTTTGTGCAGGTTTCTTAGTGAATGACCCAAGAAGCTGCATTACGATAACTATGTTGTCTTTAATAAATAAAACATCTTGTTGCCTGATTTACAGCATAATATTACCAAAGACTATAGAATAACACAAGACGTGTCACTCGTATTGTTTTGAATGGGAGAAACTGTAACGCGCAATATGGCGGAATAAGTCCCGCCTTCTAAATAAGAGCCAATCGCCGACTGGTAAAGTCATCGCGTCACTTCAGCTGCCGTTAGAATCACTGGTTTCTATAGAAACAGTCAGACGTCATGACTGACATGTAGGCTATGTGCTTGAATCACGGACACGCACACCCTCAGAGCAATAATGTAAGTTATTGCATAATAGATTTTTAACAAGCAGAATAATACAGTCACAATAAACAAAGTCTCACTTTTAGCTATATCTTTTAACTATTATAGTAGGGTATTTCGAAGAACAAAAACATGAACTTTAACTATTGGCTTTAAATCATCAAGTCAGCTGTCACTACTTTGGCGCGAGGCCCTGTGCGGTCGCACACTTGGCACAGCCCTTGACGGTACTGTCCACATGTGCACCGCAATAAATTAGAAATATACACATTGGTTTGTTTGATGGACATACACTTGTTAATGCTGATAGTGAGGAACTACAGTTGCAACATCTCAGTGTACCTCAAACTAATGCTGCGTACACACCACAAGATAACTGGGCTGATTTGGGGCCGATTTCTCCCCTTCTGACAATCCTAGGTAATGTCTCTATTATCTTGATGTTTCTACGAATCATCTTATCAGATTTTCCTGTGTTGTGAGGTGTGTTAAGAGTGACTGAATCTGCTCGGAAGAACTCCGCCCCAATCGCGAATCAACATGTTTAATAATTACAATCAGAAATCCTGATGTGTGGGGGGAACCCCGAGGACAAACACGCATTGACTTTTCTGTCAAAATCATTACAAACACTATCATTGCAATTTCTTCCTGCCTATCATCCGCCATGTTCATTCTGGAGAATCGAGAGATATTGCGAGAGTTCCCATGTTCACAGTTGGGACTCTGGTTGAAAATCTGTTTGTGTGCGTTTGTGTCTGTCTTTGTCACATCATGGCACATCACACACCATAGGTGCAAAACGGTTAAATCTATAGAATTTTTTGTCCTCATGTTTGTGGTCTCTCACATTTTAAAAATCTTTTAGTGTGTACCCAGCATAGCAAATAGCTTATCACAAATAGCATATCACTGAGAAACTGAGGATTTAGAAAGACTGAATCATCTGAGAAATTGTTTGAGAATCATTGAAAAATGTGGTGAGATGTGCAATGTACATTATGAGAATATGAACGTTTTTTGACCTTTGATGCATGTAAATGTGACCTGTCCTACTAGACCCCACTCCGAGTGAGAATCGAACCATGGTCTCTGGTGGGAGGCAGGAGTCGGGCGCTCTAACAAGGAGGCTAAAGACCGCAGCCTTTAGTGTCAGTCGCTAGAGCACCTCTTGAGATCAAGGGAGTGAGGCTTACATGCACAGCTCTTACTGGCCTACGACCAGTGCTCGAAGTGGGCTGGAACCGGCACATCTTTATTCTTATCTTTAGTGTACCACCAGTCTTGCGTACCGGCACTTCTAACATGTTTCATGTACGGTAGGGCTGACCGATATATCGCATTCGATTGTCACGCGCATTTCGTCAGTAAAGCCGGTTCCCTGATTACCGCTAAATCGCCATCACCTGCTTTCAAATGGAGCGCCATTTAATAGACAGAACCGTAGTTCACTGACAAGCTACGCAATATCGCGTTCATTATCGAAGGCGATTCATCTGCGATATCGATATGTACCTGTCTAGGTTATATACAGATAATAAACAAAATATTCTAAAATAGTAACACATTTTTTAAACTTAAACTCTAAATTAATTCGAATGCTGTCACAGGCACGAGGGGTTACAAGTGAAAACAGACACTCATTTACAGAAATAGGCTACAGAAATACAGTCATAAAGTAAAGAATATTAATTAGATAAAGAAATATGGGAAATGAAGGGGAAAATAAAGCAAATAAATATACAGATGTAACTAATAATATAAAAATATTAAATAAAAAAAACAATAAGTGAATGGATTTAAAAGACTGTTCGGTGGGATTAAAATGTACAACATTTAAACATTGATTTATAAACTTCATTCGAATGCTGTCTGCAACATCGCGTGCAATACAATATAACATGCACTATGTTAATATAATAATTTCTTAATTCCATTCTTTTTCTTAATTAAAAATATTATTATGGTATTGTCCCTTTGTGATAATTCCAGGTTGAGATGGTCACGCAGGTTGTTTACACATTTAACTCGTGGCCACGAGAAAAATATATCGTTCCCTCAACATATATGATCTCGAGGCCACGACTTTACCTGGCGTGGCCACGACATAAGGATGTTGTTACCTCGACAAAACGATCTTGTGGCCGTTCCCACGAATTAATATCTTGTGGCCACAAGATTTTATTACGTTCCCACGAGTTTATATGTTGTGGCCACGACAAAACTAAGTGAACTGAACATGTCCCCTCCCGGTCACCGTACTAACTGTCCAATGACAGTGAGTGTTACAAGTGAGAGAGGATTGGCTCTTCAAATTGAGGTGAAAGTTGATTGGTTGCTCCCACGTGTGTACTGTCCAATGGCATTTTACCACTTGATTGAAAAACGGTGCACAAAGAGGACGGCTGAAGTATACCCGGGGCTTAAAGGGTTAGTTCACCCAAAAATGAAAATTCTGTCATTTATTACTTACCCTCATGCCGTTCCACACCCATAAGACCTTCGTTAATCTTCGGAACACAAATTAAGATATTTTAGTTGAAATCCGATGGCTCCGTGAGGCCTCCCTAGGGAGCAATGACACTTCCTCTCTCAAGATCCATAAAGGTACTAAAAACATATCGATTCATGTGAATACAGTGGTTCAATATTAATATTATAAAGCGACGAGAATATTTTTGGTGCGCCAAAAAAAACAAAATAACGACTTATTTAGTGATGGCCGATTTCAAAACGCTGCTTCATGAAGCATCGGAGCATAAATGAATCAGTGTATCGAATCATGATTCAGATTGCGTGTCAAACTGCCAACGGCTGAAATCACGTGACTTTGGTGCTCCGAACAGGAGATTCGATACACTGATTCATTTATGATCCGATGCTTCCTGAAGCAGTGTTTTGAAATCGGCCATCACTAAATAAGTCATTATTTTGTTTTTTTTGATGCACCAAAAATATTCTTGTCGCTTTATAATATTAATATTGAACCACTGTACTCACATGAACCGATTTAAATATGTTTTTAGTACCTTTATGGATCTTGAGAGAGGAAGTGTCATTGGAGGCCTCACGGAGCCATCGGATTTCAACTAAAATATCTTAATTTGTGTTCTGAAGATGAACGAAGGTCTTACGGGTGTGGAACGGCATGAGGGTAAGTAATAAATGACAGAATTTTCATTTTCAAGCAATGCAAGAATTTGTGTGTGCACGCATGAGGCGCCGGCGTGACCACTGGAATTTTTTTCCCCCTTCTAGACAGTAAACTGTACTGCGTAATTTATGGTCATACAGGTAAAAGCAAGACATAATTCATACATTTACAAAAGACACTTAAATAACGAAAACAAGCAGAATGTGTTTCCTTTTCTGGATCTTTGGAGTGCGCCACAATGAACCACTTTAGTTTTGTTAATCTGTAGACCTAATTGTACAGTGAAATATCGCGTAGCCTATAGGCCTAAATATTCCCTTATATTATAGGCCTATATGTGTTATGTAGGCCTATAGTTTTTGTAGAGGAGTTTGAAGCTATGTGCTGATCAGGAAATTGTGCTCGCCCCAGAGTGTCAGTAAAAACACATCACAGGATTCAGAATTTTCATCTTTGCTTTGTATTTGTCGGTGTGGTCTGCAATAAACAGATGAATAACATATTACAATATACATACATAATAGTAAAATACATGCCATTCTAATACAATCCTCAGGGTTTGTACCGCACTACCGAAAATAAAAAGGCTGAAAAAAGGCTGCGTCATCGTCATATATTGGCAGGGCCACGGGAAAATACGACAAATACTATTAACTTGAAACTGATTAAAGGTGTTAATATTGCACAAAGTAACCACAAGCAAGGAATAAAGAATATACTAACTTAAGTAACTTAAAGCTGCAGAACGTAACTTTTTTTGGTTAAAAAAGATCCAAAATCAATTTTTGAGCAAGTATATAACCAGCCAGTGTTCAAATCAATCTCATTATCTTAGCTCGATTCACAACAATAAGCTTGTAATAATGTTTTATAATAAGAGCGACATGGTGGATTTCCGCGGGAAATTCGAGCATGCAGCAGTTCCTCTGTGCGTCATTACGTCACGTCTGTATACAAAAATGAAGGAGTCCCATCCAAGCTAGTCAGTTTATCATGTTAGGATGCTGCTGGTAGCGGATCATTTATAGACTGTTCTCACAGCAGCTGAAATAATGAAACTTATTTTGATGGCAGATTGCAATCCAGAAAGGTCCAAATGACAATCATCAGTGACAACTGGAGATTCACCTGTAGTCAAAAAGCAAAAGACTTCGGACTGTGGAGTGGCTACAGAAATTGAAATCTACAGGTAACGCTAATATACACTAAATACACAGTCATGCAATGCTGATGTTGTTGTTAACAATAACAATTTGAGAACAAAGTATAACATTAATAATAATTTGCACGGTTTGACATGATCCGAGCTAAGCAATCGTTTAATCGTCATTGGCAGCGCACTTTATTGTAGGCCTAATGCTTTTTTCCTCAGTTGGTCAGAACAAAAGTGGCAGAAATGTTACTTGTTCAGATGATATTTTAGAGTGAAAATTCTTATATTGGTCATACTTTCAAGACGTAGAATCTGTGATTTTGAAGTACAGTATCCACACCGGTGCGGTGACTGACAGCAAACATTAGATTCATCCACGCTGACGAGCCATGCCGGAGCACAACGCACGTATAGATAACTATTCCGCATATGACTGCAATTGCAGGTTTCAAACAGAGATGGCGACAAAGAGGAAAAATCGAGGACTGCAGCTTTAAATAACTTTGTATCTCTGTTATATTTATGGCTGTGTGAGTACAGCGTGAATGCTGAGAACGCGAAGGAGATAAACAACTCAATAAATTTACATTAACCAAAGCTGTAACATGGCAGATAACTATACTAAAGAGCACAAATATGTAAACAAACTTACATTTGATCATGAACGCACACATATGAGGTAAACTTTGAAGGTTAAAGGGGCTCTATGTAGGAATGACACCCAGTGGTCGAAATAGGTACTGCAGTCCAAATTCAAAATCTTTGTTTGCCCCGCCCCCTCGTTTGAGGACACACAACAAGAGGGAGCGCAATTGACAATGAAAGCTTTTTAGGTCAGGTAGAATCTGCGATTCTCTGACCCAGTTTGTTTGCTGGTCTCCATGGCTACAATAACCTGTGATGTCGAAATACTATTGGATAAACTGGCAGCACACGGTTTCGCACAGACCAAAACAAAGACAGACATTCCGACACGGAACGCACATTTCAAAGTAGAATATCTGGCTGTAGCATTGTTTCTCTGAGAAACAAGTAGGTGAACTTAGCATGTTTCCTAAATATCTGCAAACATATTGGGGTATTTTTGTGTTATTAAAGTGAAAATCTTATGTATAGCCCCTTTAAGGTGTAGGATGATATGCTGCGTGTTCTGCGTGCTGCGCTGGCTGACTGTTCAGGAAGTTTCTGAGCTCGCCACCTAGTGTCCTTTCCAACATCACCAATAAGCTCGTCACTGATTGGTTAAATCTCCTTAACAGTTTTATTCTGTTTTCTCCATTCACAGAAGCGCTGCATGTGCGTGATGTGATGTGTGAACTTGTTACATATCCTGCAATTTTCGCTGGTTTCAAAACGCACAACAAGCTGCATATTAGCCTACTTGACATTCATTTTCACTTAAATGTGTGTTCAGACGCGAATTCGCGTCATGGGAGGGGCTTCCATCTCTTTCTGCACAGATCCTCTGATTAAACCCATCATCTTGTCAGCTGGAAACTAGTAGCGGCAATTTAACTGTTATGCCGGCCGGCTTTTGCTAGCGAGCAGGTGGGCTATGATCAAAGGCTAAAATCATGCAAAGCGTTTTACAACTAACCAGATTGTCCAATTTCTTCGCTTATCCTCTTCCAGGCAAGGTCCTTTTTATTCCTGTCTCGATAAAAATATGATGACACATCATAGGTGGCCACACACAGACTATTATCTTTGCTCTGGTCTCCACCGCTGATCACGTCATAAACACGTTACCAAAGCAGAGTCCCTGATTGGTTAACGCGCCGCGAATTTTCGCCAAAGTTCAGAATTTTCAACTCGGGCGTCAGACGCTCAATTCGCACGTCAGACGTGTCAGGCGCGTGAACGCTCAATTCGCGCCGATTCGCGCCGCAGGATGACTAGACGCACGTTTACATTGACTTAACATGTAAATCAGACGCCCCAGACGCGTTCGGTGTGAACGCAGCATAATACTTGACGGTTGGTGACATATATCATCGGAAAAACTAATGCCAGGGCAATGCCAATTGTGACTTACCTATATGATGACTTGACGGCTGAGCCTGAGCGCGTCAGCGCGGGCATTTCACTTACTGTAGAGCCTGAGCGCGGACATTTCACACATTTTGGATGCGTCAGAGTCAAGTTTGCATAGGCTGTACTATTTGGATTCGTGATTGGTTGACTGCCAGATCAAAATATTAAATAGAACGAAAAAATAAACTTATTAACTGGTTAATGACCATTTAAAATTAGCGTTTCTGTTCAGAACAATTAAATTTGATTTAGTTTCCGTTTCTGGTTACGTTCCGGTCAAAATTTCGTTCGTTTCCGGTTTCGCTCCTTGAACCGGTTCAGAGTCCTGGATTGAGATGTGTAGGCCTATATATATATATATATATATATAATTTTTTTTTTTTTTTCCCCAGGACTTTTCCACTAGAAAGATGTCTGACTCTGAAACCATTGAACTGGCTTGTCTTGGCCGACCCTTTCAGTTGGGAATGCTTTATGACTGCCGAAGAGATGTCCTCATTCCAGGTAATAAAATGCACACAGACACAGGTGACACTGGGGAGGAAACAATCAAAAGGGTCTATTTAATTACTTTGTTAGATTTTATGCTTTACCTTTGGGCTAATGATTAATATACAATTTTCCTCCAGGAATAACTCTTTGGGATGCTGAGATGCTGCAGAAGAATATTAATGTGCGTCCACAGCCAAACACTGACTTCAAAATCATTGCCTCAGATTCAAGTGAAGACAAAGTAGAAGCTCTTAAGGTCTCTGCATCTCTTGAAGCCAGCTTTCTGTGTGGATTAGTTAGTGTGAAAGGGTCAGCTGACTTTTTAAATGATAAAAAGAAGTCCAGACATCAGTCTCGAGTCACCTTACAGTATCGGACAACTTCACGTTTTGAGCAGTTAACTATGGAGCATCTTGGAGCAGGGAACGTAAAGCATTGCAATGTATTTCAGGAGGGCTCAGCCACACATGTTGTTACGGCTCTATTGTATGGAGCTCAAGTGTTCTTTATTTTTGACCGTGAAGTTTCATCCAATGAAAATCATCAAGAGATACAAGGGGACCTTCAAGCATCAATCAAAAAGATACCTTTAATATCAGTTGAAGGTAAAGCATCTTTGAAAATGAGTGAATCAGAAAAAAAGAAAATAAACAAATTCAGCTGCACTTTTCATGGAGATTTTGCTCTGGAAAACAATCCAGTTTCCTATGCAGATGCCATCAAGGTGTACTCAGAGCTGCCAAAACTGTTGGGAGAACATGGAGAGAATGCTGTGCCCATGACCGTGTGGCTTTACCCTCTGAAAAAACTAGATTCAGCAGCTGCTCAGTTAGTCAGGGAGATCAGTGTAAGCCTAGTACGACATGCCCAAAGGATCATGGATGAACTGGATAATTGTGACATTCAGTGTCAAGATCTGATGAGGGACAATGTCGCCATTCAATTCCCTGAAATCAAAACTAAAATCAGAAAATTTAAGGACCTCTGCTCAGAGTACAAAATTGTTTTTAAAAAAGATCTCTGCAAGCTTCTTCCATCTATAAGGGGTGGAGGAAAAGAAGAACAAGAGCTTGCTGATGCTCTCACAGACAAAGAAAGATCACCGTTTCAGGGTGCTCTGGTACAGAAGCATCTAAATGAGAGAGAGCGAGAGATGAATGTCATTAGATCTTACCTCGAAATCATGAAAGAAGTCCCTGTTCTTTCATCCAGCAATGACTTGGACAAGGTTGTCTTGAAAGCATCCAATAACTATGTGGTAGCTTTTGCACTCTCCTCCTTAAATGAAAAGGAACCATACCTTTCAGATTTGGAGAATTACCTGAAAAAACAATCATGTAACAATGGAGAGCAAGTAAGTTATGATCAAGACTCCTCAAAAAAGATAGAAAAATGGTTTTCATCAGGAGATGTAACTACACTTACCAGGGAAACCATACAGTCCTTCCTAGATTTCAAAGAAGCCAATAAAGAAAGAAAGAACATTGAATTCTGTATTGCATCAATCCCGGATGAACTCAACACTGCCTCTTCAATTCATGTATATGAAAGGGGGAGACTCGTGAGCTCACAGTACGAGCCCCCCTCAAAACCCCCAAAACCAGTCTTCTTGAGTGCTGAGCATGACTGCGTGCATCTGCAAATCAAACCTCCTGACCACGGTGTTAGTTCTGTGGCCTCATACTGTATTTCATATCAGTCTGCACAGAGCCCTGAATGGACAGAGGTGTTTACTGATGGGGTTTCTGATCAGGTCACTGTCAAGCAGTTACAACCACATAAAGAATACTGTTTCAACTGTAAGGCGGTGTGTCGTCCTGGAGTAAGTCTGACAAGTGACACAACATCATTCTTCAAGACTCGTCCATGTGCCCCACCTGGAGCACCTATAGTGAAACGAGTAGAATCCGAGTCTGCAACTGTAGCTTGGGATGTTCCTACATCTGTGGGTGAAGATGTTCTGGTCACTGGATATGTGTTGGAATTCAGAGAATGCACAAAAGATCAGGAAAATGAAAAGCCATGGAAGTCTGTCAAATCTACAAACAGGGAGTGCACTCTTCAGGGACTGAAAGAAGACACAATTTACACAATCAGAGTTTTTGCAAACTGTGGAAATGATGGAGTGAGTCTCTCTAGCCCTGAAACTGTGTTTTCAGCCAGTTTTAAGGGTAAACAATCAAAGAAGGATGGGAGTGCATCGTTGTTGAATCAGTCTATACGAATAAAAAGGGGCAATCCAGTAATCCATGCACTGATACTACACAAAAAAATTGGCAGAAAATGTAAGTTTTAATCAGTACGTCTTCGGAAGAAAGGTTGAGGATGTGAAAAACAAAGTAATTCTTCTTGTAGGATCAACAGGTGCAGGAAAAACCACACTGATCAATGTAATGATCAATTACATAATGGGCGTAAAGTGGCAGGATTCATATCGCTTCAAACTAATCAACGAAGTGACCAATCGTTCACAGGCCGAGAGTCAGACATATAACGTCTCCTCTTATGAGCTGTACAATCAGCCTGGCTTTCAAATCCCCTATTCCCTCACAATTGTAGATACACCAGGATTTGGTGATACAAGAGGAATCACACATGACAAACTGATTACAGAGCAGGTCAAAAGCTTTCTTTGTAGCCCTTTGGGAATCGATCACATCGATGCCATCTGCTTTGTTGTCCAGGCCTCTCTTGCCCGCCTGAGTGCCAATCAGAGATATATCTTTGACTCAATCCTGTCAATTTTTGGCAAAGACGTTGCAGAGAACATCTTAATTTTGGTGACATTTGCAGATGGTAAAGACATCCCAGTTCTAGAGGCCATCAAAGCAGCAGATCTGCCCTGTCAAAAGAATAAAAAGGGACAACCCAACCCATTTCAATTTCAACAATTCAGCTGTGTATGCAGACAAAAAAGTAGAAGAGCCTACAACCTCTGACAGTGATTCAGATGATAATGATGATGAAGATGATAAACTGACCGAGCTTGTCTGGGACAAAACCTTTAAACAGATGAAGGCTTTTTTCAAGGCACTGGGGGCCATTGAAAGTAAAGATCTGACAATGACTATAAAAGTCTTGGAGGAACGAGAGCGCCTTGAGAAAGCCATGACAAGTCTGACCCCTCAAATAACTGCTGGACTCTCTCTAAAATGAGTGAGATAAAAAAATTCAAACAATGTTTGGAAAACGAGAGTGATAACATGGCACAAAATGAGGATTTTGAACAAGATGTAGAGGTGATGAAAGCAAACAGAACCCCTGTAAACTGTTTTACCATGAACTGCAATACCTGCTTCTTCACATGTCACTCCAACTGCTTCCTCCCTGCAGAAGATTCTGTGCAAACTTGTGCTGTGATGGAGGCTGGCTACTGCATTATCTGCCCTGAAAACTGCCATTACTCTGCTCATTCAAAGGAAAATTTCATGTGGACATATGAAACAAAAATAGAGAAAAAAAAACTATTAAAGAGCTGAAAGACAACTTCATGAAGGCAAAAGGAAAGTTTATGGACTCTAAGCAAATACTTGACGCACTTGAAGAGGAACTTCATGGAATTGAGGAAAAATTAAGGAAGTTGATCAAACTGTCCTCTGATTGCCTAAGAAGACTGGATGAAACTGCACTGAAGCCAAAATCTCTCTCCACAGCCGAATATCTGGAAATCCTGATCAAAACCGAGAAAAGAGGAGAAAAGTCCTGGCTTTGAGGACCGGATTGTTGGACTTGAGAAAATGAAACAAGAAACTCTTATCCTGGAAAAAATTGCTAAAGGAGAAAATTTGCTTGAAACAGAGCGCCGCATTATGGAGGAGAGAGAGAAGCGAATGAAAACTGTTGCCTTGAAAATAATGAGAATGAAGAAAGCTGTCACTGCCTTCCAGTCACAGAGCAATCAAAAAACATCTGATCAAAAGGATGGAAGTGCTTGCCTTGAGGGCCAGGAGATGTCCTAAACTAAATAAAGGCTGATTAGTTCAATGAGAATTAGAAAAATTTAAAAGTTGCTTAACATGATGTTACTTAGACATCAATGCTTCATTCATGTATGGATTAATCCTCTTTTATCATCAAGAATACTGAATTTAAGAGTAATGTCATGCTTGTATTTGTGTTTTCAAACATGCAATGTCAAATTTCTCAAGAACCCACAACAATCAATGTAGCTCAACTGGTAGAGTATAGTGCTAGCAACACAGAAATGGTTCCAGGTGAATGCATGAAATGATCAAAAAAGAAATTTTTAAGCTTAAATGCTTTAAGCTTAAAAGCATAAATGTAAGCTTTGTGTTTAGTCTTCCAAAATCATGCAAACATTTAGACACTGTAAAATACTATGAATTACTATAAAAACACAATGTATGATTTCAAGCACTTCCTTATAGTTTTCAAGAAATTATGAGTAAGTTGTATTAGTCTGGCATAAAACATTTTGAAAATAAGAAATATGGATTTTTCTTATGGTAGAGCTTATACTGTATTGCCGCAACGCTTGTCAACATATGAAATTTTCCCAATTCCCTGAAAAGTTATCAGCAATTGTATTATAATTAATTCTACCTCTGATCATAATTATTTTTATTAGTAGTAATATCGTTTTAAAAGTAATTTTCTCAACTCTGTGAATTAATAAATAGAACTTAACTGTTTAACTTAATCATTAGTACATGATTTTACTATTTTAAACCTAAGTTTCAATTTTTCTGAAGCCTATTTTGCAAAATCCAGGTCCAGAACATGGACTGCGACTTGTAAACAATATCCAAAATCCTGTCTGCAATTTGTGTTAATCAAACAACAAAACACCATGAGATCACTTTTGTAGCTTTACCTGAAAATAAATAAAGCACTGCTTATTTCATTTGTATCTTTGTTCAATGTGTATTTATCTATAATTGCAATTTGTTTATGTTTTTCTATGCAGATACACTCCACTACAAAATCCCCCCAATAATTCTAGAATGATGAATTCTTTCCAATACAAGTCATGGTGAAATTGTTTTTATATATCCTCAATGGAACGGTATACATCTGTATAATGATCAAGGAAATCAAAAAATTAATATGATAAATAAAAATAGACTATGACAAAAACTTTACATTTTGTAGCTGTAACCTCCATGGTGAATTAAATCAAAGGGATAGTTCACCCAAAAATAAAAATCCTGTCATCATTTACTTACCCTCAAGTTGTTCCAAACCTGTATGTCTTTTTTTTTTTTTTTTTGATGACAGAATTTCCATTTTTTCCATCGCTTTAAATGCATAATAATAATTATATAGAAAAGAAAAAAATCTAATACCTTTTATTAGATTTATTTTTTCTTTTCTTATAATAAGTATTATATGGACTTCACAAATCTTCAGATTGTTTATCTGAAGAAAAAGTCATATACATCAGGGATAGCATGAGGGTGAGTAAATGACAGAGTTTGTTCAAAAATGTAATGTCAACAGGAAAAAGGTGTATTTTGGAAAGCACTCGATAAAATACATAAATCATCAGAAGGGTTATTTACAAAAAACCTGCCAGTGACCGGGTCAGAGCCACCAGTCATTCACAGGATTGTTTTTTTTCTAAAATGCCACATTTTTTCATATAAATGCTGCCTCTATCTCTCGCTCCCTTTCAACCTTTAGTGCATGCCATTGCAAAGACTGGACGTGTATCCCTCACAGCCTTGTTTTCATCAATGCAATATTCAATAGTGTCATGTCTTGAAACTGCAAAAAAATCGTGAAACACATAAAAGGGTTAAATTAGTTAAAAGTGAAAATTTAGCAAACTTGATCAGAAAACTGTAGCTCAGCCAAACATGAGAAGCTGATGGCTTTTATGTGTGTGTTTGTGTTAGACAAGGGCTAAATAAAGCTTGTCTGTCTCTTTAGTTAACATTAGTCCTAATTACCACAACAATACAGCTTTACAAATACACAAACATCTGCTGACAATTAGTGTGAGGTGGTTGTCAAACAGTGATTATCAGCCTCATTAAGGGGGAGGCGAATCTCATTATGTGTGTTTAGAGTCCTGACGACAAAGATTAGTGTTGGGCAGTTTGAATCAACCATCGCCCCTCAAACACAGACCACACAGAGGGGTAATGAGTCTTGAATACACAACTCACTTGACCAATACATCCGAGTACATCTCCTGAAAACTTCATTCAATCAAACTCTTAAACAAACATCAATACCCTGCCAATGACATGATAAGCTAATTTCATTATTCGAATGTCTTTTTAAATGCTATTTCAGTTTGTGTAATTGGGTAGTGGACATGTAGACCTTTTCTCGATCAACGTCAAGTTTAATATTTATATTAATGTATAAGATATATTTTAGGTCTTGTCTTATAACTTGTCACCATTCTTCTAAAAGTTTTCCACATCACTATTTTAAACAGTCCTGCAGTGTAACATTCAGATTTTTAAGAAATGCAAATTTTCCCTGTAGTCTTTCAATTAATTTGAGCCCATAAAATCTGCATACATAACTATAAAATTTTTTTTAAAATACTTTGGAGTTGAACATTACGCTAAAAGACTTGTCAAGTTTACAAAGGATTCATTTTAACTAATCTTTTAACATTATCACTAAACATTTAAACTTGAGATTTACAAAAACTGTCAAATTTAAAATCGTAAAAATGACTAAAATAAAGTGCATCAAGTTCAATTTCACTAGTAATAAAAAAAAAAATAAAAAAAAATAAGACATTAAAAATGTTAAGAAGGTAGATCTGAAGGTTTGAGCAGTTTATGGACGTGTAGGCTAATATTTCAAACCCTACTTTATTTCTAATCTAAACTGTGCTGGAACACGTTTTTACTAGTTCAGTTTCTAATCTGCTTGACTGTAATTTAAACATATTTTGTCATCTAACATTCACCTTATCGACGATGACTCATCTAACAGAAAATAAATTAATGGATCATTTGCTTTTTTACCAGGGATGCAAACAAGTAAGAGGGGAAAAGGACTTCGGTAAAGTTGGTTTTATATTCGCACATTCGGACTTCTGATAAATTCAGACTTTCCAATAAATGTGCAATAAATTAATGTTTGCGAATTTTAAGGAGCGACATGATACTGACAACCAACGATTGTCAACTTACAACATTTTTCACAGTCGATCAAAATAGGCAAGTATTGTTTTAATGACATATTTACTTGTGAATGTCCACTGAATGTCCAATGTAATGTGATTAACAAAGCTATTGAATACGGATGTCCGAAACCAATTTTACCGAAGTCATTGCGTGGGGCGGGGGCATGCTCCGAACAGATATTTGCTTTACATGCTCACTTGTAGTTAGTTTAAGGGATTTTTATTTGTTATTACCTTGTCACAAAAAAAGGGGGAAAAAAATGTTGCAACATTTCACAAAAATCAAGATAGGCTACTATGGCTATTTTTGGCTTTGCCTTCTCTCTCTTCACCGTTCCCACATCTCAGACCTCAAAAATTTCCACATCTGTTTTGGTTCTTGTGCTTGTACAGTAGGGTTTTAAAGGGTTAGTTCACCCAAAAATGAAAATTCTGTCATTTATTACTCACCCTCATGCCGTTCCACACCCGTAAGACCTTCATTAATCTTCGGAACACAAATTAAGATATTTTAGTTCAAATCCGATGGCTCCGTGAGGCCTTCATAGGGAGTAATGTCACTTCCTCTGTCAAGATCCATAAAGGTACTAAAAACATCTAAATCAGTTCATGTGCGTACAGTCGTTTAATATTAATATTATAAAGCGACGAGAATATTTTTGGTGCGCCAAAAAACAAACAAAATAACGACTTATTTAGTGATGACCGATTTCAAAACACTGCTTCATGAAGCATCGGAGCACAGTGAATCTGTGTATCGAATCTGCAGTTCGGAGCGCCAAAGTCACGTGATTTCAGCCGTTTGGCGGGTTTGAATCGCGATCCGATTCATGATTCGATACACTGATTCATAACGCTTCGATGCTTCCTGAAGCAGTGTTTTGAAATCGGTCATCACTAAATAAGTCGTTTTTTTTTTTTTTTTGGCGCACCAAAATATTCTCGTCGGTTTAATATTAATATTGAACAACTGTACTCACATAAACTGATTTAGATGTGTTTTTAGTACCTTTATGGATCTTAACAGAGGAAGTGACATTACTCCCTATGAAGGCCTCACGGAGCCATCGGATTTGAACTAAAATATCTTAATTTGTGTTCCGAAGATTAATGAAGGTCTTACGGGTGTGGAACGGCATGAGGGTGAGTAATAAATGACAGAATTTTCATTTTTGGGTGAACTAACCCTTTAATCGTTAAGAAGTATTTACCTTCAACATCGTTCAGACGCCGTCGCACGTGAAGGTATTCAACCAAAGACATTCTTCAACCCTGGTAAACGATAAAAGGCATTTGTAGGTTTTGTTTCAGCTGACTAAAAAGTAAACATCCACTTCATTATTCACTCTATTCTTTTCTGTGTTCAGAAACATCCAAGTTTAACAGACAATAACCGCGCAAAGGGATTCAGTTCGCGAGCTATATGAATAATTTAGACTGAATCACGAACCGATTCAGTAACCGTTTGTTAGAAGCACGTTTTACAGATTCAATTAGATGAACCGACTCAAAAGAGTGACTCATTCGCGAATCGGACACCTGATTATCGGCAATAAATAAATAAATAAATAAAACGTATACACGACATAACTGTTAAAGAATCATCATGGGAAAATTGGCAATATACCTTATCAGGCAGATTTTTTTTTGTAATTTTGCTTCCCAGCAGATTTCTACTGGCTCTCGTGCTGCATTGACGACTCGGCTGACTTGTTGGCGACTTTACATTTTGTTTACATTTGTTTTGTGACAATTCATTCATATTTAATTATTATTTTTTTAAATTATACTTACTTTAATAAACGATTATTATTTTAAGAATTATCTCGTGTTTTGTTGCTATGAACGATAATAATAGGCCTACTGAAACAAATTCAATGTTTACAAGTTGTTGGTTTTATTTGCACATGTGTGTGTGTGAGTAAAGAAGTGTGTATATGTGCGTGGTAGTGTTGTTTTGACTGACCTTTTGATGTTTAGTTTTCCTCAAAACAGTATAAAATTAGCCTTCCCTGTTCAATTTGAGAACACATCAGATGTTTCCTATTTGTTGGTAATCTCATTAGACACCTTCACCACATAATTCGTGTAGGCAGTGGTTGAAAGTATGTTCTCAGATTAACGAACTGACTAAGATGAGTTTGATTACATATATTACCACCATTAGGTGACAAATTAGACACACACATCAGCCTAAATACAGAAAGTGGACACATATTTAAACTAATGTTAAGCTATATACTAAACCTATAGCACTACAGTAAAACAGACAGAGTCTCAATGTGTGTGTCTGGGCAGAGTGCCAGTGAAAAGCTCTTTGACTTGTGGGCCAAAAACAACCCCAATGCTTGTTAAACCTGTTTGTGTTCAATCAATAAAGCCCAAGACATAGAATTTACTTTAATGTTGGGGTTACCAACATTTGCATTTGACAGATGCTTTCATCCAAAAGCAAGACTAACAGCATCAACATGGCTATATATTTTAGCATATAGCTCCTCTGTTAGCTTGTTCTACCACCCAGTTTTAAACGTTTTCCCTTTTTATGTAATTATTAGGGAACTGGCTCAGCTGCCTGCATGTCCAATTTATGACATCAATCAAATGGTGAAAAAAGAGATCAATCAGTCAATCCAAATGATTTCTCATGAGTCCACATCCAGAGGAATCAATAGCCTCCTTTCAGGTCAAGGTCAATGTTGATGTTCTACATTTGCTGAAATGCAAACTGTACTGGGTAACCTTTACACACACATGCACACACATCAACCGCTATACTGAATGAAGGATGAGATTCATCCAAACATCAGCTCAGATTTTTTTTAACATCTCTTTCTTAATGCATTATTTGAACTGCCACTTAACACAAAATTGGATAGATAGATAGATAGATAGATAGATAGATGGTAAGATAAATGGTAAGATAGATAGATAGATTTTGTCTGTCTCTTCTCTTGGGAAGAGTTAATAATGAAGATGTTTATTGCTCTAATTAAGCAGCAGACGCATTCACAGATTCTTATTCCATGCCATTTAACAGGCTTTAGAAAGAGAGCGAGGGATGGAGAGAAGGCTTTTGTGGAGACATAAATGTGTCTTCGTGAAAATGCTGCCTAATTATGTCCTTTGAGACCAGGACAAGAGGAGAGGGGAAGGAGAGAATGAAGAAGGGGAAAAGCAGGATGAGGAAGAGGGAGAGAGAGAATAGAGGGGGAGGAGAGACATGAGTGCCTGGAGGAGTCTGAGAGCAGAGGTCTTAAGCCACAGATGAATGGAGGAAGACAAACTAAACAGATGTAAGAATGACAGAGAGAGAGTTGGGGGAGGGCCAGGCAGACAAATAGAAAAAGCCGTTGAGAGGAAGGAAAGAACACTAGATACACAAAAGAAAAACAAGAGCAATACTTTCAGTCAGGCTTTCTATTATGATGTGGAGGACTGTATACAAGAGACTTAATGGGAAACACACACACACACACACACACACAATGTCTCATTCAGAGATTAACTGTGAATGCAACATTTATTTATAAGGTATTTACATTTTTTTTAACATTCATTTAGCATTATGTATTTAATCATTATGCATTATACACCTGACATGCAATCATTCACATTGCTGTCCTTTGTGTGATGAATACTGTTCCTGGAAATTCATCATAGATTGACTCACCTTTATCTGATTTCCTCAGAAAAAAAATTCACTTTAGTCTTTGGATATGTTTAGAAAAGTGTTCTATACCATATTTATATTTCTGCAATATGCTGTGTACATTATGCAGATTTCCTGCAGAATTTCTTGATGACCAACTACATTGGCTGAAAAGTGCAGTATACAGGTGCTGGTCATATAATTAGAATATCGTGAAAAAGTTCATTTTTTTATTGTAAATTATTTTTAAAAATGAAACTTTCATATATTCTAGATTCCCTACATGTAAAGTAAAACATTTCAAAAGTTTTTTTTTTTTTTTTTTTTTTTTAATTTGATGATTAGAGCGTACAGCTCATGAAAGTCCAAAATCCAGTATCTCAAAATATTAAAATATTTCCTAAGATCAATCAAAAAATGGATTTTCAAAACAGAAAAGTTCAAGTTCTTTACAGTATGTTCATTTGTACACTCAATACTTGGTCGGCAGCACATAATACAGCAAATGACTTGCTCCTAGCACAAATTACAGCATCAGTGAAGTGTGGCATGGAAGTGATCAGCCTGTGGCACTGCTGAGGCACTATTGAGCCTTCAGATCATCTATATATTGTTGGATCGACTGTTTCTCATCTTTCTCTTGAAATATCCCATAGATTCAGGTCAGGCATGTTGGCTGGCCAATAAAGCACAGTAATATCATGGTCAGCAAACCACTTGGAAGTGGTTTTTGCACTGTGGGCAGGTGCTAAAGTCCTGCTGGAAAAAGAAACCAGCAACTCCATAAAGCTTGTCAGCAGATGGAAGCATAAAGTGCTCCAAAATCTCCTGGAAGATGGCTGCATTGACTTTGCACTTGATAAAACACAATGGACCAACACCAGCAGACGTCACGGCCCCCCCAAATCATTACTAACTTCAGAAACTTCCCACTAGACTTCAAGCAGCTTGGATTCTGTGCCTCTCCAGTCTTCCTTCAGACTCTGGGACATGATTTCACATGAAATGCAAAATTTACTTTTATCTGAAAAGAGGACTTTCGACCACTGTTCTCTGTCCAGTTCTTTTTCTCCTTAGCCCAGGTAAGATGCTTCTGATGTTGTTTCTGTTTCAGAAGTGGCTTGGTAGTCCTTTTCCTGAAGATGTCTGAGTGTGGTGACTCTTGATGCGCTGACTCCGGCTTCATTTGACTCATTGTGAAGCTCTCCCAAGTGTTTGAATCGGCTTTACTTGACAGGTCATCCCTGTTGCTTGTGCACCTTTGCCTACCCAATTTCTTCCTTCTAGTCAACTTTGCATTTAATATGCTTTGATACATCACTCTGTAAACAGCCACCACATTCAGTAATGACCATCTGTGACTTATTCTCTTGTGGAGGCTGTCAATGATTGTCTCCTGGACCATTGCCAAGTCAGCAGTCTTCCCCATTAGTGTGGTTTCAAAGAACAAGAGATACCCGGAATTTATACTGTAGGGATGGTCATTTAACGAAACCCAAATGTAAATATTCTAATATTTTGAGATACTGGATTTTGGACTTTCATTAGCTGTACGCTCTAATCAACAAATTAAAAAAAAAAAAAACTTTTGAAATGTTTTACTTTACATGTAGGGAATCTAGTATAAATGAAAGTTTCATTTTTTAAAATAATTTACAATAAAAAAATGAACTTTTTCACGATATTCTAATTATATGACCAGCACATGTACAACCAGAACACATTTTTGTGAAATGCTGTGTGATCAAAGGCCTCGATTTGTCCATTTCCAATGTGTTAAATGAACCACAATTTCAGCTGTGATTTTTAGCACATCTCTTTATTTAATATAATAAAGTCAATCCATGGATGTTAAATTAATAGTGATGTGATAAAAATCAGCTGATATTGTGATTGTTGATATTATGTTAAAAGGATAGTTCACCCAAATAATCTTTTCTTTAACACAAAAGAAGATATAATATATAAATATAGAGGTTTTTCTTTTGCATACAGTGAAAGTCAGTGGGGTCCAGTGGACCCTGATGTTCTTCATAATCTGTGTGTGTGTATAGGTTTGGACAGTGAGGACATTTTACTAATCCTCACAAGTTAAAAAGGCTAAAATCAGCCGATACATGTTTTATATAAATCTAATGTTTGCACGTTTCTGTGAAGGGTAGGTTTGGGTGTAGGGGTTGGGTTAGGTCAAAGAATATATCATTAACATAATATAAAATCAATGGAAGTCCATGTAATGTTCTCACAAGGAGGACAATATCTGAAATCATTGTCCTTGTGGTGCATTTTTTTTTTAAATGTAAAAAAATGCAGAAAGTTTTCTGATGTGGGTAGGTTTAGGGTAAGGGGACAGAATATACAGTGTGTACAATATAAAAAAGTATTATGTCTATGGAAGTATGGAAAGTCCCCATAAAACATGAAAACAAAACAAGAAAGAAAGTAATAAGTTTGGAATCTCATAAGGTGACTAAATAATTACAATGTTTTAACATTTTTTGGTGAACTATATTAAGACATTGTTTTGTTTTGTTTTTACACACACAAAAAAAAATGGATACAAATGCACAAACAATGTAACATATATTTGAATTACTAATAAAAAAACTATTCAGTAAGCAGTGCTCAAGTATTCCATTCCACACACAGCCATCTGCATTTCTTGGCTGATTGGGTTTCTCTCCTCAGACTTTCAGGAGTGACCCATGTCATGCTTTCAAACACTGTGGTTAAAGGTGAAGTGGGATTTTGTTTTCACTGCCATTATTTATTCACTCTCATGTTGTTACAAACTATAACTTTCTTCAGTAGGACACAAAGGTTGAATTTTTTAAGCATATCTAGAAAAATATCCTTGCTTAAAATAAAATTAATAACAAAGGACATGGGGCTGACAAGCTGCAAAATGACAAATAAAAATGGTATATGAGTTATGTACATAGTCTACACACCAAGTGGAGATATAGATGTCAGTGTATTGCATTTTCTGTTTGGAAACCCCATAACAGTGTGTCTCAGACTAGACTGCCAGGTGCCGTCTGGGTGGGCTTGTTGCCATGGTGAGGAATCTGGTGAATGCATTTGAGAAAGGTGGAAGGGGGAAAAGGACAGAGAAGATGTAGGAAGACTCTGACAGGAGCAAACATAACAGTGATCACTGGAATTGAGCCAAAAATTGTGTGTGTGTGAAATTTATGGTCATTTCATGGTCTAAAATAGTTTTGTTGTGTAGGTGCCATTTAGCCCTGTTTTTCTAGTGTTTCTGGGAACAAAATTTGAATAAAAGTTTGTATATACAAGCAAATATGGAATATAATATTCCTGTAGCGTGTATTTTTCTGAGCAATTCCAACCCAGTCTTACAGGAAAACTCAACTATTTTAGGAGGTGGTGGCAATTTCGAATTAATTTGTACAATGTGAATCATACAAAAATCTACAATTTTTAGAAGAAAGTAATGATGAAGGTCCTCCCCTAATTGCCACAGGGGTGTAAGCAGATCATACAAAAACACACGAGATTGTACAAATTCATTTGAATTAGCCACCAATTTGCCAAACAAAAAATAGTCATGAATTACCACGAAATTGTGTTGGCAATTTTAAAACATGTTCTGTCTCACTAGAATGTATATAGTATTTTTGAATACATGTAAATATTGTCACTCTTTGATCAGCTAATTAAAGGCTATGTTTACATGACACATATAGTTCTCGCTCACATTGTAAATTGCATTATGAATGTGAATGAAAGTCTTACGGGTGTGGAACAACATGAGGGTGAGTAAATGATGACAGAATTTTTATTTTTGGGTGAACTATCCCTTTAAATGCTTCCTCTAAGTGTGTGTGTGTGTGTGTGTGTGTGTGTGTCTAAGCCAGGTGGAAACTTGAGCTGATTTGTGTCTCTGATAAAGAGACTCGTCACACAGACACATTTTAGAGGGAGAGGGAGAAAAATTAAATGCAGTGTCGTTTGCAGTGGAATGGAATTGTGGAGGCAGTGTGTATCCAGACTCAAGGTAATATCATTACCTGGAGAAAGAAAGAGAAGAGAAAAAGTTGGTGGCCAGACTTGTGAGCCTATCAGTGTTAATCAATACAGGCTCAGCTACGCTACACAGAATAAGACACACGCACATTCTCTCTCTCTCTCTCTCTCACTGCCTTGAGCTACAGACACAAATGGAAATCTTCTGAATCGGACTCAGATACTCATGAGCATTATATACATTAGAATGTACTGTACAGTGGCTTCAAAAACAGCTCATTTTGCTGATTAAAGAGAAAAAATGAGACTTGGGACAAAATAACAGAGCACCAATAAAACCGTTGAAGCTGTAAATACTGGGGAAACAAGTGCACCAAAAATGAAACCATAAAACCACACTGGATACAGTAATAATATCAATAAAGGTACTGAAAGGTTTAATTGTGTTTTCAGGTCTAAGGTGTTGATAAATGTCAGACAAGTATGTCACATGTGTTTTAAATCTTACATTTTATACAATTTATTAATTAAAATAGATTTTCTGTTGGGAAAACAATGATTTAATATTTTTCTCTGTTATCTTTTACTGTATATTTGTGCTCTGTCATGAGGCATTTCATATTGTTTTACTAATTTACCATAAAAGCCCATAATATGATATTTAATAGTCTCCGTTTATAGGAAAACATGTTCTACACATCCTGTTTCATCATCCTGATGTCAATGGGTTCAAGATATTTTCACATTATATACCCCCATGTCTTGAAAAAGGGGTTGCTAAGAAGTGGCTTGATAGGACTACAGAGGTCATCATACCAAACAAGTAAATTCAACTACTCACTTTCACAGCCTTGTTGCGTTTATAATCACCCTCCTGAAAACGATTCTAAGTGGAACTTATCATCTTGTCAATTTTAAATAAAGATTAAGCCTAACCTAAACTTCTTACTGATTGTATTTAAACTTCAAAATTCATAAAAGTGTTGTTCATTTGCGAAGATTATCTTGATAAATGTTGGCCTGGTTTCACAGACAGGGTTTGGCCTAATCTAGGATTAGGCCTTAGTTCAATTAGGATATTTAAGTAGCTTTTATAAATGTACACTTGAAAAAAAAACATTACTGATGTGCATCTTGAGACAAAACAATGGCAGTGATATATTTTAAGATATGTCAGTCCAAGTTACTTTCAGTTCAAACAGCTCAAACATGCATTTTAGCCTTGTCTGTGAAACCAGAGGACAGTGTGTAAGAATCTGGTCACAGAGCTTATTTTCTGCACTATTCCAAAAGTCAATGGAAAAATCCTATTTGCTTTTTGTCTAGGGAACTAGAGTGATGCTAAATTCAGTGTTGGACTACAAAATGATGTCATCCCTGCTGCACTCTTGTAGCCAAATACTGTGCCTATGCAAAAAGGGACTTCCAAAAGAAAAAAAGAAGTGTGATTTAAACTAGCCCTTGTCCCCTCTACTCTATCCATAAATAATTTGTTTTGGACTCGTTTCAAATAATCAGTAGACTTGAATGAACGAGGAGTCTCACTGTATCCGCAGTCAGTCACACGCAGGAAACCAGGGTATCCGAGTATTCATCACCCAGCTTGTCCCGGGCTGTATGTTAATGGCCCCCCGCTGCGCGCACCCCGCTGAGGCACTAAACGGAACATCAGCGACGCAATTAGGGCGAACAAGAAGCTCGCAGCGCGCGACAGCCCTCTCTCCCCCCGCGCGCGCTGTCAGCAAGAGCGCATTCAACTTCTGGAGCTGGAGGAGTCGCGCGTGTCTGCATGCGTTCGGTGGCCCCAACGAGATTTTTTTCAGAACTAATAATTGTTTTCAATGACCATTGACTATTGATATAAATTATTTTTAATGGATAGCCTATGAAGTCCTCAACGTCAAGTTGTAACATATTTCAACAATTAGCCTACTTGGATTGATATCTTTAACATGATCATAAATATTTAAGGGCAATCTTTCCTCACATATAACTCAACATTGGTCAACACAGCCTACATTTTACCAAACTTTTTTTTTATTATAGCCTATACTGATTTTTTTCAACAATCTCTCAACAATCGGGCTATTGTTTTTAAATGAAAACTTTTTCAAAATATTTTGCTTAAAAATGGGAAATGTGGGGGGTTGGTATTTTGTTTTCAAATCCAATGGCAATGAATAATTTAAAGCGTGGCATAAGTGTCCAAATACATTTTGGGGGGATGCTTTAAATAGCGAATTAACAGCAGGAATTGGGTAATTGTTATTGTACTGGCACGAAAACTACATTTTTGTATTGTTCAGTAAGCCTCGTTGGTACAGCTCTTGCTTTTCAGTCTCCTTTTAAATCTTATTAATGTAGACTAAATGTGAACTCATCTATGCAATAATTAAATTTTACAGAGGATACACATTCTGGAGAGATTAGGAACAACCTAAACATGCCATGAGACTTGTTTACAACCACAAACTCCGTGTTTGGACATAGGGTGGGATGTAAACATAGGCAAAATAATTTAAGACATACAAACCGTCAGCAGCGCAAACATTTACTCAAAACTCTCAGGGGATGCTTGATTAAATTACGATAAGGTCCCGCCCCTCAAGTCCTATGATTGGGCGCTGAGATAAGTGGGCGTGCCACGGCCGTCCTCTGTATAAATAGACACGCGCTCCACTATTTGACAGTCAAAACAAATGAGACGCTGTAGCCTACTGAATTGCACTTGTCAGCTTGTAGACACAGCAGGTTTTTCTTTAGTGTTAAGCTATTTTTATTTTTAGAATTAAGTAACCACACTACTATTGCGCATATGCAAGCGCATCCTAGAAGACAGAGAGCGGGTGCGTGCAAGTGACCGAGGATGGACTCGCCTATGCAGGGGTCCTACTGGCTTCCTCTCGCGCTCTGTGCCCTGCTATTGTGGAGCTCCGTGTGTGCTCGTGAGCCGGTCTGTCAGGAGATTTCGGTGCCATTGTGTAGAGGGATCGGCTATAACTACACATACATGCCCAACCAATTCAACCACGACACCCAGGATGAAGCCGGACTTGAGGTGCACCAGTTCTGGCCGCTCGTGGAGATCCAGTGTTCCCCCGACCTGCGCTTCTTTCTTTGCAGTCTGTACACGCCCATTTGCCTTGAGGACTATAAGAAGCCTTTGCCGCCGTGCAGGAGTGTGTGTGAACGGGCGAAAGCGGGATGCGCGCCGCTGATGAGGCAATACGGTTTCCCGTGGCCAGACCGAATGAGGTGCGATCTTCTACCCGTGCAGGGGGATTCAAACACTCTGTGTATGGACTACAACAGAACTGACACTACAGCATCACCAGCTCCTGCAAAACCAACTAGCCGCCAGGGGAAGCCAAACAACCGGAAAAATAAAAGCAGTCATGGATCTTCTTCGTGCGAACCGGAGTGTCACTGTCGCGCGCCTATGGTAACCGTGAATGACCGTTATCCCTTGTATAACCGGGTCAAGACAGGGCAGATCCCCAATTGCGCCATGCCGTGCCACAACCCCTATCTTTCTCAAGAGGAAAGGACCTTTGCCACATTTTGGATAGGGATTTGGTCGGTTTTGTGTTTCCTGTCCACGTTCGCTACAGTCGCCACTTTCCTCATTGACATTGAGAGGTTTAAATACCCCGAGCGCCCTATTATTTTCCTGTCCGCATGCTATATGTTCGTGTCCATGGGATACATCATCAGACTCATCGCGGGACACGAAAGGGTCGCGTGCAACCAAAATCATGAGGTGGATCATATCCACTATGAAACTACGGGTCCCGCGCTTTGCACGGTCGTGTTTCTGCTCATTTATTTTTTTGGGATGGCGAGCGCCATCTGGTGGGTGATTCTGACGATTACGTGGTTCCTCGCGGCAGGAATGAAGTGGGGAAATGAAGCAATCGCGCGATACTCGCAGTATTTTCACTTGGCCGCTTGGCTAATTCCGAGCGTGAAATCTATCGCCGTGCTCGCGCTGAGTTCGGTGGACGGAGACTCGGTTGCGGGGATCTGCTACGTGGGCAACCAGAACTTGGATAACCTGCGGGGATTCGTGCTCGCGCCACTGGTAATTTATCTTTTTATCGGAACGATATTTTTATTCGCGGGCTTGGTGTCTATGTTTCGGATACGGAGCGTTATTAAACAAGGAGGAACGAAAACGGACAAACTCGAGAGATTGATGGTCCGAATCGGGGTGTTTACAGTGCTGTACACGGTCGTTGCCATGGTGATTGTGGCGTGTTACGTTTACGAACAGCATAATCGTGAAGCGTGGGAAATAGCGCACGCGTGTAACTGCTCTTCGGAGAAAAAAACCCTGAAACCTGATTACGCCGTGTTTATGCTCAAATACTTCATGTGCCTTGTGGTTGGGATCACGTCAGGCGCGTGGACGTGGTCCGGTAAAACGCTGGACTCTTGGCGAGCCCTGTGCACGCGCTGCTGCTGCAGTTGGGGAAGTAAAGGCACGAGCGGGTCAGTTTACAGTGACGGCAGCACGGGACTGACGTGGAGATCCGGCACAGCGAGTTCGGTTTTGTACCCTCCAAAACAAATGCCACTGTCGCGAGTCTGATGACTAGGGCATAGGTGAGGCTTAAATTCTTAAAAAAGACTTTGCAAACTGACTGCTGCTTTCCTGACAGATGAGAGATGCGAAATACCAGGGTTAGGTGAGACCGGGGCTAGTTGTCACAAGGGGAACTTGCTATAACACTACTGTGAGAAAATATTCTGAAGTAAAAAGTGTGACGACTATTCCCGATCTCTTCATCTACACTAAATTGCCTACCAGTTATTAAACCTGTTTATCAGGTTATATGAATGTGCCTTTAAAAGTGTTATACGGGTTTTTATATGTATTTATATTAAGATTTTATTGTTAAAACAACGACATAGAATGTTTAACATTTATACAAGATTGTGTATTTATCATTTACTTTGACAGAAAATTATTTTGACAATAAAACACTGTGAAATATTACCAAAGCATCTTTTATTATATGTGTATTTCATGTTTACAGAGAGCTCTCTCACACTCACAAACTTGATCTTGTAATGTAGGTCATGATGACCTGCACTGTACCAGTGGGCGTTGTGAGGTGTAAGCCTAAGCCCTAAGATGGCAAGGACACTGCCATCTATTGGTCATAAGAAATAAAAAATGGTGAATATTTGGCTTAGTTCAAAATAATAAGTATTAAAAAATATTTCTCAGTACACGTTACACTGCATATATAATACTAAAATAATGAATTAATAACTAAAAATAAAAAGATAACTTTTTCATCACACTTGTATAAAATGAAGAATTTAAGGTACTTTTGATATTTGATGTTAATAAAATGATTTATGAAAACATGCAAAGGTCATGTGCTGATATAATTTATCTACAGTGCCCTCCACAAATATTGGCACCCTTAGTAAATATGAGGAAAGGTGGCTGTAAAAATAAATCTGCATTGTTCATCCTTTTGATCTTTCATTAAAAAAAAAATCCTCAAAGTAAAATAATTGAAAGTGAGGGGAAACTCGCATTATAAAATAATGTTTTTCTCCAATACATGTTGGCCACAATTATTGGCACCCCTAGAAATTCTTATGAGTAAAATATCTCTGAAGTATATTCACATTCATATTTACATTTTTTAGCACACCAGGGTGACTAAGAGCATGAAATTGTCCTGCCATGACTTCTTGTTCCACAGGAGTACAAATATGTGTAAACACAAAGGCCAAATTCCCGTAATCATTCATCACAAAGAGAAAAACCAAAGAATATAGTTCTGATGTGCAGCAAAAGATTGTTGAGCTTCACAAAATAGAAAATGGCTATAAGAAAAAAGCTAATGCATTCAAAATCCCCATTTCCACCATCAGGGCAATAATTAAGAAGTTCTGCCTGGAAGAGGACGTGTGTCTAAATCGTCCTAATGCGCGGTGAGGAGGAGAGTCTGAGTGGCCAAAGACTCCAAGGATCACAGCTGGAGAACTGCAGAGATTAGTTGAGTTTTGAGTCTCAGAAAGCCTAAAAAAATTATCAAACAGCACCTACTTCCCTACAAGTTGTTTGGGAGGGTTTCAAGAAAAATCCTCCTCGCTCATCCAGAAACAATCTCCAGCATATTCAGTTGTCAGACACGACTGGAACTTCAAAAGGGACCTGGTTATATGGTCAGATGAAGCTAAAAAAAAAGAAGAGCTTTTTGGCAGCAAACCCACCAGATGGGTTTGGTGCAAACAGGGATAAAAATACCCCATGTCCACGGTTAAATATACTGCTGGATCTTTAATGTTGTGGGCCTATTTTTCTGCTGGAGGTCCTGGAAATCTTGTTCAGGAACATGGCATCATGGATTCTATCAAATACTAACAGATAAAAATCAAAACCTGACCGCTTCTTCTAGAAATCCTATAATGGGCCGTGATTGGATCTTCCATCTGCACAATGATCCAAAACAAACATCAAAACCAACACAACAATGGGTCAGTGAGCACAAAATGAAGCTTCTGCCATGGCCATCCCAGTCCCCTGACCTGAACCCTAAAGAAAATGAGTGGAGTGAACTGAAGAGAAGAACCACCAGCATGGAGCTGGAATCTGAAGGATCTGGAGAGATTTTGTATGAAGGAATGGTCTCTGATCTCTTTTCAGGTGTTCTCCAAACACATCAGGCATTATAGGTAAAGACTCAGAGCTGTTCTCTTGGCAAAAGGATGTTGTAATAATTGGGTGCCAATAATTGTGGCCAAAACATTTATTTCATAATGAGCTTTTCCCCCCATTTTCAATTGTTTTACTTAATTAAAGGTGAGAATTTTGTTATTTTTTTTACTGTATAGGACTGCACTGGGAAAAATAAATCCAAATTTAATAGAGTTGATATGACACAATGATTTCTAATAAAAATTAAACTAGGTTCAACATTGGACTATAGTACAGAATTAATGATTAAAAAGTAACACATTAACGCTTCTCATGCAGCTTCAAACTATGACAATATAAGCATTATTTGTTGAAGCTCTACAACACTTATTTTGCCAATTATTTTGACAGTTTCACTGATGATCCCTGATATAACAAAAACCCCGGATAGAGCGGTTGAGTGAATGTGGTCTGGACTCTGTGGATGAGGGTCATTGTGTCAGAGACTCTGTAGAAGGACAGAATTCCTGCTCTGTGATCCACATACACTCCTATTCTACAAGACTTGGGCATTACACTGAGTTTAGTCTTTTTGTAATTGCTACAGAACAGGTATTTGGATCGAGAACAGAACAATCTCCAGGACTGATCATTACATCCAAATTTATCACCCCGTCCCTTCCTGCTTATGCTCTTATATGACACTGATATACCCACCGCACCCCCACTCCACTCCACCTCCCAGTAACAGCGTCCACACACACTCTCTCTACACAACACCTGAGGCCAGACATCAAATCTGTCCGGATGATCAGGATATGGCCGGACTGTGTGCTTGCGAGTAGCTACTCGGTTTCTCCAAGAAAGACTGATTTTTTTATTCGCTGTATTTGGATCCAGAGTCAGTTGATGGAAATCTGGAAATAAAAAATGTAATTGTCACACTGTTAAAAAATGAACTGACCTCTAGGATCTAAAATCTAACACATATTATTAAGTGTGTATCTGTATAATTGATTGCTTTATTTTTAATAATAATTATAATAATTGACACTTACACTGTAAGAAGTCCTCTCTGGTTTTGGGTTGAGTGGTGGAAATGATTTTGATGCAACTCACTATAGAAACCGAGAGGAGTTGAAAATGTGATTCACTTCATATTTTACTGCATTCAAGCCTCACTTAAAAATCTTCTTTTAATTCATTATGTTGCATGTGTAAACAAATAATGCCATTCTTCCCCTTTTCCATTTTGCAATTATTTTTAAAGCTGCAGTCCACAGTAACTTTTTTTGGTTAAAAATTATCCAAAATAAATTTTTGAGCAAGTACATAACCAGCCAGTGTTCAAGACTATCACCTTACCTTAGCCCGACTCACAACAGTAAGCTTGTAATAATGTTTTTTAATATGAGTGGTAATGGTAGGTTTCCGCAGGAATTAGGAATTAGAATTAGTTTGCCTTTGCGTCATTACGTCACTTCTGTCTACATAAAGGAGTCCTGAACGCTGCAGTTGGCGGATCATTTATAGCCTTTTCTCACAGCAGCTGGAGTAAACTTGTCATTTTAATAGCGGATTTTAATCCAGAAAGGTCCAAGCAACAATCTTAAGTGACAACTGGAGATTCACCTGTAGTCAAAAGCAAAAGACTATGGATTCTAATACACACTAAATACACAGTCACTCAAAGCTGATGTTGTTAAAAGTAACAATTTGAAAACAAAGTATAACAAAAATAATAATTTGCACGGTTTGATGTGATATGAGCTAAGCAATCGTTATATTTAATCACCACTGGTATCGTGATTTATTGTAATGCTTTTTTTCTCATTTGGTCAGAACAAAATTGGCAGACATGTTACTTGCTTGTTCAGATGACATTTTCCGGTTAAAATTCTTATTTTGCTCATACTTCCAAGATGTAGAATCCATGATTCCAAAGATACAGTATCCACACCGATGCACAACCCATGTAAAGATGATAATTCTGCAAATAACTGCAATTGCTGGTTTCAAACAGAGATGGCGACAAAGTGTCAAAACTTACAGACTGCAGCTTTAACTAAGTGTTGTTACTCAGTCTTAGCAGAGTAAACACAGGCTTCACATTAACTATGGACATGTTCCACTTTTGTTTGACAACCAATAAGCATTAATCAATTAAATTACTAATTTTCTGTAATTAATTGTGATTAATCGCACATAACATTAAAGTTTTTAATATATTTTATTAGTGCTGTCAATCGATTAAAAAAAAAATCCCTATTTAAATCGCACATTTTTCTATTGGTCCGGTCTGGTTTCAGACGTTTACTTGCCAAATTACACAAAGTTTTTGAACCATGTAACCTTGTAAACAGTGCTTTAAAGGTGCCCTAGATTCAAAAATTGAATTTACCTCGGCATAGTTAAATAACAAGAGTTCAGTACATGGAAAAGACATACAGTGAGTCTCAAACACCATTGTTTTCTCCTTCTTATAAATCTCATTTGTTTAAAAGACCTCCGAAGAACAGGCGAATCTCAACATAACACCGACTGTTACGTAACAGTCGGGATCATTAATATGTACGCCCCCAATATTGCATATGCCAGCCCATGTTCAAGGCATTACAGAAGGGCAGCCAGTATTAACGTCTGGATGTGCACAGCTGAATCATCAGACTAGGTAAGCAAGCAAGGACAATAGCAAAAAATGGCAGATGGAGCAATAATAACTGACATGATTCATGATAACATGATATTTTTAGTGATATTTGTAAATTGTCTTTCTAAATGTTTCGTTAGCATGTTGCTAATGTACTGTTAAATGTGGTTAAGTTACCATCGTTTCTTACTGTATTCACGGAGACGAGAGCCGTCGCTATTTTTCATTTTTAAACCTTGCAGTCGTATAATGCATAAACACAACTTCATTCTTTATAAATCTCTCCAACAGTGTAGCAAGAGCCGTTAGCCACGGAGCATAGCCTCAAACTCATTCAGAATCAATGTAAACATCAAAATAAACACTGTACTTACGCGATAAGACATGCTGCATGACGAACACTTCGTAAAGATCCATTTTGAGGGTTATATTAGCTGTTTGAACTTTTTTTTAATGTTGTAAAGGCAAGCGCGAGCTCTTGGGTGTGAGCACGAGAATAAAGGGCCACACAGCCTGAATCGGCTCATTTCTAATTATGCCCCAAAATAGCAGTTAAAAAAATGAATTAAAAAGAATCTATGGGGTATTTTGAGCTGAAACTTCACAGACACATTCAGGGGACACCTTAGACTTATATTACATCTTTTAAAAAAAAGTTCTAGGGCACCTTTAACATTTTCAGGTAGGTCTAACGGGTAGGAAATATACACAAATTGAATAAAGTTATCAAACACTTCACAGTCTACAATGCATAAATTATAAATTAAATCTAGATTCATTCTTATTAAAGCTACAAAAGTTATTCAGTAAGTTCGTCAGTACACCGCACTGAGTTCTTTTTTGTCTTGTGGCACTTGAATGGTTTAAATGCATTTGCAGTAATAAAAGGATGATCAGGGAGAAAAAAATGGATCCTGCAGTAATTGCATTATATATTTTTAAGACATTAAAGGTGCTCTGTGTAAGTTTTTGACTGTCCTAAATCATAAAAATACCATAATATGCTTGCAGATATTTATTAAACATGCTGAGTTCACATAATCGTTTCTCTGAAAACCATTGCTCCAGCCAGTTATCTTACTTTGAAATTTGCGTTCTGTGTCGGAATTTCAGTTTTGCTCTGTGCAAGACCGCACGTTGCCAATTTACCTAATAGCATTTTGCCACCCTGGGTTGCCAGTTGGCGGAAAACACATGCAGCGAATTGCAGCCATGCATCCATCTAAAAATCTCTATGAACGGGAGCATATTAAAATGCAATATCAACTCATCATAAATCAATAAATCAACTAATTTTCTTACAGTACTTTACCTTTATCATATATATATTCTATCTCCTCATCACAAAAATCCTCCAGATGCCCTCTTAGTTGTGCGACAGATATCTCCACATCATCAAAAGTGAGAGAAGTAATACTGATGCTGTCTGTAGATCCAGGAGGAACAGAGAGAGATTGGACACTCTACATATAGACATATAAAATTAAGATGCATCAATAAAGACAAAGAAATTCATTAAAGCTTGCAGATGTTTTGGTGGCTCAAATCAAATTTAGATTGTTTAGATTATTAAGATCTCAGTTACCTGCAGGTAATGGATGTGATTGTCTGTGTGTGAAAGCTGCTCCAGCTCAGCATCTTTCCTCCTCAGATCATCAATCTCCTGCTCCAGTCGTTTCAAGAGTCCTTCAGCTCGACTCACTTCAGCCTGTTCCTGATCTCTGATCATCTGTGTCACCTCAGATCGGCTTTTCTCAATGGAGCAGATCAGTTCAGTAAAGATCCTCTCACTGTCCTCCACTGCCGCCTGTGCAGAGCGCTGTTGGGACACACAAACAATCAGACCGTTCACTCATTGAGCTCCTCTGACTGGTTAAAATAGGGTACTTGGTTAGTTTGAGTATCACCTTGTGAGTCTCCACAGCCTCTCTGAGCTCCTGAAGCTCTTTCTGTCTCTCTTGGACTCTCTGCTGGAATTTTCCTTTTACCGCTTCAACATTTTTCTGAGGGAAGAAAAAATAACTTTTAATAAAACATTTACATTAAATGTCTCAGTGAGTAGACTATTAAAGATCAATTATCACCTATTTGTTTAATTGGTTTCTGGATAATGCAAATATATTATTAATATATTTAGATTGTATTGTGGAAAATATAATTATTAAAGCTAACAAAAAAGTACTGGTTGAAACTCTCTTCACATCCTGATAGCAATCAATGATAGAAATGGTCTAAAATATGAACACATATCTTCCATGGAAGTGTCAGGACCAAAAAACGGTCACCCAATCATTGCATTCAGTCCGAATGCAATTATAGGGGCTGCATCCGAAAAATGAAAAATGCTGCCTCCGGATGATGCATTCCAAGGTAGAAGAGACATATCCAGCTGCACCAGCAGTTTCAGAACCGCAGCCACAGAACGGAAGTGAGGGGCGGGGCTTAAACAGTCATATTTGCGCTACCCATACATGTCATTTTCTTTTGTTAAATATAAGTTTTTACATGGACTTTGATTGGATCGGATCGATGTCTACAATATTTAACAACCATACTTTTAAAAAAAGTGACTTTTCTGTTAGTGCTATATGAAGACGTGACGTGACTGGAGTGCTACTTTGCAGAGCTCGTGCTAACATTCCCATGCTGTTATGATCAGACACTTTTCTTATGCTTTCTATTTTGTTACTGAGATATAAGTGCACGGCACATATTTACATATTCATCTAACCGTCGCTCTCAGCAGTGTGGGTGGCGTCAGATGTTCGTTTACAGTATATCGCTGGTCAAGCATTTCGAACTTCGTTTTACCCCTAAACGAAGAACGAAAAAGAACTTCGTTTGAAGTATACCGGGGCCTTAAGCGACAAGAGGAGAAAAGAATGGGAAGTAGTGAAGAATGTGGATGAATAAAACTTCCTAAAGATCCACGTCTTTGTTCTCCTCACTGTAGCCCTGATGCCTTTGAGGCTTTTAGTAGACCACAGCTGAAAGAGCTTACAGTTGGTGATGGATGTAAGTGTGTATGCTTTAACCAAATGCTGCGCCTGTCATGGAGACTGACGAGGGCAGCCTATAACACATCTTGATTGAGACAGACAGCCTTAAAGGGGACCTATTATGCAAAATTCACTTTTGCATGGTGTTTGGACATAAATGTGTGTTGGCAGTGTGTGAACACAACCACCCTATAGTGATAAAAATCCACCCACTCCTTTTTTTTTTAATCCCCATAAATCATAAGCAGTGTCTCAGAACAAGCTGTTTCCAGATCCCTGGCAGTGTGATGTCACAACAGCCACAGGCCCCGACACTGCCGTTTGAACATAGAACCGCCCTGAGCGTGTTTACAGCGAGTTTACACAGTCTGCCATTGCTGCACTGACGAGAACGTCTCCCAAGCGTTTTAGGTGTTCTGTAGCTGAATGGATTAATCCACATAGCTCTCTCCGTTTACTCCCTAAACGGGGTGGATTAACTTGGTTTTCCAGAAAAATGCTCCCTCAGTTCTGTCGAAATTCATTTATGTCTGCGCGAATCATTTCACACCACACTGCTTTGTGAACGAATATCAATACAAAGAGACAATACAAAACAGACTGTTCTAAAAATATGCTACTTAAGAATATACAAGTAAAAACTGTTTGTGATCCAGTTTACAGTCTCCAGAGTGATACTGGATACGACAGTAATGAAGGTGAGGGCACTTTATTACAGTTCATCTGAGTTTATTTACAAATATAAAATGTACCAGTTTATTAAGCACCACCCGAAAAGGCATTTGTTTACTGTTAGTTGTAATGAGTGTTTCTGTGTACTTCACTATGTGTGTTGGTGATAATACAAGGGAAAGAGAGAGAGTTTATGGATAATATTTTAATGCACACTTGCACAGTGTTTTATAAAGCTCTTCCAGAGATTTTCTAGAGTGAAAACCGACGCTTCATCTTTTGTGTGAAGTACAATAAACGTTATAAAACTCATCTGTAAAGTTTTGGCCATCATTTGGATGCTACAACAGGCTTGTACTAATGTAGTGGATAAAAAAAGTAGACAATATATGTTATAACCGTAATTGAACTAAAGTATACCTGTTCTATGATAGAACAGGTATACTTTAGTTCAATTACGGTTATAACATATATTGATGTTATAACCTAACTGAATCCTGACGGGGAGAACGAGCTCTTGAAGCTCCGCCCTCTTAGGCTGAGCGCAGCAGCTCATTTGCATTTAAAGGGCCCACGCTGAAAATGGCTCGTGGCAATTTTAACATGCTATAAAAAATTATCTTTGAGGTATTTTGAGCTAAAACTTCACATACACACTCTGGGGACATCAGAGACTTATTTTACATCTTGTAAAATGGGGCATAATAGGTCCCCTTTAAAGCTTGTGTGTACCGTGATGCTCGGGATATGATAGTGTAAAACAGCAGCATCTTGTCAGCACGTTTAACTGTACATCGTAAATCTTTCATGGGTTTTCTAATACATATTTCAGTAAGAGACATCATTTACATTATATTAAGGCTGTCTGTCATGGCACTTTGCAGATTCTCCACTGGCTTTGCACGTTCATGTGTTTTGGAGGGTGTGTGGTATATTTAGACGTCTAACCCAGCACACTTCCAAGTGTGACATCAGAAGCAAGGCCCATGCTGCCCTGCAGCTTATTTTATTGGTCATTTCAATCACAGTATTATAGCCTATTGCCTACACTAAACACTGATCCCTAAACCTACCCGTCACCAACCTTAACAAAATGAAATTAGCTAAAAAATTATGTCACGAAAGGAACACCGGGAGTGTTTAGGGTGCCATTTGGGACAGGGCCATGGAGCGCTCTGAAGAGAGGGTGGGATCTTATGCTTTCAAAGCTAGCTTACTATTTCTAGCCTATCCAAAATTGCATACACTACCTGTAACTACCTAATTACAATAACTGCAGGAATTAACAGTTCATTTATATATGCTTTCAGTTCATACCTGTTTCTCTGTCCTCTCTGCTTCAGCTGAAACAGTATCGTGATTTTTGTGTTCATCCATCGCACACATCAAACAAATACATCGCTGGTCAGTACGACAGTACACCTCCAAAGGTCTGTTGTGTTGAGGGCAGATCATCTCCTGCAGTCGTCCAGTGGCATCAGTCACTTTATGTCGTTTCCTTAAAGGAGATTCTTCATGACACTTAAAGTGACTTTGACAGTAAGATTCCAGACACATCAGACAGGACTTTACAGCTTTGCGTTTCCTTCCAGGACAGAAGTCACACCCCACATCTCCAGGTCCAGCGTAACTGAGAGCAGTTCTTGACTTCTTCAGATTCTCCACAATTTCAGCCAGCATCACATTCTTGTTTAAAGCAGGTCTTGGAGTGAAGGTCTGTCTGCACTGAGGGCAGCTGTAAACTCTCTTCTGATCATCTTTATTCCAGCAGTATGTAATGCAGCTCATACAGTAAACTGTGTCCACAGGGAATGGTCACTGGATCCTTCAGTAGATTTAGACAGACCGGACAATTGAAATGATCCCTAGTCCATATACTGCCTTCTGCCATTTTACTGCAAGTACACGCAGAAAGAAAGAGATAGGTTCAGTTCCTCTATGGAGCTTAACGCTTTTAAAGGGTTAGTTCACCCAAAGATGAATGTTATGAATCAACATGTTGAATCAGTGGTTCGGAGCACCAAAGTCAAGTGATTTCAGCAGTTTGGCAGTTTGACACGCGATCCGACTCATGATTCGATACACTGATTCATTATGCTCCGAAGCTTCCTGAAGCAGTGTTTTGAAATCGGCCATCACTATATAAGTTGTTAATTTGTTTTTTTGGCACACCAAAAATATTCTTGTCGCTTTATAAAATTAATATTGAACCACTGTACTCCCATGAACTGATTTAAATATGTTTTTAGTACATTAATGGATCTTAAGAGAGGAAATGTCATTGCTGGCTATGCAGGCCTCACTGAGCCAACGGATTTCAACAAAAATATATCTTAATTTTTGTTCCGAAGATTAACGAAGGTCTTACGGGTGTAGAATGACATGAGGGTGAGTAATTAATGACATTATTTCTTTTTTGTTGAACTAACCCTTTAAGAGAGGAATACAAACTTAAAATAGTTTGCTAATCTAACTTGCAATATATTCACAGATCAGATTCAAACTTCCCGGATCAATAACTTGTGAGCTAAACATTGTTAAAAAACAAATAACACCTCTTTTCAATCATAGCAAAGTAGGTAACGTGCTACAACCTCGAATGACGAAACAAGCCTTCCTCCACATTGGACAATACTCCATGCACAGTCAGCTGAGAGACAAGTCTGAAGGGACCGTCTGCAAAGTGCAAAACCCAAAAAGCATACCTAAAAAAATAGTCAATAACTTCAATGTTACAAACTGTACTGTCACAAAATTCAGTTTAATCATCAATGGTCTCCTATTGGCTATACTAAAACACTTAGTTTGATAAAACGTGCTTTTGCATATTTTTTTATGATTTTTATATAATGAAATTAAATAAATTACTTAAAGGATTACTTTAAAAGGAAAATGACTCTTTACTCACCCTCAAGCGCTCCTAGGTGTATATGACTTTCTTCTTTCCAATGAACACAATCTGAGTTATATTAATAAATATCCTGATACATCCAATCTTTATAATGGCAGTGAACAGGACCAACGAGTATGAAGCTCGAGAAATTCCATCCATCCATCCATCATAAACGTGCTCCACATGGCTTCGGGGTGGGGGGTTGATAAAGGCCTTCTGAAGTGAAGCGATGCCTTTGTGTAAAAAATATCCATATATACCAAGTTATAAAGTAAAATATCCAGCTACTGCCTTCTGTATTCAATGTACGAAGAAAGTGTAGAACTCTTGCAGTTCAAAACACTTCTGCTTTTTTAGGAAGGCATAGGGTGTAGCATCACTGACGCACTGGACACACTGTACTGTTACCAAATTCAGGTCATACAACACTGCTCTCCTGCTGGTCATACTGCAATTCTTAGTTTGATTTTTAAAAAAGAGCTTTTTGCTAAATTTTTATCATTTTTTATTATGAAATAAAATCAATAACTTAACACTGTACTGTCATCAAATTAATTTCATACACCACTGCTCTTCTAAATACTACAGCACTTAGTTTGGAAAAATGTCTTTTTGCATAATTTTTATGATTTTTCATTATGAAAATATTTAATAACTTCACTGTAACACAATGTCACCAAATTCAGTTCACACATCAATGCTCTCCTAATTGTTATACTACAACACTTAGTTTGATAAAAAATGTGCTTTTGCATATATATATATATATATATATATATATATATATTTATTTTTTTATTTTTTAGGAGCATGTTAGGTACTAGAGCTTGAAAGTTGCTTAGTCAAGAATCATTCAAAAACTATAGTCGTTACTAGTATGTATCTGGTTACCAACATCATTTGTGTAAGGAATGCTTATTTTTAATGCTATGTGCTATTACTTGCTAGTTAACTGAAAAGTAACTTGATTCAAACTAGTTCAATCAATGTTTAAATTTAGTTTAGTTTACTCAATTCTGTTATGTTTATCCCACTTTAAGTATCTGAGTCGAGATAACATGATTTTATTGTGTGGAACCACTGTCCATAATTGAATTAATTTAAAGTATCACAGTATTTTTTGATTGTGAGATCTATTACAGTTAACCAAAATAAAAAATTAAAATCCTTAAAGGAACACTCCACTTAATAGGCTCATTTTCCAACTTCCCTAGAGTTAAACAGTTGAGTTTTACCGTTTTCAAATGCATTCAGCCAATCTTCGGGTCTGGCGGTACCACTTTTAGCAAAGTTCATTGAATCTGATGAGACCAATAGCATCTCGCTCAAAAAATGACCAAGAGTTTCAATATTTTTCCTATTTAAAACTTGACTCTTCTGTAGTTACATCATGTACTAAGACCAACGGAAAAAGAAAAGTTGCGATTTTCTAGGCCGATATGGCTAGGAACTATACTCTCATTCCGGCGTAATAATCAAGGAACTTTGCTGCCGTACCATGGGTGCAGCAGGTGCAATGATATTACACACCGCCTGTGACCCCGTTTGCACAGAGAGTGTGCCTTGCAACCATGGAGACATTTGTGAGAGGCGCTGCGTAATATCATTGCGCCTTTAAATATTATACAAAAGCATGCTTTTTTTACACTAAGTTCTCTAGTACAATTAGCAGAAGAGCAGTGATGTTTTAATTGAATTTGGTGACAGTACAGTGTGTAACAGTGAAGTTACTGATTTTATTTCATAATAAAAATCATAAAAAATATGCAAAAGCACATTTTTTTTAAACTAAAACATGTAGAATAACCAGCAGGAGAGCAATGTGAACTGACATTGATGGCATTACACTGTATAACAGTGAATATATTTTCTAATAACAGTTGTTATTGATTTTTTTTTATAATAAAAAAATAATAAAAAATTATACAGAAGCAAAATTTTTCAAACTAAGTGTTTAAGTATGACCTGCAGGAGAGCATTGATGTGTAAACTGAATTTGGTGACAACAGTGTGTTACAATGAAGTTACAGTATTGAATATTTTTTGTAGCCTAATAAGACATTTTTCCAAACTAAGTGCTGCATTAGTATAACCAGCAGAAAAGCAGTGATGTGTGAACTGAAACTGGTGACGGTACACTGTGTTACAGTTACTGATTTTATTTCATAATAAAAAAAAAATAAAAAATATGCAAAAGCACATTTTTTAAACTAGGTGTTATAGTAAAACATCAAAGGAGCAGTTATGTCTGAACTGAATTTGATGGCATTACACTGAAAAGTAAGTAAGGCAAAGCGAACGCACACCTATAGAGGTGCGAAAGGGAAAAACTATAGCCTAACTGAAGGAGAACAAGTTGTTCTCCTTCAATTACACTAAATAACGTAGAAGTTATGGACTATTTTTGTAGTAACTTTTTTTCGGGTTTTCCACTTTGCAGACGGTCCCTTCGTACTTGTCTCTCAGCCGCTTGCGCATAGAGATTTTTGTCCAGTGCGGCTCGTTTTTAAGGAAAAATAGGTTGTAGTTCGTTGTCTGCGTTACTACGATTGAAAATAAGTGTTGTGTTTTAACAACGTTCAGCTCACGAGTTATTATCCGGGAAATTCGAATCTGTGAATTTAGTGCTAACGTTACCGAAGTCAAAAGCTTTCGAGAAATTTGAATGTTTTACAAACAGCACGGTCAGAGAATAGGTCGATTGCAAGAGAGAGTGACAGGTAGACAGACAGTCTAATTCGTCGTAAAGATATAAATAAAACATGGTTTACCTGGCTGAGTATTCCTGCTTCATCGTTTGAGGAACTGAAACTAATTTTGTGAAAAGGCAAAAATGGCCGGTAGAGGGCGCTCACACACTGCTTACATAAAACTCCATATCATAACCATATTAAAGTGACACTTTTTATTAATTTACAAAAAACAATAATATATAAAGGGTCTGAACTGTAAATGTGAGATCTAAACTCACAGCAAAACCGAGTGCTCACAAGAAATAATTCAAAACCGTTCAAAATAATATAGATTTAATTTTATTCACATTTATATTAGCCTACAATATTTCACAGTTCAGGTACAGTATATTTCTAGACAAAAAAAAAAAAATTGTCATTTATTAAATCCAGAGCATTATCAGTGAAAATGTTCCAAGTGTTTTTTTTTTTTTTTAAGTGCAATGTAAAAAAAATATATATATTTATCAGTCTAAAAAGTATTTAATGACAATGATTTAAAATCTTTCATATAGCTGCTGAGAAATGGAGAAATTAAGTTACTCGTGATATTTAATGTTAAAATGATTTACATAAAAATGCAAAATGACAGCCTGCCAGGTACTGATATGGTGTTGCTGTCATTATTTTTACACTGCAATTAATATGTATACACTAAAATCATTAACTTAATCTGACTCTATAAGCGACTCGGTCATATGATTGGGATGATTTGTAGAAGCTATACTTCTAGATGACACAGTTTCACTGATGTGTCCTGATTTAAGGCAAACCCCGGATAGAGCGGCTGAGTGAATGTGGTCTGGAATCTGTGGATGAGGGTCATTGTGTCAGAGATGCCGTAGAAGGACAGAATTCCTGCACTGTGATCCACATACACTCCTATTCTAGATGAGGTGGAGACCACAGGGAATTCAGATTTAATGTTATTGTGAGTAATTATGTATACAGAGGGACAGAGAAACAATCTCCAGGACTGATCATTACATCCAAATTTACACTCATTCCCCACACCCTTCTTGCTGATAGTCTTATATGACACTGACATTCCCACACCCCACACCCCGCTCCACTCCACCTCCCAGTAACAGCGTCCACACACACTCTCTCTACACAACACCTGAGTCCAAGCATCAAATCTGTCTGGATGATCAGGATACAGTTGGACTGTGGCAGTGCAAGTAGCCACTCTGTTCCCCTCAGACAGACAGAGGCTTGTATGCACTGACTCTGAATCCAGAGTAAACTGATGGGAATCTGATGGAGATAAAACACACAATCTGCATTTTAATACAAAAAAATACTGTAATATTGTAATACTGTCAAAGCATTAAATGGTTAGTTCACCCAAAAATGAAAATGATGTAATTTATTACTCACCCTCATGTCGTTCTACACCCGTAAGACCTTCATTCATTTTCAGAACACAAATTAAGATATTTTTGATAAAATCTGATGGCTCAGTTGGGCCTCTATTGCCAGCAATGTCACTGAACCTCTCAAGATCCAGAAAGGTACTAAAAAGACATATTTAAAACAGTTCATGTGAGTACAGTGGTTCAATTCTTAATATTATATAATATACATTTTGTTTGCCAAAAAAAAAAAAAAAATGTAAAAAATAATGACATTTCAACAATATCTAGTGATGGGCAATTTCAAAACACTGATTCGAAGCTTTACGAATTTTTTGTTTCGAATCAGTGGTTCGGAGCACCAAAGTCACGTGATTTCAGTAAACGAGGCTTCGTTTACACGATCCAAACCACTGATTCAAAACAAAAGATTTGTAAAGCTTTGAAGCAGTGTTTTGAAATCGCCCATCACTAGATATTGTTGAAAAGTCGTCTTTTTTTGCTTGTTTTTTTTTTTTTTTTGGCACACAAAATGTATTCTCGTCTTTTTATAATATTAAGGTTGAACCACTGTACTCACATTAATTGTTTTATGAATATGAATATGTCTTTTTAGTACCTTTCTGGATCTTGAGACGTTCAGTGACATTGCTGGCAATAGAGGCTACACTGAGCCATCGGATTTTATCAAAAATATTTTAATTTGTGTTCCGAAGATGAACGAAGGTCTTACGGGTGTACAACGACATGAGGGTGAACTCAAAATGAACCATTTCATTTTTGGGTGAACTAACCCTTTAAGTGAGGTATAAAGGTAGCAACAAGATCACTGATCTACTGACCAGGTGAAATGATTTCATTACAAGTTTATATAAAAGCCTAATAAAACAGCAAATTTACTGCCCTTTATTTAACCAGATAAAACTTTCTGAGATTAAAAATCTCTTTTGCAGAAGAGACATGGCCAAGATGAGCAGCACAACTTTGTCAAAAAGAAAAAGAAAGAAAGAAGAGATCACATGACATAAAGACACATCTTAAAAACAATTAAAAACATTTCTTCCTTTAACAGCTCACTAAGCAAATTTTACTTTCCTGGCTACTATACCGAATTGCAAAATTGCTTTCATGAAAAGTTTCAAACACAGTCCGTCTGCCGTTCTTTGAGCTAATCCAAACCCCAACTCAAACTGCTATGTCAGAACACTGCAATACTTTTGGTGCTGATAGTGACAGAAATTAAACCCTTCACCTTTAAGTATGTATATTTGTCTGTGTTTGCTTTATTTGTATTAATATCTTTAACACTTACAATGTAAGAAGCCCTCCCTTGTTGTGGGTTCAGTGGTGAGGCAGGTTTGAATGTACTGAACTACAGAAACAAACAGATATCTAAAGTGTGATTTTAATAAAGGTATCCATAATATGTATTTATTTTTATTTATTTTTAATAACATTTGTTAATTATTTATTTATTGACATCCACACAATATTTATTCTTTCATTTTGTTGTACTCTGTTTTATGAGTCTGTATTTTACCTTTATCAGATAAATTTTTTATCTTCTCTTTGCAGAAATTCTCAAGATTACTCCTTAACTCAGAGACAGAGCTTCTCACGTCATCATAAGACAAGCCAGAACGGACACTGTCATCTGTAGATGCAGGAGGGACAGAAAAAGCCTGGAAACTCTACTTATACAAAAAGACAACAGACATATGGTAAATATGATTCACACAGTGTATGACTGACACATTACAGTGAGATCATCAATGTGGGCATTTGTGGGGGAAGTACGGGGGGTTGTGAGTTGACAAAAAGCTAATAATGAATTAAATCATGCAAATGCAAATAAATATACTTAAAGATGAAATATTCCATTTGCTTACACAGATAATCATAAACATGTGATTATGCTGATAAATTATTGAAATATTCACTTAAAACCACCAGAGGTACTTCAAGTGAATATTTCAGGTTATGGGGTTCAGCTGACAGAAAAGTTTGGGAATCCCTGAATCTAATACAATTTTGACAACATTCATACTGATCAGAACAACTGGTGGTTGTTCTCAGATTCATTAAACAGTAAACTTTAATGGCATCTCAAATGTCAATTAAAGAGTCTGCAATATAAGCCATAATAATAAAATCATGCTAAACCTGTAGGAAATGGATGTGATTGTCTGTGTGTGAAAGCTGCTCCAGCTCTGCTTCTCTCCTCCTCAGATCATCAATCTCCTGCTTCAGTTGATTCAAGTCTTCTTCAGCTCGACTCACTTCAGGTTTTTCCAGATCTCTGATCATCTGTGTCACCTCAGATCGGCTTCTCACAATGGAGCGGATCAGTTCAGTAAAGATCCTCTCACTGTCCTCAACTGTCGCATAAGCAGAATGCTGTTAGGACACAGATAAAGAATTACTGAATCAGTCCATTCCATCTGATAGTTATTTTTCTCCTCTTTTCAAAACATTAGGTTACTCATGTAACCCTGTTTCTCTGATAACATGAAGTGAGGTATCTCACTATGGGAACCTCTTAGACGTGACCGATCACAGAAGCACCAATAACACCACGTCTGCCAACCATGGCAGACCAATCACTGATCAGGGAGTCCCACTTTGGATTAATAATCCAAGATTGGATTATTGGCCCGTCTTGAATCCAATAATCTGAGCTTGGATAATTGGCCCGAACCTAGAGTACTCCCCCCCCGGTGTGGTAAAAATAGATAGAACTAGAAGTGAGGAGATGGGGTGGAGGAGGGATACTGATAAACTCTCAGATGAACAGAGGTAAGTCAGCTGTATTTATACCTCTTGTTATTGGTTGAGTTGATTAACTGAATGCTCTCCACCTGTGCTAATAAGGTTAATTATCTGAACCTGCTCTTACGAATCTTGTTAATAAAACATCATTATGTTGACAAACCAGACTAAATAATGAGTGGGTTATTATCTGAATCATAGCTCCAGATGGAGATGAAACAGAATAACATGAAGAATTTGCCCTTAATAAAACAAATATGTGCGGAGAAGACCAGCTGGCTGCCACACAAATTTCTTAAATAAAAATTTCCTTTCAATAGAGCCCAGGATGTAGCCATACCTCTAGTAGAGTGTGCTTTTAGTCCTATTGGGGGCTCTATATTTACATTATTGTAACATAACATGATAGCCTCCACCACCCAGTGAGAAAGGCATTGACGGAAGATTTGACAGGGTTTTTCTTTGTAATGGTCAGCCCACAAGACAAATTGCTGATTGCTCTTGCGAAGTGTGCAGATTCTCTGTACATACGTATAGAAAGTAGGAGCCGGACATAAACAGTGTAACCTCTCTTCCTCTGGGGATGAAAAGGGTGGTGAATGAAAAGCTAGCAGGTCCACTGATTGAACTGCACCAGCGTGATCAAACACTTTAGGCACAAACGCCGGGTTAGTTCTAAAAGTTACTTTTTGACCACCCGGAGCAAACATCATGAGGAATGAACTGATAAAGTTCACTCACCCTTTTTACTGTAGTGAGAGCAAGTAAAAAGTGGCATCTTTAAAGCAAGCAGCTTCAGGACAATGTTATCAATGGGCTCGAAAGGGGCTTTAGAGAGCGCGTTCAGAACCACGGACAAGTCCCAAGGCAGGACCAGCAGCTTCGATACTGGGTGTAGCCTATGTGCAGCTCTCATAAATCGACAGACAAGAGGGTGTTGAACAATAGTACCCATGTCAAGACCAATATGAGATAGCGAACAGATAAACCTTAACCGTAGAAAAGGCTCTGCCCTTATATAGAAGGTCCTGGAAACACACAAGGTTCCCACTCTTTCATAAACACCAGATTCAAGGACTTTCAAGAACTTTTTAAAGCACTGTTTATTTTATATCAAGCACCTATCAAATTCACCTTACATATGGACTGTCATGAAAGACCTCTTACAGTACTTAACATTTTAATTATCCTATTGCATTTGCATCCATTTTAACCCAGAAGAGGTACAGAATCATTTGTACATTAATTTTGGGAATATATTAAAACTGTTTGCAGCTTTCTTATCCCTAAAGTTACCAATTATTCCATACTAGTTTTGGTTTTCATTTTTTATGAATCATTACTTGAGTAAAAACATTATAATATAGAGAGAATATTATAAAAATATATGTGATTTATATATCACAATTCTTATGAGTTACTTGTTAAAGCTACTATGGAAGCCCGTTTCCGCCACTAAAAAAAAAAAATTAATTGCGACTTTTTATCTCAGAATTCTGACTTTTTAACTCGCAATTGTGTGTTTATATCTCACAATTGCAGAATTATAAAGTCAGAATTGCGAGATATAAAGTCGCAATTGCGTGATGTAAAGTCAGAATTCTGAGATATAAAGTCGCAATTGCGTGATAAAAAGTCAGAATTCTGACTTTTTTCTCGCAATTCTGACTTTTTTTCTCACAATTGTGTGAAACATTATTTCTCACAGTTCTTACTTTGCTTGCGTTTCCTTTGCGACTGACTATCAGGATTGCTGCTTTGTTATTATTATACATTAAATAGACCATAAGTATTTCCTGCTTTGTTATTATTGTAGGCCTACATAAAATGGAAGACATCATAAAGGATTATTTTTAGCGCCGATTTACCAATAAAGAAATGTTGATTTTACTGGAGGAGACACATAAAGATTAGTCTCTGGACATATGCATTATGCAGGAATATGCATATAGAATGTTTCCACGGTAACCTTATAAATGAGCACAGCGTTTCAAGAAAAAACAGCTTTTACTGCCATCTACTGGGCTTAATACTAAAACACCAATTCCTATCATGTATCATCAACTTTGCAACTCAAGGGTAAAATAATGCAATTCTGCAAATTACAGTCGAGGTATTTGGGCAATAAAAGTTGTTTTTAACAGAATGGATACACTAATGAATTTTACACAATAATAACAATATAATAGTAATAATAATAAGAATCAGCTGTGGCGGAGGCGCAATAAATCAGACAAAGCTAAAGTGGCACATTTTATACACCAACAGCTTCAGACTTTACAGCAGCACGGCTATCGTTGGATGCACTGTTACAGAGACACTGTCCGTCAGTTAATTGTGAGGAAAAAAGTCCGAATTCTGACTTTTTATCACGCAATTGCGAGTTTATATCTCAGAATTCTGACTTTATATCACGCAATTGCGACTTTATATCTCAGAATTCTGACTTTATATCACGCAATTGCGACTTTATATCTCAGAATTCTGACTTTATAACTCGCAGTTGTGAGATATAAACTCACAATTTTTTTTTTTTTTAGTGGCGGAAACGGGCTTCCATAAGCTAATGTATTAAAGAAATTGAAAAGAAAAAAAATGAAATTCTGTCATTATTTACTCACCGTAGAAGTTGTTTAAAACCTGAATACATTTCTTCTGTTGAACATACAAGTTTTTTTTTTTTTTGAAGAATGTGAAGAATGGGATGCTTATGAACTTTTTTCCTTTCTCCCTCAGAACAAACAGGGAGGGAAAGACAATTCTGAGAGGGGCGCCAGAGAAACATGGGCCATTTTCCAGTTCATTTTCCTCCCTGAACTGTCCACACAAACACATTTCACATTTAAATTCTTGTAAACTAACGTCTCAGGTCGATCGCCTCTTTTTGTTCCCCTGAGGGGTAGCCGACCAGTGTTTTGCTGCTGCGGCTGCAAAAGACTGTTTCTGTTTCAGTTGGCTCAGGATGATAAGGCCGAGTTGCCGGCTTTCTGGGGAGATAGTCCTCTCGAATGCCTCTCCCTCTTTTTTCTGCAGGTCACATTGCTGACGCATCACTGTTACCGTTGTGCCGAACATGGCCTTTGGATCAATGGGGGCATTGAAAAACTCCATTTTCTCTTTGTCAGAGAAGCCTGACAAACCCAGCCATAGCGATCTCTCTCCCACAACCGCTAAGCCCATACTCCGACCGCAACTTTGAACTGCGCAGGTTTAAATTCAGCATTTTACATTCATGGCAGATAAACGCTAGTGCCATTATGAACAAAACCAATGGTTCAAAAACAACAACAAAAATATAAATGTGAGGAGAGCAGCTTCATGCATTTTGCCACCTTCTCCTGTGCCATTATTACTAAGCAACAGAGTAACAGCTGCTGGTTTGATGACGAAAACGAACCGCGGATCGGACCCAAATAATATAATATGATATAGGTCTCTTTCAGCCCCTTGACCTGCCGGTTGGGATGGCCAGTCGATCGACAATCTAGCCGCGGCCCTGCGACAGACATCGAGTAGATCTGTGTCTATCTGTACAGGGGAGGGTGAACTCTCATCCTGTGCACTCTGCAGACAGGACTGATTCAGAGGAAGAATAGCATCTTCATCATCGCCATCCTCGTCCTCGAGGATGGTCGACAATACCTCATCATCTTCACCTTCATCTCCCGCTAATAGATCTTCAAACAGTGGGGGAAGGATGGGTGACACGATCTCCATCTCTCTCCATGAGCTGGCGGCCTATGGACAATCCATCTGTTCCTCTCTGGGTTGTGCATGGGTCCGACTTCCCAGCTACTGCCACGCAGATTCTCCGCTCTTGGGTTTTAGCCGAGAACGTCGCGCAGTGAGGACAGCCCTCGGGGTTAGACAGAGCTGCCCGAGCGTGTTTAGCGCCCAAACAGGAGATGCAGAGACCGTGTGAATCCTTTGCAGAAATCACACAGATGAAGAGGATGACCTTTTCCTCCGGGGCTCTCTGGCTCTTTTTCAGTGGGAGCCTGTACTCTCTTCGTACGGTAAGCCCGCCACAATGTGACAACTACTACGGAACTGTTCTGCAATAGAGAGCCCTCCTTTTCCTTCTTTTTGGTGCATGGCGAGCATGCCAAAAACTTGGAAAATAAATAGAAAACTTGTCTTGACACGTTAGTTATCTCACTCTAAGAGACAAGTCACTCAACAAACATTAGGAATGTATTGCGTTTGGGACATTACCTTGTGGCTCCGTCTGTAAACTGTTAAGCAAATAATTCCCGAAGACTACTGCAAACTTCTTCTGAAATCTTTTACGGGGAAGAGAGCGAGAATGACAAAAGGCAGGTAGCTGCAGTTTATATACAGGGAGGCGGGACTCCCTGATCGCTGCAGCCATTGGTCTGCCATGGTTGGCAGACGTAGTGTTATTGGTGCTTCTGCGATCGGTTGCGCCGGAGGCTGTTCTCATAGTGAGATACTGAAAGAATGTTAGAGGAAGAACTCACCCTGTGAGTCTGCACAGATTCTCTCAGCTCCTGGAGCTTTGTTTGCCGCTCTGGCATTCTCTTCTGTAATAATATTACTGTCTCTGCAACCTGTTTCTGAGAGGATGAACAAATAATTGTAAACATTAGAAGACTTCAGTTTTCTCTTAATAGATCTCACATACTATCTAGATATTTTTATACTGGAATGTATCTGTTAGATTAAATATTTTCATGAAACTATTACTTTTGTTCACCTTTTCATTGCTCTGACAAAGAACTCACAATAAGAAAATAAAATAAACACACGACAAATGACCCAGAGCAAGAACTAAAGTGCTAATAAAATACTATACTAGGCTATTAACAAACTCGAGTCTGCAACTTGGTCTCCAGTCTCGCTTAAGGCACAAAAAATGACTTGCGACTTTCTGGTGACTTTACTTTGACTCGTTAACAACTGACTCTAGTCTTGGACTTGAAGACACAGACTTATGAAAAACACAAGTAATTTTGGTATGGCTGGCAGCAGTATTCCCGATTACATTCTTCCATCTTGACAGCATGAAACACCATATTTTACTATTCATTCATTCATTCCAAATCAATATGCGCTGCAGCAACAAAAATCACAACAATTCATCTGCACACCAATCCATGCAGCATTAGGCCTATGCAAGTGTGTTAATCACCCATTGGAAAAGTGCTGTTACAAATTAACAACAAGCAATAACAATATAGCCAAGGCTTAACTTGTGAACATGTCATTTAATTTGAAAAGCAATCAATTAATCCAAAGCTTTTTCAGTTCAAAGCCTACCTGTTTCTCTGTCCTCTCTGCTTCAGCTGAAACAGTATCGTGATTTTTGTGTTCATCCATCGTACACATCAAACAAATACATTGTTGGTCAGTACGACAGTAAACCTCCAGCAGTCTGTCGTGTTGAGGGCAGATCATCTCCTGCAGTCGTCCAGTGGCATCAGTCACTTTGTGTCGTTTCTTTAAAGGAGATTTTGCATGACACTTAAAGTGATTTTGACAGTAAGAGTTCAGGCACTCCAGACAGGACTTCACAGCTTTGCGTTTCCTTCCAGGACAGAAGTCACACCCCACATCTCCAGGTCCAGCATAACTGAGAGCAGATCGAGCTGTTTTGACCTTTTTCTTCTCCAGATTTTCCACCATTTCAGCCAGCATCACATTCTTGTTTAAAGCAGGTCTTGGAGTGAAGGTCTGTCTGCACTGAGGGCAGCTGTAAACTCTCGTCTGATCATTCCAGTAGTCTGTAATGCAGCTCATGCAGTAACTGTGTCCACAGGGGATGGTCACTGGATCCTTCAGTAGATCCAGACAGATTGAACAGCTGAACTGATCTTCGGCTACTGAAATACGGGTTTCTGCCATTTCACTGCACGAACACACAGACACAGCTAGACAACGGCTGAACAAAACTTAAGTTTCGATTTCTCTCAACTGAGAAGTGCTTCCTGTCTCGAGACATGTGCAAAACAGGGCTAGTCTCTCTATGGCTGTCTCAAACAAACCCCGTTGCACACCTTTTCCAGGAAACATGTAACCAAAACGTTGCGCACCTGTTTGAGCCTGAACGTGCCCCTGGTGTGTTTGTGTGCATAACAGGTGTGTTTGTGACTCACCTTTTGATCATAAAGAACATACATGGGAGTCTGACTGCTTCTCTGAGTTGGGCCAGTATTTACATATGTAAGAAATGTCAGTATGAATGTCAGTAAGTTGTACAGGTACCATAGTGATGTGTGGCCTTTAAATATTGTAAAGCAAAAAATTAGATGCAGATGATAACAAATAAAAAAACATGTTACAGTATATTTACAAAATAAACAGAAATGCAAAGGTGAAAATTTTGTTTCTCAAAACATTTAGTTTTGATTTCTAAGTGATCAAATTAGGTATATTTACACTTGCAAGGGGGGAAATAATTTCTTTCTCAAAACATTGAGTTTTGATTTCTAAGTGATCAATTTATGTATAAGTGTTTTCACACATGAACATTTAGTGTAGGTAATCGTAAAATGAATATGGCATTTAAATGACAGTGTTTTCTAAATTAAACACAAGAGCTATTAGTTTTGAATGATGTGTCTAATGTAGTGTTACAACTTCCTAATTTTGGTCTATTGTTAGAAGAGACAACATTGAGATTGTGATCATTTGTGCTGGTGATGGTGGCAATAGACAAAACTCTACACAAAACTGCCAATAAATATGGTTTATTTTACAATTAAGGAAAAGGTGTGAGATAACAATAATAATAATAGAAATAATGAAAAAGTATCAAAATAACAAAATGGAAAATACAGTACAGTCCAAAAGTTTGGAACCACTAAGATTTTTAATGTTTTTAAAAGAAGTTTCGTCTGCTCACCAAGGCTACATTTATTTAATTAAAAATACAGTAAAAACAGTAATATTGTGAAATATTATTACAATTTAAAATAACTGTTTTCTATTTGAATATATTTCACAAAGTAATTTATTCCTGTGATGGCAAAGCTGAATTTTCAGCATCATTACTCCAGTCTTCAGTGTCACATGATCCTTCAGAAATCATTCTAATATGCTGATCTGCTGCTCAAGAAACATTTAATGTGTACAGTTGTACAAAATATTTGTGTACAATATTTTTTTTCAGGATTATTTGATGAATAGAAAGTTCAAAAGAACAGTGTTTATCTGAAATCTAATCTTTTGTAACATTATAAATGTCTTTACTGCCACTTTTGATTGATTTAATGCATCCTTGCTGAATAAAGTATTCATTTCTTTAATTTCTTTTCAAAAAAATAAAAATAAAAATTCTTACTGACCCCAAATTTTTGAACGGTAGTGTATAATGCTACAGAAGCTTTGTATTTCAGATAAATGCTGTTCTTTTGAACTTTCTATTCATCAAGGAATCCTGAAAAAAAAAAGTACACAACTGTTTTCAACATTGAAATAATCATAAATGTTTTTGAGCAGCAAATCAGCATATTAGAATGATTTCTGAAGGATCATGTGACACTGAAGACTGGAGTAACGATGCTGAAAATTCAGCTTTGCCATCACAGGAATAAATTACTTTGTGAAATATATTCAAATAGAAAACAGTTATTTTAAATTGTAATAATATTTCACAATATTACTTTTTTTACTGTATTTTTAATTAAATAAATGTAGCCTTGGTGAGCAGACGAAACTTCTTTTAAAAACATTAAAAATCTTAGTGGTTCCAAACTTTTGGACTGTACTGTATATACAATGTTTATATAAGCAAAAGAAGAAAAACCAAATAATAAACCAGTAGTAAAGGACACAAGTGGCACCAAAGAAAAGAAAAGAAAAGAAAAGAAAAGAAACAATCTAACTTAAGTTCCATATCTAGCCTAACTAATGAAAAAAAAGAAAGAAAAGGAAAGGAAAGCAATTCTTCAGCATGTTTCAACACCCTGTAGAGCAAAATAAAAAACTATGATCTGCTAATCATTAAAAAACACAGGGAAAAGATGCATACCTATCCTAGCTATCAAAAACTAAAAGCTTCATGGCAAACAAAAGTTTATACATGAAAAAAATTGTTAACCCTTTTGTTAATTTATAACCCACTATCAAACAAAATTAGTTCACATTCTTAAAATGAAATGTCCATCCATATATTATTTGGCATCTTTCGGATCTCTAAAATTTTTCTGAATGCCATTCACCTTGAAGACCAACATGGCTGGAAAGTTCATTTGGAAACGATGCCTCTCTTAATGAGTTCAGCCCAGATCAGGTTTGAAGGCTCTCCTCATGGCACGAACTGCTGGACAAATGTCAAGGCCAACACGGAGAAGCAGATCCTCAAACTGATCCTTGAACTTGTATTGTGGGAGTAATTTCCTTATTCTAATATGGAATTGTAATGGAATGGTAAAAGGGTGTTGGTGGTCCACTCAAGGATAGAATATGATGAATATTCCACATATGGTTGAAAATACCATCATTGTCCTATAGGAGAGAGATAACATTCTGAGAAATGAGATTATAAGAGAGGAAGTATGCCCTCCCTTCACTGTCACACTCGAGCAGTTTTGGGATGAAAGTTTCAAAAAAATTGTATAGGATCCCTTCCCTCAATGGACTCTTTGAGGTTTAGAATTCTGATATTGTCCCATCTTTAATGACCCTCCATATCTGCGATCTTCTCTGCAAGTGTTGTGTTAAGTTTCTCAAGTGCAGGCACAGCCAGTTTCCCTTTTAGCTGAGCAATATCATCGTCCAAGGCAGAGATACGAGTCTCCATTTCGGCCTGGTGAGTCACGAGGGAGTCGAAGGCTGCAGCAACCTCATCGATACATTTGATGATACTGTCAACTTTCATGTCCAGCCCAGACTCCAGCTTAGCGAAAGAGTCATTCAGCATCCTTTGCATGCACCAAACTTCTTCTGCAACAACTTCTGCAATGTGGCAGAGCCTCCTGTGAAAAGTCAGGCATGGTCGCTGCTAGCACTAGCCTTGGGAATGGTCCAGTTTGTTCTGCTTTAACAGTTTGGGCATGATAAACTAACAATAGTGTAGAAAAATATGGTGTTTGAGAAATATGGGGAAAGGTAGATAATAGACTGTTAGGTAGATAAAAGACTGTTCGTGTTGCCACCGTTACCGGAAGCTGATTATTTTTACACTACAATTAATATGTACACTAGAATCATTAATAACTCCATAAGCGACTCTGTCATGATTGTGATGATTTGTAAAAGCTCTATATCATCTACACTTCTAGATGACACAGTTTCACTGATGAGTCCTGATTTATGCCAAACCCCGGATAGAGCGGTTGAGTGAATGCGGTCTGGACTCTGTGGATGAGGGTCATTGTGTCAGAGATGCTGTAGAAGGACAGAATTCCTGCACTGTGATCCACATACACTCCTATTCTAGATGAGCTGGATATTACAGGAAGTTCAGATTTTTTGTTATAGTGACTAAATAAGTATTTAGAGAGAGAGCAGGACAATCTCCAGGACTGATCATTACATCCCAGTTTACACTCATTACCCCGCCCTTTCCTGCCAATGCTCTTATATGACACTGCTATATGGAGCCCACGACTCCCGCTCCACTCCACCTCCCAGTAACAGCGTCCACACACACTCTCTCTACACAACACCTGAGGCCAAGCATCAAATCTGTCTGGATGATCAGGATACTGCTGGATTGTGTCAGTACAAGTAGCCACTCTGTTCCCCTCAGACAGACAGAGGCTTTTATGCACTGACTCTGAATCCAGAGTAAACTGATGGGAATCTGATGGAGATAAAACACACAATCTGCATTTTAATGTGAAAATCTGAGTAGTCAAAGTGAAAGTATTAAGTTAGGCAACAACCAAAGATAAAAAAAGATCACTGATCCATCTGTAAGTTTTCAGGTTAAATGATTTTATTAAAATGTTTATTTAAAAGCCTTTTAAAAGTGCAAATTGTAATTTATTGGCCACTTATGGGACAGAATTGCTAAATAATTACTGTTTTCAAAAAAAATTTCAAACACCCCCCCTGTCTGCTGTTGTTTAAAGTTTGCAGCTAAATCCAAACCCCAAACTCAAGCTGCTATGTCAGTCCACTGCAATACTGTTTGGTGCTGATAGTGAAACAGAAATCAGTCACTTCAGCTTTATGTGTGCATATGTTTGTCTGTTTGCTTAATTTATATTATTATTATTACACTTACAGTGTAAGAAGTCCTCCCTTTTTTGGGGTTCGCTGAGGGGAAGGATTTTGAAGTATCTCACTACACAAACAGATATTTAAAATATGATATTACAAAATGTATCCATATATTTTTTAACACCAATAATGTTTTAATTATTATTAACCATTATTAATTTATTGATTCCACACAATATTTAGTCATTCATTTTGTTGTGTTCATTTTATAAGATGAGTCAGTACTTTACCTCTGCCAGATATCTTTTCAATATCCTCTTTGCAGAAATTCTCAAACTTCCTTCTTAAGATGTAGACAGAGCTTCTTACATCATCATAAGAGCGAAAAGAACGGACAATGGTGCTGTCTGGAGATTCAGAAGGGACAGAAACAGACTGGAAACTCTACAAAAAGATAACAGAAATATAAAGTAAATATAAAATAATACAGGCCAAGGAATTTGGAGGATCACATGTATGAGAGTACGACTGCTATTCCTGTTCATTACAATGATCTCTATACTGTGCATCATATCATATGGGGGATTCGTGGGGGAACTGCAGGGGGTTTGTGAATTGATAAAAAGCTAATAATGAATTAAATAAAAATGTAAAATAAATAAATAAAAAAATACAAAATCAAAATAAATAGTTTACTTTTCACAAGTTCACACATATAATCAGATAAAATATGCATATTTGGCGTGCTGTCCAAGGAGAGGGCTCCGAGCTCGGAATTTGGTCCGAACCCAGAGCACTCTATAAAGGAAACACTGATTGAGTGATTACACAAGATACTTTTCAGTAAGTTGTACTTTATCTTTCAACATACCTTCAGGTGTTCAATTATGTTTATTCTGTAACTAGTATTAAAGAGGAAGGGATGATCATGTTCACTTGCACTCCGCACTGCCACATGAAGAGTAAAGAGTAGATTTCAAAGATTTCTTATCCCAGGGTTCCCTCTAAGGGACAACAATAGTAAAGCCTAGTACAGTACAATAAAACCTTAATTTCTCAGTCAATGTGAGTCTATGGGATTGTGGCAAGCAGGGCGGGCCTGAGAGTCATGGGAACAGAGAGAGGCAGAGTGTTGGCATAAGTGTTAATCCTGCTTCCTGCTTCGCTACTGTTTGGACGCTCTTGCTTACAGCTCCACGCTTTGTTCTGTTGCTTTTATATTTTATCTCCTAATTTTAACTACAGCAAATCACCACAGTGAATCCCAAATTACCACCACTCAAACGACAAATCTTGACACCAACAAAATTTTTAACTGGAAGTTTGCTACAAAAAAAGGGGAATTTTTATTCGGCCAGCCTCCCACTGACAGCAGCCATCCGCTTACATTCCAAAGAAGGGAAACACAGCTGCCTATATTCAAAAGGATTAGAAAGAATATGCCTCTTCTGGTTAAAGAATCTACCTGCTGCACAAACTGCCACAGACTTCTACAAAGGATTGCAGTTCTTGAAAAAAAAAAGTTACTTGCGGGACTTCCAAACCAGATGGAACACACAACAGAGCTTCATCATGGACATCCTCAGCACACAGCCGGTGAGTCCCATGAATCTAGTGTTCCTAAACAGGCCATACTGAGTGCCGTAACTGATCAAAATACTAATCGATGGCACAAACAGGGAGCGAAATTCAAAGGCACTCGAGACATCAGGTTGTCATGAGTATCACATATTGCTGCAGTAGCATCCTCTACCCCAAACACTGGTTCCCTACCACCGCCAATACATCTGGAGAACAGATTTGAAGTGTTAATGAATGTGGGTGAGGAATCTCCAGATGTGATGAATGTGGGTGAGGAATCAAATCAGAGATCAAATCAGCCAGCAGCAAACACCAATGCTAAATGCCCCTAAAGGTACTCAGCTCATAGTGCAGCCGAGCCCAGGACTCTGGGTGACTCCATAATCAGAAACATTAGCAGCAGGGATACAACTACATGCTGCCTTCCACAAGCAACAGTTTCTGATGTGAACAGGGAACTTAAGAACATTCTGATTAAATATAAAACTGCAAATTGACTAATCATCCATGTGGGGAAGAATGATATTCGGAAAGAGCAGTCAGAACTCCTTCAAAGGGATTTCAATGAACTTTTTGAAACACTTAGAAGACTGAAAGTTCAGTAATTCATCAGTGGACCACTACCAGCAAGAGGAACAAATAGATTTTCATGGTTGCTTGGGCTTAACACATGGCTGCAAAAAAACTGCAACATAAAGGGACTGAACTTCATCGACAATTTCAATCTTTTCTGGAGTCAGAGACAACTGTTCACTCATGATGGCCCTGCACCCAAAAAAACTGGGCTCAAGAGTGCTAAAGGACAATATCTACTTCTCCCTCCATCATCCTTCAGCAGTGTGTGCAAATCCACTCAACCTGAATGGCACAAACACACCTGGACAGAGTGCAACTGACCACAGGACTACATTTCAGCACCTGAATGGACATGCGGTTGACACATCCCACAAGGACAATGATAACACCACGGAGCCACAACAACCATTGCTCACGGACACAATCCTGACTGAGCCCTGCCCACAGAGCTCACCAATAGACAGTGACGTTTTACAACTGCTCCAAGATTCAGCACCCAAGGACGACTTTCGGGAAAACGGCTAGGGAAGCCAGGACAACATATTACAGCCTCCGGTAACACCAGAGCAACAGCCCCTCTCACCGAACACATTATCCCTCTCTCCAGCATCCCCTCTTCTGTGTTTCTCAGAGAAAATGGAGGAACTGGTGTATGCTGGAACCAAACTCTCCCATTCTTTTGCTGCGAGCCCCCAGATATCAACAAAAAAGTAGTAAGCCCCTCAACCACCAAAGCCTGTGGGTCCAGCTCGGCCTCCCCCTTCTCCTGCGAGCTCTTCGGCCCCTGCCACAACGCCAGTGCCCTCACCCTCCTCCATCTGTTCTAGCTGAACCAAAAACAACCGATCACAGCTCTCAGTGATATGTGTCGGGTCCCTGCTATGATAACAGTGACTTTGTCAAATGTTTACAGAACAAGCGGGAAACCAGTGTGCATTTTGCTTACTCTATTTCTGTTTTATTACGTGATAGAAAGCCTAAGGCCTTCTCAAACCGTTTGGCAAACCCATTTAATCTGCTGCCTATTACACTTCAAACTAAGATTACTGTAGAGACAGAATGTAAGACTGTTAGCACTTTTAAACATCCGCTCACTTAAAAATAAATCACTTCTAGTCAACGACTTAATAACCACAAACAACCAAGTTTTTATGCTCCTAAATGAAACATGGCTAAAAGACAGCTGCCGTGCAACAATCCTGAATGAAACAGACCCTCCTAACTTTACTTTTATGAATGTCTGCAGAGCTGTTAGGAGAGGTGGAGGTGTAGCTGCTCTATTTAACCCTTTGGTGTCGGGAAATGCCACTGCGTTTTGTAGGATTTTTTTCACATTGCAGCAAAACAGACTTAAAATACTTTTTGCAAAATAAAGAAAACTAACATGATGCGTGATCTGTCATATCCCTCTGAACGAAGTCCAATCTGATAGTTCTCAAAAAAATGAAGTATAACTTAGTAAATACTAATCGCACAAAAATGAGACTTATGTCTAAAGAAACGTTCAAACGTGTCAAAATTGTGTAAGTCGAAAACAAATTTTCTCTCTTTATGTAATCTGTATGAAAAGAGAGACATGTCAGATGTCCATGAGTCAGCTCATTATCTACTAATTCGGCCACGCCCACAGAGTGAGCGCTATTCAGATGCAAATTCTGAGGCAATACATGTATACATCTTCGCAATCGTGTATTTATTATCTTCAAAAGTGTCTATCTGCATGTTATAGCCATGGTAATAGCGATCTCTGGAAGCCTCTGTTAGTTCCTGGAATGTCACACGGTATGCTTGTTCTTCATGACGAGTCATTTGTGGACTAAATGTGCACAGAGCGCCCTCCGGCTGCAAGTATGAATTGAAAACACAGTATCCAGCGCTCATAGTGATGACAATAAATATTGAATAAATATTACTCCTCTGTATAGAAAATTGACATAAACATATGAGAATCCATCAATTTCTCCAAATGTGCATGCTTTTAAGCTAAAAGTGCAAAAATATGAAAAGACAATGCAGAAAAGCTGAGCGCATGTGGCAAAAGACAAATTATACTATAACATCTATAAAGATAACCTTCATGCTTTCAATGTGGAACTAGGCAAAGCTAGACAGACCTTCTTCTCAAATATTATAAACAGCAACTTAAACAATGACTGCACAACACCCCCCAAGTCAGATTCCCAGTGAAATGCTCTCAGACAGCAAATGTTGTGACTTTGCTTCCTTCTTCTCTGAGAAAATCAATAATATCAGAAAGGCAATCAGCACATCCTTGAGCTGCACTGGGGTAAAACAGATCAGATCACAACCTCAGAAAGTAGATATTATGTCTGATTTCGAAGCAATTGATGGTAAAAATTTTGGAAGAAACATTACAGCACCTTAAAACATCAACCTGCGCCCTTGACACACTTCCCACATCTTTTTTAAAAGTGTGTTTAACTGTTTAGAAGCAGATCTTCTAGTGGTAAACCCCTTACTTCTTTCTGGGACTTTTCCGAAATCCTTAAGCCCCTCATGAAAAAGAGCAATCTGGATAACAGCAACTACAGACCAATCTCAAATCTTCCTTTCATAGGCAAGATCATTGAAAAAGTTGTTTTCAATCAGCTGAACAAATTCTTAAGCTTGAATGAATACTTTGACAACTTTCAATCTGGTTTCCGACCACATCACAGCACTGAGACAGCGCTCATAAAGATAATAAATGATCAGTGCTGCGTTTGACAATGTCAATCACAACATACTTCTTGATAGGCTTGAAAACTGGGTTGGGCTTTCTGGTATAGTCCTTAAATGGTTCAGGTATTATGTGAGAGGTTATTATGTGAGTATCGGTGGCCATAAGTCAGAGTGGACATCCATGACATGCGGAGTCCCTCAAGGTTAAATACTTGCACCCCTCCTGTTAAACCTATATATGCTGCCGCTGAGCCAAATAATGAGAAAGAACCAAATTGCATAACACAGCTATGCAGATGACACCCAGATTTACCTTGCCCTATCACATAACGACTACAGCCCCATTGACTCCCTGTGCCAATGCATTGATGAAATTAAAAATTGGATGTGCCTAAACTTCTTTCAGTTAAACAAAGACAAAACTGAAGTCATTGCATTTGGAACAAAGATGAAGTTCTCAAAGTGAACGCATATCTTCACTCTAGGGGTCAAACAACTAAAAATCAGGAAAAGTCAGGAATCTTGGTGTGATTTTGGAGTCATATATATATAATAAGCGTATTTGGTGTGCTGTCCAAGGGGATTGAGGGCTCCAAGCTTGGAATTTAGCCCAAACCCAAAGTTCTCCCTGTATCTCCATCCGAGAGTGAGGAGCCGTTTGAATGTGTTTCTCCCAAACTTTGTTTATAAAACATAATTTGTCGCTTGAATTCTGCATTCTCTTGAGATGCACACATCCAAGAGGCGGTCCACAATTAACTGTATATAATAGTTTAATTAGTGACACTTAGCCTACTTTTTAAAAACCTTTATGGCAACAATATGGCAACATTTTATATTGACTATGGCAACATTTTTATTAAAAAATATTTATTTGAATAGGGCAACATTTGTATTTTAAAACAAATCGCTGACTCAACCCCCCCCCCCAATCAGCCAATCACTGTGTGTATACTCCATAACAATGAGGTCAACCCCGCCCTTACTCTTAGCTTAAAACTTCAGTCTATTCCTTTGTAAAAGTTTGTCTCAGCCGCTTTTGTGAATAGGTTTTAAGAGAAAGCTCTTAGCTAAGAACTTTTACTGCAATTTAGGAGAACTCTTAGTGGTAAGATAAAATGTTTTGTGAATACGGCCCCAGATGTGCTCCAACAGTATAGCCACATTCAAAACATATCTTTTTATCCATGATTGATTACTGATTGAGCACTGTGCTATGTCCGAACTGTTTGCACTTTATTTTTACGTATTATCTTTTTATCTTTTAATTCTTTTTCTTTCATTTTTCGTTTTTATTTCATTTTAATGCATTTTATATAAATCCTTTATGTATAATGTTTTTTTTTTTTCTGATTTGTAATGCTTTTTAAATCTTGCTGTCTGGTTGAAAGAGCTGGGAGGATTAGGAAGTAAGCATTTGTTATCCCTGGATGGAGCTTTGACAGAGTTAGTCCAGGAAGATTTGTCTGTAATGGTATTGTTTAAATGCACAGCTCTTTAGTATGTTAGATTGCGGTGCAGATTCCCATGGAGGAAAGATTATTTGAATGGGAAGAGCTCAAATTTGGGCACCTATAGGGTTGGGCCAAGTGCAGGAAAAACTGTCATGGAACAGAGGTAAGTTGGCCTCCATTCCTCCCAAAATGTAATAAAACATCATTTAAAAAGATTAAATAATTTATATAAATATTTGTTTACCTGCATGTCATGTGACCATCAACAGACACAATGGAGAACTGTGAGCATATGATTATGTTGTTAAATGAATAAAATAGTAACTTAAAATCTTGGGGTACTTCAAGTGGGCCTAAATATTTTAGGTTACAGGGTTCAGCTAAGAAACTTTTTGGAAAACCCTGAACTAACAATAACATTTGCACTGATCAGAACAGCTAGCAATTATAGAGAAACAGTAAGCTTTAATGGTGTCTTAAATCAAATGGCAATTAAACCTGTAAGAAATAGATGTGATTGTCTGTGTGTGAAAGCTTCTTCAGCTCAGTTTTCTCCCTCCTCAGATCATCAATCTCCTGCTCCAGTCGTTTTAAGAGTCTTTCAGCTCGTCTCACTGCAGTCTTTTCCTGATCTCTGATTATTTGTGTAACCTCAGATCGGCTTCTCTCAATGGAGCGGATCAGTTCAGTAAAGATCCTCTCACTGTCCTCCATTGCTGCCTGTGCAGAGCGCTGTTAGGACACAAAAAGTGATTAAAATCAGTCCATTAAATCTGACAATTGTTTTTCTCTTTTTTTCAAAACTTACCTTGTGAGTCTTAACAGACTCTTTCAGCTCCTGGTGCTTTGTTTGCCTCTCTTGAATTCTCTTCTGTAAAATTATTAATGTCTCTCCAACCCGTTTCTGAGAGGATGAACAAATAATTGTGAACAAGACTTTGTTTTACCACAAAGAAACTCAAAATCTAGCAATAAGACTCAGGACAGGAACTACATCTAGGTCTTTCTTTATACTGGAAATGATCTAGTAAATTAAATATTTTTTATGAAACAATTACTTTTGTTCACCTTTCCATTGTCATGATAAACCAGACTTAAAGACAGATCAGTGAACCCAAACAGTAGTTTATTGCACAGATGATACAATGGTAACAATGCAGGTGAGTAAATGGAACATGGCAAAAAGGTTCTGAGGAATCAACCAATATCCTGTATCTTTCTCTCCATCTGTCCATTACTTTGCAGTTGGTAGCCAAAGGAAAGACTTAAGGTCACACCTATGAGGGTGAAAAAGGACTTCCATACCCTGAATATGAACTGTGGTCCTCGGTCTGACACTATATCCTCAGGGAGTCCAAAATTCTGAAATAACCTTGGAGTAGTGCTTTCTGCCAGCACCATAGCAGGTCTTTTCCATTTTGATTCCTCATCCAGCTTTAACAAGTATGAATTCCATGGTCTAAGAACAGGTAAGTCCTATATACAACATGTACGACGATTCATAGGAGCATTTACTAAAGTTGCGCCTCTATCGACAACAGGACACTTCCATTTTAATGCACTGTACCCTTTTATCTGCATAATATTTTGGGATTTGCATAGCTCAGTTGGTAGAGCATTGCAATTTATAACATTATGCAATCATGTGATTGTGCAGCCGTGGGTTCGATCTCAGGGAACGCATGTGCTCATAAATGCTGTATTTGCATTATTGTAAGGGTAGGTTTAGGGTTCGGGTTGGTGTAGTCAGTAATAAAAAAGGAGTTTTGCTAAATGGAAATAGGACAAATCGCGAGTAAGGAACTGTGTCAAAAGTCCACACATTGCATTTAAATACGTCAATAATTTCATTCGTCATTTCATGATGACAGACGTAACATGACACTCTCATTATTTTTACGCCAGCTAGTGGGTGCATGACTTTAAAATGTAAATATTGGTCGTAATAAGGTGCTTGAAGACCTATAGGATCATTTTTTGGAGGTCTCATCCTGTTTTAGAATGAGCTTCGTTGTCTGAACTGCCTGTTCTGCAGCCCATTAATTTGTGAATTGTGCAGACTTGATGTAATGTGCTGAATATTGTATGCACCACAAAAGCTTCTCCAGGCTTCACTGGAGAATTGCAGCCTATTGTTTCTAACAATTTGTCTGGTATGCCGAAATCTTGTGAATACCGCTTTAAGTCTCTGAATAACATGCTCTGATGTAGTAACATGTAGCAGAGGTATTTACTAGTAGCAAGAATAGTAGTCAGATACCGTTAGATATTGTTTCCCTTTATACATACACAAGTCTGTGGCCTTTCTGGCCGTGGTGTTGACTGTAGAGGTTCCTTGCACTGCGCATGTTTATTTTCTATGCAAAACCTACAAATCTCTATCTTTCACCTAAGATCCTTAGAAATTCCAGGCACAGTCTTAACCACACAGTCTCTTGAGCCTGTGCCCTGCATTTTGACAAACCTTGGAGTCTGTCGTGAATTCTGCAAAGCATCTTGTGTCTCATCACTCTTGGAATATGCGCCTCCCCAACACAATCAGTTCATCACTCAGTGACAAAGAGTCTTTCCATTTGTAAAAAAATCTGTGCACCATTAGGAATGCTTTTAGCATATTCCTTCCATTACAAATCTGTCCACTGTTTATAACTGGTCATCCTTTTGTGTCTCTGTTCTTATTTCTGTCAACTTAATCTATGACACCGGCAGACATCTGATGACATTCACATGACAACTCACATCTGCTGTCATGAAGTCCTCTGTAGTGTTCAATGGGCTATGCGACAGTGTGTCCATGACAACCAAGCTTTTGTCAGGCACATACTCTGCTTTCACATTAAACCACATAAGTCTCATCAAAAGTCTCATCTCTGACATTTCACTGGCACAGTGTCCAAGTTGTGATCAGTGATCAATTTAAATGTGTCCATGCCCACTAAGTACTTCTTAGTGGGCATGAACCTTTCACATGCCCATAAGCCTGCAAGTAATTCCTTCTCTATCTGGGCGTATATTGTTTTAGAATCTATCAGCCTTCTAGAACAGTATGCAACAGGTTTCCAGCTGTCATCATGCTTTTGCAACAAAATGCCAGTAGATGTATCGTAGATGCTAGCATCTGCTGATACCACTGTTTCTTTTTTCTGGATCATAGTGTGCCAAGACTGGAGCTTTAGCGTTTAGCTGTCTATCAGCTTATGAAGTTACTGACAGTTCCTCCCACTACCATATACCATAACTGTCACTTATCTTAAGCAACACAGTCCATTTAGTTTCTTCTGACTCTTTTGTTTTTTTACTCACCGTGCCCATATAAAAGCTCTCATTTAATTCTTTCGCCATCACTTTCCTCAGCCATGAATGTGAACAATTTGAAAATGTTCTCAGCTTTGATGCCCATTGCATATGTTAAAAGGAAAATCTGTGCCTCTTTATCTTTTTTACTCAGTTTTGTAGCAGTCCTGTAGTGCATGCACCTCTGTCGCAACATTGGCTGACCATTGGATGATCTTTCTGGAGGATTAAATTTTGACATCTTGCACTTCACTTGTCTTTAAACATCTGACACCTGTCTGGTATTCATTTACAAGGAGGCATTAGTCATATGCAATTATCAATCATATTGCGATAGTGATCCTGACAGAAACTGTACATTAGGAACACACTTACTGACTTCTATGTGTAACTTGCCCATACAGTACTCCTTGAGTCCCCTAGTGGGCTGGAATACAACACAACTCAGGTTGTTACGGTTGGTGTTGTAAAGATGAAACATTCACGGACTTCCACAGCAAAATGGGTATTTAATGATACAGCAAAGAGAAACAACATCAACACGTTGAATAACATATAGCAACATTTAGAACAGACAAGGAGTGAAGGGAGTGAGTCCATATATAAAGGGAGTGCTAACAAGGAAGTCCAGGTTATGATGATATGTGATGATGGGGAGATGACGAGGGAAGTGAGTGCAGGTGTGGAGAACAGGAGGATCATGGGAATTGGAGTACTGGAGACAAGGGATCTGTGACAGTACCTCCCCTGGTAGGCGTGACCTCACGCCATAGATGGAACACGGGGAGGGGGGGTGGGCGCCTGGAGACCTCATGCCGGTGCAAGGAGAGGCATGGGTAGGAGTGGAGGTCTCCAGGGCGGGTCCATGAGCCAAGGCGGGTCAGGTGCAGCGGGCAGCCATGGCGGGTCAGGTGCAGTGGGCAACCATGGCGGGTCAAGAGCCTTGGGCGGCCATGGCAAAGCCCCACCCACATGTGTGTTCCCCATATGTCCCCCACCCACGGGTACTTGCCCCCCCCCCAAAAAATACTTGGGAGGTTTAGGATAATTAAGAGGAGTCCAAGGAATATAGTAACATGTGGAGGAGTATGAAGCTGGTTGGCGGCGCATGGAGTTGATTCGGCTGGGCGTGGAATGGACTGGCTCGGTGCAGGAGCGCGGAAAGGCTGGCTTGGCGCAGGAGCGTGGAAAAGCTGGCTCGGCGCAGGAGCGCGGAGCGGAGGGCTCGGCGGCTGAGACTGGAGATACTGGCTCGGCGGCGGAGACTGGAGATACTGGCTCGGCGGCGGAGACTGGAGATACTGGCTCGGCGGCGGAGACTGGAGATACTGGCTCGGCGGAGGAGACTGGAGTACTGGCTCGGCGGAGACTGGAGATTACTGGGCGGACTCGCTACTGGAGCGGACTCGTCGGCAGCTACTGGAGCGGACTCGTCGGCAGCTACTGGAGCTGAGGGCTCGTTGGCAGCTACTGGAGCTGAGGGCTCGTTGAGGGCTGGAGCGACGGGCTCTGTAACAAAATCTATCAACCAGCCAGCATCCTCTGGCGGCCCGTGAAAGGCTGGAGCGGATTGCCCGGTGGCGGCGGCTGGAGCAGAGGGCTCGGCGGCGGCTGCTGGAGCTGAGGGCTCGGCGGCGGCGGCTGGTGGCCAGGGGTAGGCAGGACCGTTGAAGCGGTATGTGCAGGGTTCTGGGGTGAGGTGAGCTGGCGATGCCCGATACGCTGCTGATGGGGCTGGACAAGGACTCTGGTTCTTTTGAATTTTATCCACTTCAAAATTAGAACCATTTAAAAGGAGAATTCTGTTTAGAGAATCGACTAAGGAGAAACTACAGGCTGGTTCGTTATAACGAATTACGTCCTTGTCCAGTCCCATCAGAAACACAACGTTAATACAGGCATCAGTCCAGCTCACCAAACTGGAAACCTCCAAAAACTCCTCCACATGCCTCTCCAACGGCCTGCCACCCTGCCGCAAACGGCAAAGTCTTTCGTCCGCCTGGAGAGACTCTGGACGCTCGGGGATCAGGTAGATACCCATCTCTTCTTGTGAATATCCTGCGGTTTGGGTCTGTTCTTCTGTTACGGTTGGTGTTGTAAAGATGAAACATTCACGGACTTCCACAGCAAAATGGGTATTTAATGATACAGCGAAGAGAAACAACATCAACACGTTGAATAACATATAGCAACATTTAGAACAGACAAGGAGTGAAGGGAGTGAGTCCATATATAAAGGCAGTGCTAACAAGGAAGTCCAGGTGATGATGATATGTGATGATGGGGAGATGACGAGGGAAGTGAGTGCAGGTGTGGAGAACAGGAGGATCATGGGAATTGGAGTACTGGAGACAAGGGATCTGTGACACAGGTACTACATGATACCCTGACAGCTACTACTAATTTAGATTACTAATTACTAATTTAGTTGCGGATCAATAAGGTTTTTTCAATGACAGATATCTAGAGAGCAGCGTGGCCGGAATTATGCTGTTATAACATCACAAATTAATGAAAGCAAAAGAAATGTACAGTGCTCAATGTAAATGTAAAATGTAAATCTCAATGAACACAAAAACAATTTCCAAAATGTTGAATAGACTAAGTTTTATATAACATCTGTTTAACTTATAACATGAAAGTAAGGTTAATAATATAACTTGGATTACACATTTTCAGTTTTACTCAAATTAGGGTGATGCAAAAATGAGTACACCCCACAACAAAAACTACTACATCTACTTTGTATGGCCTCCATGATTTTTAATGACAGCACCAAGTCTTCTAGGCATGGAATGAACAAGTTGGTGACATTTTGCATCTATCTTTTTCTATTCTTCAAGAATGACCTCTTTTAGAGACTGGATGCTGGATGGAGAGTGATGCTCAACTCGTCTATTCAGAATTCGCCATAGGTGTTTGATTGTGTGTTTAGGATCATTGTCATGTTGGAAAAGTGCACGACGATCAAGGGCACGGAGTGATGGTAGCATTCTCTTTTTCAATATAGAGCAGTAAATCTGTGAATTTATGATGCCATCAATGAAACGCAGCTCCACGACACCAGCAGCACTCATGCAGCCCCATATAAGGACACCTACCATGTTTCACGGTAGGCACCATGCATTTTTCTTTGTATTCCTCACCTTTGCAACGCCATACAGTTTTGAAGTCATCAGTTCCAAAATCATACATCTTGGTCTCATCACTCCAGAGTATAGAGTCCCAGTAGTCTTCATCTTTGTCAGCATGGGCCCTGGCAAACTCTAGGTGGGAGTTTTTGTGCCTGGGCTTTAGGAAAGTCTTCTTTCCCATGCATGCTATTCCTCTGCAATGTACGCTGTATTGTGTCACAAGAAATAGTCACCCCAGTTTGGCTTTCTACTTCCTTAGATAACTGCAGTGAACTTGCATGCCGATTTTCTTCAACCCTTCTCATCAGAAGACGCTCCTGTCGAGGTGTTAACTTTCGCGGACGACCTGGATGTCTCTGTGAGATGGTTGCAATTCCATGTTTTTTTAATTTTTGTACCACTTTTGCTACAGTATTCTGACTGAGTAAAGCTTTGATGATATTCTTGTAACCTTCACCTTTCTGGTGTAAAGAAATTATTTTCTTTCTCAGGTCTTTTGACATTTCTCTTCCATGTGGTGCCATTGCTGACAGCATGAAATGAGAAGGGGTTTTAACACCCTTTTATAGTCTGTAGGACACCTGTGGAATGAATAATTAGACTCACCTGTGGCTGAATTCTTGTTAAATTAGACATTTGTAGTCTAAAATTTAGCTTTGCTCCAGAGACTTTGAGTAAAACTGAACATTTTGCTTTTTAAGTTATATTATTAACCTTTAAAATAGGGTGCACTCATTTACACTGAGCACTATATGTATTTAGCATAATTGCAGATATATGTATTAGGCCTATTGTCAGCTCATACCTGTTTCTCTGTCCTCTCTACTTCAGCTGAAACAGTATCATGATTTTTGTGTTCATCCAGCGTACACATCAAACAAATACATCGCTGGTCAGTGCGACAGTAAACCTCCAGCAGTCTGTCATGTTGAGGGCAGATCATCTCCTGCAGTCGTCCAGTGGCATCAGTCACTTTGTGTCGTTTCCTTGAACGAGATTCTTCATGACACTCAAAGTGACTTTGACAGTAAGATTCCAGACACATCAGACAGGACTTTACAGCTTTGCGTTTCCTTCCAATGCAAACATCACACTCCACATCTCCAGGTCCAGCGTAACTGAGATCAGGACGAGCAGTTTGGACTTTTGTCTTGTTGAGTTTCTCCACCAACTCAGCAAGCATAGTATTTTTACCTAAAGCAGGTCTTGGAATGAAGGTCTGTCTGCACTGAGGGCAGCTGTAAACTCCCACCTGATCATATTTATTCCAGTAGTCTGTAATGCAGCTCATACAGTAACTGTGTCCACAGGGGATGGTCACTGGATCCTTCAGTAGATCCAGACAGATTGAACAGCTGAACTGATCCTCAGCCACTGAAATTCTGGCTTCTGCCATTTTACTGCACACAGATAGAGAGATACATTCAGCAGCTTATATACACTTAGGTTTCGTTTCCCTGAAATGAAGAGTGAATAGTTTCCTAGTGTTTAAGAGACATATGCAAAACAGTTATAGCATTCTCCCCCAGAGAGAGAGAGAGAGAGAAAAAAAGCTTAACATAGCTCAATGCATTAAATAGTGATATATAGTTTATTAATAAAATATACTTTTGAATAGAATATGGGCAATCAGAATCCAGAATCATCAAATAATCCAGAATATGGGCAACATATAGGCCCGGTTTCACAGAAAGGGTTTAGGCTAAGCCAGGATTAGGCTTTATTTCAATTAAGGTATTTAAGTAGCTTTTATAAACATACCCTAGAAAAAAACATTACTGGTGTGCATCTTGAGACAAAACAACGGCTCTTGACATTTTTTAAGATATGTCAGTGCAAGTTACTTTCAGTTAAAGCAGCTCAAACATGCATTTTAGTCTAGGACTATCTTAATCCTTGACTGTGAAACCAGGGGATAAAGTTTCACCTTAAACCAGAGAGCTACGATTAAAAAAAAAAAAAAAAAAAAAAAAAAAAAAAAAGAGTTCCTCTGATTTATATAACTCAAATTATGAACACAAATTGTACTTGTTAAAATTGCTTTGGCTTATGATATATCTGCTGAATGACAAGGCTCTTAGCATAGTCTGTAATCCAGTCCTGGCTTCACCTTGAGACTGACACCTAGTGAATGTTTTATATTGCTCTAAAATACAGGTGAGTCGCACAAGTTTTGCATATGTCTCTTAAACACTAGGAAACTATTTCAGCTCTTCATTTCAGGGAAAATGAAACCTAAGTGTAGATAAGCCACTGTATGTATCAGTCTATCTGTGTGCAGTAAAATGGCAGAAGCCCGTATTTCAGTGGCTCGGGATCAGTTCAGCTGTTCAGTCTGTCTGGATCTACTGAAGGATCCAGTGACCATCCCCTGTGGACACAGTTACTGTATGAGCTGCAACAGACTACTGGAATAAAGATGATCAGGAAGGAGTTTACAGCTGCCCTCAGTGCAGACAGACCTTCACTCCAAGACCTACTTTAGGTAAAAATACTATGCTGGCTGAAGTGGTGGAGAAACTCAACAAGACAAAAGTCCAAACAGCTCGTCCTGCTCTCAGTTACGCTGGACCTGGAGATGTGGAGTGTGATGTTTGCACTGGAAGGAAACGCAAAGCTGTAAAGTCCTGTCTGATGTGTCTGGAATCTTACTGTCAAAGTCACTTCGAGAGACATGAAGAATCTCGTTCAAGGAAACGACACAAAGTGACTGATGCCACTGGACGACTGCAGGAGATAATCTGCCCTCAACATGACAGACTTCTGGAGGTTTACTGTCGCACTGACCAAAAGTGTATTTGTTTCAGGTGTGCGATGGATGAACACAAAAATCATGATACTGTTTCAGCTGAAGCAGAGAGGACAGAGAAACAGGTATGAACTGAAAACACATTTATAAACTGTGTTGATTCTTGAAGTTTACCAATTAGGCAATTGATGATGACATTTTCACACAATAATCTAAATCTTAATATTAATAATACATTTGCTATATCTAGAAATCATTCAAACAGACTGATAATTTATCTTTAAGTCTCCTCACTGAGACATTGAGTCCATTGAGGAGGATTACAGTTAGTTTTTCATCCCTCAGAAAAAGGTTGGAGAGATACAAGGGAAATTCCAGCACAGAATCCAAGAGAGACAAAAAAAGCTTCAGGAGCTCAGAGAGGCTGTGAAGACTCACAAGGTGAGACTTAGCCTAAGCAAGTACCTTACTTTAACCAGTGAGAGGAGCTCAGTGTTAGACGAGTTTCCAGTTGCACTGAAACCCATTGTATTTAATAGGCTGACATTGAGTGAACGGTCTGATTGTCTGTGTGTCCTAACAGCGTTCTGCACAGGCAGCAGTGGAGGACATTGAGAGGATCTTTACTGAACTGATCCGCTCTATTGAGAGAAGCCGATCTGAGGTGACACAGATGATCAGAGATCAGGAAAAGGCTGAAGTGAGTCGAGCTGAAGGACTCTTGAAGCAACTGGAGCAGGAGATTGATGATCTGAGCAGGAGAGATGCTGGGCTAAAGCAGCTTTTACACACAGATGATACATACATTATACAGGTAAAAGAAATCTGATAAATAGAACAGTGCAGTGGTCATGCATGAATTCTTTTAATTAGAGAGAGACTTCTTTTCTAATCTTAAGCAAATACAAAAACAATTATCAGATTTTAAAGGGGTGGTTGATTATGATTTCACTTTTTTACACTTTTTTTTTTTTTTTTTTACAATTGCTAACAAGCGTTTACCAATACTTAAAGTACTTTTCTAAACTCTTAACACAGCGACACACCTACATCACACAAATAGTTAATTTTACGCCCAATACCATTTTGTTAAAAAATATATATAAACTCTATATTTTAAAATGCTAAAAACATTTTTCTACATCTACTAACTGTATTAAAACACAGCAAACCTGATTTAAAATCGAGTCATCCTGTCAAAACACTAGCACTAGTTTTCTACCCATCACAGTGCAATGACTGTCAAAATACTAACAGTTGATGGCATTATGAAAACTGCATTACTTGTCATGTTACAGTTCTACCTGCAGAAAATATGAAATCCATTGTTTTAAAGGTGCCCTCGAATGAAAAATTTAATTTATCTTGGCATAGTTGAATAACAAGAGTTCAGTACATGGAAATGACATACAGTGAGTCTCAAACTCCATTGTTTCCTCCTTTATATAAATCTCATTTTTAAAAGACCTCCGAAGAACAGGCGAATCTCAACATAACACAGACTGTTACGTAACAGTCGGGGTGTACGCCCCCAATATTTGCATATGCCAGCCCATGTTCCCAACATTATGAAAGGCATTAGACAAGGGCAGTCAGTATTAACGTCTGGATCTGTGCACAGCTGAGTCATCAGACTAGGTAAGCAAGCAAGAACAATAGCAAAAAATGGCAGATGGAGCAATAATAACTGACATGATCCATGATATCATGATATTTTTTAGTGATATTTGTAAACTGTCTTTCTAAATGTTTCGTTAGCATGTTGCTAATGTACTGTTAAATATGGTTAAAGTTATCATCGTTTCTTACTGTATTCACGGAGACAAGAGACGTCGCTATTTTCATTTTAAACACTTGCAGTTTGTATAATTCATAAACACAACTTCATTCTTTATAAATCTCTCCAACAGTGTAGCATTAGCCGTTAGCCACAGAGCATAGCCTCAAACTCATTCAGAATCAAATGTAAACAATATAACAGTATACTGTACAATACTCACATAATCCGACTCATACATGCCGCATGCATGACGAACACTTTGTAAAGATCCATTTGAGGGTTATATTAGCTGTGTAAACTTTGTTTATGCACTGTTCAAGGCAAGCGCGAGCTCCGTGGGTGTGGAGCACGAGAATTAAAGGGCCAGTAGCCCTGAATCGGCTCATTTATAATGATGCCCCAAAATAGGCAGTTAAAAAAATGAATTAAAAAAAATCTATGGGGTATTTTGAGCTGAAACTTCACCTTAGACTTAGGGGACACCTTAGACTTATATTACATCTTTTTAAAAAAAAGTTCTAGGGCACCTTTAAAATTCAGTTTCCTTTTACTGCAGTAAATGTAGAATCATTCTACATTCAAAAGTAGCCATTCTACATTTTTGGTTGAGTGTTAAATGTGTGCTTTCTTGGCAGCATACCAAAATACTATCTAAAAGTGAATGAGTCATTACTTTATAGAATGTACAGTAGAAAAAAGAGGAAGAAAGTAACAGAATTGCTCAGGGCAGCCACTGGTCAAATGAGTCCCCTATGAATGAGTTTACACCTCTTTTTTATTTTCTATGCATGGCAGAAATAAGCTTTCATAGTTTCCACATGTGTAAGAGAAAAAAACTATACACAAAATGTGCACAATCCAGTACACATTCTTACTCCTCTCTCATATACCTATTCTTCTCCCTTGTTCTGATCCAACTGCTCCTCTGCTCCTTCATATATTCCTCTCCCTCACCCAAGACATTTTTTTTTCTCTCTACTCCTCTGAGTTGTTCTGCATGCACATTGAACAAATCCGATTCAAAGAGTCCTATTCAGGACTGCTTCACAAACAAGGGCCAATTCAATGCTGGATTTTAACAAAAGATTAACATGACGGCACATGCTAGTCGATGAGTTGAATCAACTCCACAGCAACTACATAAATTTATCCACTAACATTTCAGAAACGTCCAGTTGCATTCTAAAAGTTGTAACTTCTTCCTGAGTCTCTCCATCAGTGTCCGACTCTGGTTTGAACAATGTAAGGCTGAACACCATTACTGACAATCCTCATTTTGGCTTCATGAGATTCTCCAGCTTTGTTGTTGTTGAGCAACCGAAGCGTGAGCTGTTAAAGCTTGAATTTTTCCGGGCCATTGGGGAGTCCTTATTGTTGAGCCGTGCACCAAGTCCTTCCTGACTTGAATACATCTTTCTTCTATTTCTCCTATTTCTCCCATTTATATTTACATTTTTCATTTGGCAGACACTTTTATCCAAAGCGACTTACAAGTGTTACAACAAGCGAGTCATCATGAAGAGGCAAATAGACACAAGAAGTGCTCACAATACAAGTTTCAGACATTGCTCAGAGTATCATAAGCTACAATAGAGAGGGATTAAAGGAAGTGAAAGGATAGGTAATGAAAGGATAGTTTTTTTTTTTTTTTTAAGATGAGGTTAAGTGCTCACATAAGAGATGAGTTTTCAGCTGTCTTTTGAATATTACATTCTGGATGAAGGCAGGAAGATCGTTCCACCAGCATGGAGCAGTGAACGAGAATGTTCTGGAGAGTGATTTTGTGCCTCTCTGTGATGGTACCACAAGCCTTTGCTCCCTTTAGTGAGCGTAGGCTTCTGGTAGGGGTGTAGACTCGTAAGAGTGAGTGGAAGTAGGAGGGTACTGAGCCTGTGGTAGATCTGTAAGCAAGCGTCAACGCCTTGAATTTGATGCGAGCAGCAAGTGGTATTCAGTGCAGAGAGATGAAGAGAGGTGTGACATGGTCTCTTTTGGGCTCGTTGAAGACAAGATGTGCTGCAGCGTATTGAATCATTTGTAGAGGCTTGATTGTGTATGATGGCAGTCCAGCCAGAAGAGCATTGCAGTAATCAAGCCTAGAAATGACCAGGGCCTGGACAAGAAGTTGTGTTGCATGTTCTGTTAGAAAGGGCCTGATTTTCCTGATGTTGTATAGTGCAAATCTGCATGACCGAGCTGTCTTCGCAATGTGGTCTTTGAAGGTCAGTTGGTCATCAAGGATTACTCCAAGATTTCTGGTAATTGAGGATGTAACTAGCTGGATGGTGAAATCATGCTTTAGAGTTGGATTGGCAGGGAAGATGAGAAGCTCAGTCTTTGCCAGGTTGAGCTGCAGATGATGTTCTTTCATCCATGCCAAGATGTCCGCCAGACAGCTAGAGATTCGTGCAGCTACTGTGGGATCACCTGGTTGGAATAAAAGAAAGAGCCGCATGTCATCAGCATAGCAATGGTAGGAGAAACCATGTGCCTGTATGATGGAACCAAGTGATGTAGTGAAAATGGAGAAGAGGAGGGGTCCAAGAACCGAACCCTGAGGAACCCCCGTGGTCAGTTGATGAGTTTTGGATACCTCCCCTCTCCAGGCAACCCTGAAAGACCTACCTGTGAGATAGGATTCAAACTAGTGAAGTGGAGTACCTGTGATGCCCAGTGATGAGAGGGTGGACAGAGGGATCTGATGATTCACCATGTCATAGGCAGCAGATAGATCGAGCAGAATGAGAACTGATGATTTGGAATCAGCCTTTGCAATCCGCAAGGATTCAGTGACCGACAGCAGTGCAGTCTCGGTTGAATGGCCACTCTTGAAACCAGATTGATTGACATCCAATTAATTTCTCTGTGAGAGGAAAGATGACACCTGGTTGAAAACAACTTGTTCAAGTGTTTTTGCTATGAATGGTATGAGAGAGACAGGCTTATAACTGTCTACAAGTGATGTGTTAATGTGTTTTTTTAAGCAGTGGGGTTACCCGAACCTGCTTGAATGTGTTAGGGAAAATGCCAGTGTGGAGAGATGTGTTGATAATGTGTGTAAGTGCTGGTAAAGGTGTAGGAGCGAGGGCTTGTAGAAGGTGTGAGGGGAGGGGATCTAGAGGGCAGGTGGTAGGATGACTGGAGAGGAGAAGTTTGGATACTTCTGCCTCAGTGAGGGGGGAGAATGAAAAGAGGAGGTGTGTGGCTGTGTATGTGGTTGGTCTGAGTGTGTGTGGAGCTGCTAAAGGTAGATGTTTTGTCAGTGAAAAAAATAACAAAATTATCAGCTGTTAGAGAGGAGGTGGTGGCGGAGGGGTACAGAGGAGAGAGTTGAATATATTCTCCCATATCGTAATGGTAAGCCCACTCTGTTCTTTTCTCACGCTAGATTTAGGTGCGCTGCATTCTGATTGGTTCCGATTGCATGCTAAGGGGCATGGTGGAGAAATCGGTTTAGAAATCGTGCATGCTCATATAGTGATTTTATTATGCTGATCAGTGTAGTTATAAATATCATTATTCTTCGAAGGTTTTCACAGGCCCCTGACTGACAGCCCTCATGCTGGATGTACAGAATCACTTCAGATGAATTTGTAAAAATAAGTGCAATATAAATCTTCTATCTTTAATATTTGTGTTTATTTATGTTCTCTAGATTTTCCAGACTCTCTTTGAACCTCTGGAACCTACAGGCATACCCAGAGTTACCAGCAGTTCTGTCCACCTTTATAATGATGTGAGAAAATCTGTCTCTCAATTGAAAGAAAAACTGGAGATGTTCTGTAAAGAGGAGATGGAAAAAATATGTGGTCAAGGTAAAGTGACAAACATTTACTTAACACTTTAGAATACTGTTCCACCGTAATGAATAACTACAGAGGAACCGATGAGTAACCCAAAATAAGCATTCTAGTACTGCTATTAACAAACAAGAAACTCTGATTACTGAATTAATCAGAGTAGTTAATAGTAGTTGTAGAATGATAATACTGTGTTACTCATTTGTTTCTGTTATTCATTGATAGCGGAACATTATTCTAAAAATTTTACCAAATTTTTTGTATAATTATTAGAATTGTTCTAATTAAGTGTGTTTATTTTCTTAGTAACATACATCAACATTATTCCCAGTAATGAACCCAAGACTAGGGAGGAGTTCTTACAGTGTAAGTGACACACACACAGAATGTGAAAATAGACATAACACAAATTCATGATTTTTCAGATTATGAAACTAAGATATGTATTCACAATACTAACTCAGGTTCTATATATAGTTTTTGCAAAATTAAAAATATCATGACTGAGCGTTTTAGAGGGTTTTGCATAAAGGCTGTTGCCTTGTTTTAGCATGGCCAAAGCAAAATGCTATTTAGCAGATATGCAGCCCCTGGTTTGCAGGATGGCTTTTTTTTTTTTTTTTTTAACTATAGAAGGTATATATAATAGTTGATAATAGTTGATCTTTGGACCTTCCATAGTAAAATAAAATAAATAAATAAAATAAATAATTATTAGCACCTCTGCTAGAGCTTCACTTTCAGCCTTCGAAATTTGAGACACGAGTGCTGTTTGTCATGGGGTATCCAAATATTCAAAACAGTATTCAGCATTTTGAATATTGAAATTTCAAAACAATATTCAAATAGAGTACACCACATACTTTTGAATGAGAAGACAACATCATTTTATGAAAAGGTTATATGACATGCTAATGTTGCAACAAATAAAGTCAATGAGAGAGACAATAAATATAGATTTCAAAGTTTTTATATACTATATATGGAACTGAATTTATGTTTAATGTTATTACATTTTAACTCTACCACCCCTGAAAATAAACATACTCAGACTCATGCAATGCATGTACAAACTGAGAAACAGATTTAGGTTAAATGATTGTGTTTTCATCTTTATCAGATTCCCATCAGCTCACTCTGGATCGAAACACAGCGAATAAACATGTTCATCTGTCTGAGGACAAAACAGTGTCTACTTACACTGACACAGAGCAGCCGTATCCTCATCATCCACACAGATTTGATAGTTGGCCTCGGTTTGTGTAGGGAGAGTGTTTGTGGACGCTGTTACTGGGAGGTTGAGTGGAGTGGTGAAGTGACTATATCAGTGTCATATAAGAGCATCAGAAGGAAGGGAAAGGGTGGAGATTGTTCCTTTGGATTAAATGATCAGTCCTGGAGATTGTTCTGCTCTAAATCCCGTTATTCATTCTGTCACAATAAGATAAAGACTGATCTCCATATATTCTCCAGCTCCTCTAGAATAGGAGTGTATGTGGATCACAGAGCAGGAATTCTGTCCTTCTACAGCGTCTCTGACACAATGACCCTCATCCACAGAGTCCAGACCACATTCACTCAACCGCTCTATCCTGGGTTTTGGGTAGGTCAGAACACAGCAGTGAAACTGTGTCATGTAAGGTAATAGGGATTTTATAAATTGTCATGATCACCGTCTGCTCCTGTCAGTTCCCGGACTACACTTCCCACAATCCTCTCTACCTATCACATGCACTCACCCCACCAATCACCTGTTGCCACATGCAGCCTAGCACTTCACCTGATCACCACACCCAGCTGCACATCATACCAGGACTATAAAGGACTTTCACACACACCACCTCACCGCGAAGTCTTGTTTAACTGTTTGTTGCAATTCTGAGCGTTTTTCTGTATTCCCTGGTCTGCCTGTTCTTGTTGCCGTTACTGCTGTTCCCTGTTTTGAACCATTGCTGCCTGTCCTGATCATTGCCTGTCCGACTACGATTCTGCCTGTTCCTCACTGTTTGTTTGTTCCTGTTTTTGACCCTGCCTGTACGACCAATCTACTTTAATAAAAACGCTGCACTGGATCTCCAGCCTGAGTCTCCCCATCACAACAGAAGACTTCGCCATCTACGATCCAGCAGCTTCCACAAGCGTTTCCAGCCTCAGCTGGACCAGCATGGTGTCTCGTCAACCTACATCAAGGTAGCAGTACCCGAGGCAAGTATTCAAAAGTTCTGGAGTTTGCTCACTTATCTGATCTGACAGACTATGCCCTCATAGACTTCTTGTTATGGATTAAATGAACCATTAAAGGATTATTTACTTACCAATGGTCCCCGGGGATCGTTTATGGAATTCCTGGACTTTGCCCTGCTCACAGTTGGTTCAACTTTTACTGTGGGGGTCGCGGAGGAAGGAACGCGACGCCACGCTGAACCACATAATGGCGGCCGCTACAGACTGCGCATCTAAAATGGGGGATGCTACAACGCTCGTCACATCTCCGCGGATCGCCCAGAGCAACGTCACGCCTTCGCTGATTGCCCAGCAACGCACGCCTTTGATCGAGAGCACGTCACGCCGCTGATCGCCAGAGTCACGTCACGTCTCTAGATCAGTCCGGGAGCGGAGAGGGTTGCGTTCCAGTGTGACGATCCAACGCTGATTTCAGTCCGAGCAGCTGGCATCCCAAGTCTCGTCGGCCGCTTCGCTCAAGCCCGGTGGCCACTTCGTACTCAAGTTCGCGGTTGCAACGCTCACAAGCTCGCCGGTTGCACGCTCTCAAGCTCGCCGGTTTGCAACGCTCACAACCTCGCCGGTTGCAACGCTCTCCAGCTCGCGGTTTTGCAACGCTCTCAAGCTCGCCGGTTGCAACGCTCTCAGCTCGCCGGGTTGCAACGCTCTCAAGCTCGCCGGTGCACGCTGGCCGGTGCAACTCTCAAGCGGCCATGGATCAAGATCGATGGACAATATGGCTGCTTGCCAGTGCCCACGGGCAAGATGGCCGCCCCCTCGGTGCATAAGAATGCAGGGGCGTTCCAACCACTGAGTCTGCTCCAGAATCCGCTCCAACCAGTGAACCATCGCTCACCCTCAGAAGAGGAGGAGGAGGAGGAGGAGGAGGAAGAAGGCGTCCTCTCCTCTCAAGACACAGAAGCCCTTCAAGAGGGCTGTGGGCTGGAGACCATTCCAGTGGTCTCTCCTGCTCCGCCAAGCGCCTTGCCTGCCGGCGCCACCTGTGCTCCTGGCCCTGCCGGCGCCACCTGTGCTCTGCCTCCTCGCACCTGAACTCTCGCCGGGCATCTACTGAGCTCCTCGCTCTGCCAGCACCACCCAAGCTTCCAGCCCTGCCCAGCGCCATCCAAGCTTCAGCCCTGCCGGCGCCGCTCAAACGCCTTGCGCTGCCAGCGCCACTCAGGTGTCTTGCCTGCCAGCTTCACCCAACGCTGGCCCTGCCGGCTCCACTCGAACTCCTTGCCCAGGAACCTGCGACGGACCCCGCGGAAATCCCCAAGAACTTTTGGGGGGGGCAGTATACCTGAGGGTGGGGAGCTTGGGGGTGGGTCCTTGCCCGACCACTGGTGGCATGGGCCTTTGAACTGTTATGGCCACCTCTGGACTGCAATTTATTATGGCCATTAATGGACTCTGACCCCTGGGGTCAACTATGGACTATGTTCCGCAGTGGCCGCCCTGAGCCACCTGACCTGCCGTTGCCGCCTGAGCCAACCTGACCTGCTGTGGACGCTGAGCCACCTGATGCCGTGGAAGCCAATGACCGCCGTGGCTCCCTGACCCCTGACCTGCTGTTGCTGCCCTGCCATATGACCTGTCGTGGCAGCCCAAGCCACTGGAACCCACCGGGGGCCACCCAAGCTCCTGACCCGCCGTCCCGTGTTGTGCCCCGTCCTGGAACCCTGCATTGGAGATCCGTTCCCAGCTACTATTTAGATCTCCAATGCACCCACCCTCCCTAGCTGTTTCCGTTTACGCCGCGAGGACGTGCCTTCCGGGAGGGGGGCATTATGTCATGATCACCGTCTGCTCCTGTCAGTTCCCGACTACACTTCCCACAATCCTCTCTACCTATCACATGCACTCACCCCACCAATCACCTGTTGCCACATGCAGCCTAGCACTTCACACTGATCACCACACCCAGCTGCATCATTACCAGGACTATAAAGGACTTTCACACACACACCTCACCGCGAAGTCTGTTTAACTGTTGTTGCAATTCTGAGGTTTTTCTGTATTCCCTGTCTGCCTGTCCTTGTTGCCGTTACTGGCCTGTTCCCTGTTTTTGACCCATTGCTGTCCTGATCATTGCCTCCCTTGACTACGATTTGCCTGTTCCTCACTGTTCCTGTTTGTTCTGTTTTTGACCCTGCCTGTAACGACCAATCTACTTTAATAAAACGCTGCACTTGGATCTCCAGCCTGAGTCTCCCCATCACAACATAAATAATGTTTCATATTTGTCGCCAATGAAATTATTTTTATTCTTCAATTATTTAATTCCATTCTTGCATGTTGAATATTACTAGAAATTAATAAGGCTTCTTAATTACATTTTTAGCAAACACTTATACGAATGCATGTAATGTCAATAATTACTTGGCGTAAAAACAAATATCAGTGCATGATATGTTTGTGAATCCTCTTAATATCAAATTTAAACTGCTGTCTACATAATATAGATTTTTCCAAAACTGTATTTACACAAATATTATTTAACTTTATGTAACATGTATGTTCTGTTTTAGTTTCATTTTCACTCTGTTTGCTCTGTTTCCGTTCTCCTTAGTTCCCCAGTTAGTTCCTGTTGTTAATTATTTAGTTCCTATTCCACCTGTTCTTCTGTACTGTATATAAACCTTGAGTCCCTAGTTCATTTGTCCATTATCGTTGATGTTAAAGGTGCCCTAGATTCAAAAATTGAATTTACCTTGGCATAGTTAAATAACAAGAGTTCAGTACATGGAAATGCATACCTGAGTCTCAAACTCCATGTTTCCTCTTCTTATATAAATCTCATTTGTTTAAAAGACCTCCGAAGAACAGGCGAATCTCAAATAACACAGACTGTTACGTAACAGTCGGGGTGTACGCCCCCAATATTGCATAGGCCAGCCCATGTTCCCAACATTATGAAAGGCATTAGACAAGGGCAGAACGTCTGGATCTGTGCAGAGCTGAATCATCAGACTAGGTAAGCAAGCAAGGACAATAGCGAAAAATGGCAGATGGAGCGATAATAACTGAAATGATCATGATATCATGATATTTTTAGTGATTTTGTAAATTGTCTTTATAAATGTTTAGTAGCATGTTGCTAATGTACTGTTAAATGTGGTTAAAGTTACCATCATTTCTTACTGTATTCACAGAGACGAGCCGTCGCTATTTTCATTTTAAAACATTGCAGTCTGTATAATGCTAAACACAACTCATTCTTTATAAATCTCTCCAACAGTGTAGCATTAGCCGTTAGCCACGGAGCATAGCCTCAAACTCATTCAGAATCAATGTAAACATCAAAATAAACACTGTACTTACGCGATTAGACATGCGCATGACGAACACTTTGTAAAGATCCATTTGAGGGTATATTAGCTGTGTGAACTTTTTTATGTTGTTTAAGGCAAGCGCGAGCTCTTGGGGCGTGGAGCACCAGATTTAAAGGGACCACACACCCTGAATCGGCTCATTTCTAATTATGCCCCAAAATAGGCAGTTAAAAAAATGAATTAAAAAAAATCTATGGGGTATTTTGAACTGAAACTTCACAGACACATTCAGGGGACACCTTAGACTTATATTACATCTTTTAAAAAAAAGTTCTAGGGCACCTTTAAGTTGTTTATGTATCTCCTGAGATTTACAAAAGACTGTTCTTTCTTATTCCTTTGTCATGCACATTCAATACAACCAACCGCATGACAATGTATAATATCATATTTAACTTTACAGTTACTGTTTGCTCGTATAATATTCATTTTGTTTTATTATATATAACGTAATCATTCTCATATATAACATAATTATTTGTTTTTTCACCATTACCAGCACTATGAAATATTAATAAAGGATTTGTGGGTTTAAATGTTCCGCTTTAACAATGTTTCAATTTTTAAATTCATATCAATATACAGTATGTTTAATTATCTCCAGGTTCTGAAATATGTCATTTTAAAGCGTTTTAAAACAATCACAGTATGTGGCTGCAGCAACCAGACATCATTCATTTTCAACAAGATTTTTGTACTAACGAGTATCACATGTGGCAGAGCCCATTTGCAATCTGACAAAGTTGAGCAGGGCTATGCAAATGAGCATGATGCAGCCAATGGGATTTTAACCCTGTAGGTGAAATTAAAGACAACTCAAAATATTTTGGAAAGTGATTAGCAGGTTTTTGTCTCTATTGTACACATATTTACTTTCTTACCTCAGTTTTCCCCAGTAACATTCAATCACTATATATTTTACGTTTGCATCTTTTCCCCATCAAATACCTTATTACAGCACCTGTTAGTGGGTGGGATATATTAGGCAGCAAGTGAACATTTTGTCTTCAAAGTTGATGTGTTAGAAGTAGGAAACAAGGGCACAAGGGCCAAATTGTGATGGCTAGCCTGTGTCAAAATACACAGTGCATCGCAGTTTGTTGTGTATGGGGCTGCATAACCGCAGACCAGTCAGGGTGCCCATGCTGACCCCTGTCCACCGCCGAAAGCGCCAACAGTGGGCACATGATCATCAGAACTGGACCACGGAGAAATGGAAGAAGGTGGCCTGGTCTGATGAATCACGTTTTCTTTTATATCACGTGGATGGCCGGGATGCACTATGGGAAGAAGGCAAGCCAGCAAAGGCAGTGTGATGTTTAGGCAATGTTCTGCTCAGTGTGTGTATATATATATTGCTAATTTAATCAGTTTATTGCTTATTTGAAGGTTCTCTAAGCGATCCTGGGTGGAGTAGCTTCCTGTTGAAGTGTTGTCAAACAAAACAGAGGCTCCCCCTCCCCCTAAAATCGCGTGACATCACTTAGAGCACCCTTAACAGTTGAAATAGTGAGTTACTAAAAAAAAATTGTTTATTGATTTGGGTTAATGTGTGTGTGTCTGCTGAATGTAGTCTATCATCCAGTCCTGGCTTCAACATGAGACTGACACTTAGTGGGTGTTCCTTATTATCTGCACTAAAATACAGGTGAGTCACACCAGACACACCTGTTTTGCACACGTTTCTTAAACACTAGGAAACTATCAGCTCTTCATTTTGATCATTTTGCTCCAAACATTGCACATATAGTATGGAAAATGTAAATTTAAATACAGAAATGCATTGCCGTTTTACATATTGTATTGCCATTTTGCATATTACATTTTAAATTGAATATTGCTACACATGTGCTTCAATAATTTCCTGTTTTGAGACATGTGCAAAACAGGAGTATTTGTGACTCAACTTTTGATCATGAAGAACATACATGGAGTCTGACTGCGTTGCACATAGCATAGTATATAATGGGCAATGTAACCTACTTCACAAGATTCAGCAGATCCACAAACAGCTGGGTCCTGAGCCCCTTAAAGTATGACACGTTTTATTAATTTACAAACCACAATCATATATAGTGTCTGAACTGTAAATGTGAGGTCTAAACTCACAGCAAGACCCACAATAAATAATTCAAAAACCATTCAAAATAATAGATTTAATTGTGTTCACATTAATATTACAATTTCACAGTGCAGATACTGTGCCTGGTATTTCTAGAAATAAATCCAGACCATTATCTTAACCGTTATCTTTTTTTATATTTTGTTTTGTGAAAGTGCAATGTAGAAAAGCATTTATCAATCTAAAAAGTTTATGAGAATGATTTAAAATCTTCATAAAGCTAATGTGAAATGGAGAAATGAATGATTTTAATATTAAAATCATTAATAACTTAATCTGAATGTCATATCATTGTGATGATTTGTAGATGCTGTATATCATCTATACTTCTAGATGACACAGTTTCACTGATGTGTCCTGATTTAAGCCAAACCCCGGATAGAGCGGTTGAGTGAATGTGGTCTGGAATCTGTGGATGAGGGTCATTGTGTCAGAGATGCTGTAGAAGGACAGAATTCCTGCACTGTGATCCACATACACTCCTATTCTAGAGGAGCTGGAGACCACAGGGACTTCAGATTTAATGTTATTGTGACTAATTATGTATACAGAGGGAAACAGAAACAATCTCCAGGACTGATCATTACCTCCAAATTTACACTCATTCCCCCTGCCCTTCCTGCTTATGCTCTTATGTGACACTGATATTCCCACACCACGACTCCCGCTCCACTCCACCTCCCAGTAACAGCGTCCACACACACTCTCTCTACACAACACCTGAGGCCAAACATCAAATCTGTCCGGGTGATCAGGATACAGTTGGACTGTGGCAGTGCAAGTAGCCACTCTGTTCCCCTCAGACAGATGGAGGTTTTTATGCACTGACTCTGAATCCAAAGTAAACTGATGGGAATCTGAAACACACAATCTGCATTTTAAAAAAAACTGTTATACTGTACAGTAATGTCATAATACTGTCAAAGCATTAATTGAGATATAATTGAGATATAGCGACAAGATCACTGATCTATTCCACAAGCTTTCAGGTGAAATGATTTTATTAAGTTTATTTAAAAATGAAAGCAAAATAATGACTGCTTTCATGACAACTTTCAAACAATAGTTTGTAGAGTAGCTAATCCAAACCCCAAACTCAAACTTAGGCCTGTCGCAATAATCAATATATCGAATTATCGCGCAATATATGTACATGACTTCAATTTTTGGTGACGCAATATATTGCCCATTATGTTTACATGATAATGAATGTCACCAACATTTTGCCAATCATGCTGTCATCTGCAGTGCCTACATAGAGCAGTCGTCGACAGGTGAAAAAAAGGCGTTTAGTACTTTACTGAGAAAAGAAGGTTAGGGAAAAATCTGTAAAATCTCCATAGTGCCTTTTGTGTTTTTATTTAGGATATTACATTTTTTGATCCATTTTTTTGTAGGCCAATTTGCTTTATCATGCTGTTATATTATGATTATATATTTGGTGAAATAAAATGGTCTTAAAACGACAATAATATTGTTTATCACAATTATTTCTGGAACAATATATTGCACAACAAAAAGTAGTTATCGTGACACAGACTGCTATGTCAGAGCACTGCAATAGGGTTTGGTGCTGATAGTGACACAGAAATGAAACCCTTCACCTTTAAGTATGTGTTTGCTTTATTTGTATGAATATTTATAACACTTACAGTGTAAGAAGTCCTCCCTTGTTCTGGGTCCAGTGACTAAGCAGATTTGAATGTATTGCGCTACAGAAAGAAACAGATATTTAAAGTGTGATTTGTGCTGATAAAAGTATCTAAACAATAATAAAATATAAAATATAAAATAAAATATAATATAATATAATATAATATAATATAATATAATATAATATAATATAATATAATATAATATAATAAACAATAATAACAAAAACAATAATATAATAATAATTATTAATAATTATTATTTTTCTATTCACATCCACACAATATTTATTCATTCATTTTGTTGTACTCTGTACTTTACCTTTACCAGATAACTTTTCCATCTCCTCTTTGCAGAAATTCTTAAATTTACTGCTTAACTCGGAGACAGAGCTTCTCACGTCATCATAAGACAAGCCAGAATGGACAGTGTCGTCTGTAGATGCAGGAGGAACAGAAACAGACTGGAAACTCTACATACAAAAAGACAACAGACATATGGTAAATATTGTCATGGACTAAGTCACATTCTGTTTTGTTTTGGTTGTCATCTGTCACATGTTCTCCTTTGTTCCGTTTTCCCGCCATCATCTGTCACCATGGACACTAACGTTATCATTCACAGCTGTATGCCATTTTGGTTAATTCATCTGTGTATTTAATTTCCTGTTTTCTCTATGTTCATTGACCGGTCTCGTCTATCCTGAGTTGTGTAGCGTTCTGCCTGTTCCTGCTGGATTTATCAAGTAAAGACTTATTTGTATCGAATCTCCTTTGTGTGTTCTTGCGCAAGCACCCCTGACAAATATGAATCACACAGTGTATGATACATTACAGTGAGATCATCACTGTGGGGGTTGACAAAAAAGCTAATAATGAATTAAATCATAAACAATAAATTGAAAATAAAGCATTTATTTAAAGATTAAATATTCAATTTGCTTACCTGCAAGTATGACCATCAACCGACATAGAGAACCATGAACATGATTATGCTGTTAAATTATTGAAATATTAACTTAAAGAGTTAGTTCACCCAAAAATGAAAATTCTGTCATTTATTACTTACCTTCATGCCGTTCCACACCTGTAAGACCTTTGTTCATCTTCAGAACACAAATTAAGATATTTTAGTTGAAATCCGATGGCTCCATGAGGCCTTCATAGGGAGCAATGACATTTCCTCTATCAAGGTGCATAAAGGTACTAAAAACACATCTAAATCAGTTTATGTGAGCAGTGGTTTAATATTAATATTATAAAGCGACAAGAATATTTTTGGTGCGCCAAAAAAAAAAAAACGAAATAACGACTTATTTAGTGATGGCCGATTTCAAAACACTGCTTCAGAAAGCATCGGAGCACAGTGAATCAGTGTATCGAATCATGATTCGGATCGTTAGTCAAACTGCCAAACGGCTGAAATCATGTGACTTTGGCGCTCCAAACAGCAGATTCGACACACTGATTCATTTATGAGCCGATGCTTCCTGAAGCATCGTTTTGAAATTGGCCATCACTAAATAAGTCATTATTTTGTTTTTTTGGCGCACCAAAAATATTCTCGTCGCTTTATAATATTAATATTGAACCACTGTACTCACATGAACTGATTTAGATGTGTTTTTTGTACCTTTATGGATCCTGATAGAGGAAATGTCATTGCTCTCTATGAAGGCCTCACGGAGCCATCGTATTTCAACTAAAATATCTTAATTTGTGTTCTGAAGATTAACGAAGGTCTTACGGGTGTGAAACGGCATGAGGGTGAGTAATAAATGACAGAATTTTCATTTTTGGGTGAACTAACCTTTTAAAACCTGAGGGGGTACTTCAAGTCAATATTTTAGGTTACAGGGTTCAGCTGACAGAAAAGTTTTGGAATACCTGATCTAATACAATCTTGTCAACATTCACACTGAGCAGAACAACTGGCAGTTGGATTAGTTTACCCAAAAATTAAAATTCGCGACTCATTATTGGCCAGCTCCTGCGTCAGCATCATACGCATGCGTCGTGCTGCTCATGTGATCGGCTTTGGCCAATACTGAGGCAGCATTCGGACCTAAACACTGAAGCCTTCACTGTGCTTACAGCTGCAATTAGATAAAGATAATGACAGAGAAGAGATTGTTGAATAAAGGTTGAACCACTGCAGTCACGTCGACTGTTTTAACCAGGGGTGTCCAAAGTTGGTCCTGGAGGGCCACTGTACTGCAGAGTTTAGCTCCAACTTGCCTCAACATACTTGCCTGGAAGTTTCTAGTATGCCTAGTAAGACCTTGATGAGCTGGTTCAGGTGTGTTAAATTGGGGTTGGAGCTAAACTCTGAAGGACAGTGGACCTCCAGGAGCAGGATTGGACACCTCTGGTTTTAATAATGTCTTTAGTAGCTTTCTGGACCTTGAAAGTGTTGATTATATTGCTGTCTGTAGACGAGTCATATACCACTCGGATTTCATCAAAAATATCTTAAATTGTGTTCCTAAGGTGAACAAAGGTCTTGGAACAACATGAGGGTGAGTAATTATTGACAGAATTTTCATTTTTGGGTCGACGATCGGCCATTGGGCAGTGTTGGCTCTAGTAGGATGCTGTCAGGTTTTTTGGGGGCTGATTTAACATGTAGAATCGGCGTCGGGATGTCAGGCGAGAGAGAGAGTTTAGTTTAGTGAATGAGTCGAAGCATGAAAATGATAGCAAAACAGTGAGTAAACAAGTCAAGGCAGTACAGACAGAAGACTGTTCTAATTTTACATCATGTAGCCTACCTGAGTGAGTGTAGCCTACCATGAGCCCCGAGTGGAATATAGAAAGTGATCAGCATGAATGATATTCAAAACAGTAAGCATGTGCTGCTTTGTTGACAGTTTGAATTATGCAGAATGCGCAATGCTGGCTGACAGTCGGCTGTTGTTCTCTTGCAGTCGGCTTTTATCAGTGATATTTCTTTGGCATCGGTTTGGTGTGTCCCTACCCTTAAACAGTAAACTATAATGGTGTCTCAAATCAAATGTCAATTAAAGAGTCTGCAGTATAATCCATAATATTAAAATCATTCTAAACCTGTAGGAAATGGATGTGATTGTCTGTGTGTGAAAGCTGCTCCAGCTCAGCTTCTCTCCTCCTCAGATCATCAATCTCCTGCTTCAGTCGCTCCAGTCGTTCTTCAACTCGAATCACTGTAGCCTTTTCCTGATCTCTGATCATCTGTGTCAGCTCAGATCGGCTTTTCTCAATAGAGCGGATCAGTTCAGCAAAGATCCTCTCTCACTGTCTTCCACTGCCGCCTGTGCAGAGCGCTGTTAGGGCACAGAGAACCACTAGAATCAGTCCATTCAATCTGACAGTTACTTTCCTTCTCTTTTTAAAACTCACCCTGTGAGTCTGCACAGATTCTCTCAGCTCCTGGATCTTTGTTTGCCTCTCCTGAATTCTCTTCTGTAATATTATTACTCTCTCTCCAACCCGTTTCTGAGAGGATGAACAAATAATTGTAAACATTAGAAGATTTCAGTTTTCTCTCAATAGATTTCACATACTACATCTAGATATTTTTTATACTGGAATTTATCTTGAGTCTGCTACTTGGACTCCAGTCGCACTTAAGTCGTGACTCGGGAACTACTGACTCTAGTCTTGGACTTGAAGAAAGAGACTCATGAAAAACAAAAGTAATTTTTGTATGGCTGAATGCAATATTCCCGAATAAAGGGTTAGTTCAAAATTCTGTCATTAATTACTCTCCCTCATGTCGTTCCACACCCGTAAGACAAATTAAGATATTTTTGATAAAATCCAATGGCTCAGTGAGGCCTCTATTGCCAGCAAGATAATTAACACTTTTAAATGCCCAGAAAGCTACTAAAAAGCATATTTAAAACAGTTCACGTGACTACAGTGGTTCAACCTTAATGTTATGAAGCGACGAAAATACTTTTTGTGCGCCAAAAAAAACAAAATACGACTTTATTCAACAATATCTAGTAATGGGCAATTTCAAAACACTGCTTCATGAAGCTTCGAAGCTTTACATATCTTTTAGTTTATTGTGATTGTAAATTGTAAATTAGTGGTTCAGAGCAAATCAAACTGCCAAAGTCAAAATAACTGATTTGTAAAGCTTCAAAGCTTCATGAAGCAGTGTTTTGAAATCTCCCATCACTTGATATTGTTGAATAAAGTTGTTATTTTGTTTTTTTGGTGCACAAAAAGTATTCTCGTCGCTTCATAACGTTAGGGTTGAACCACTGCTTTCTGGGCATCTGAAAGTGTTAATTGTCTTGCTGGCAATGCAGGCCTCACTGAGCCATTGGATTTCATCAAAAATATCTTAATTTGTGTTCCGAAGATAATTGAATGTCTTACGGGTGTGGAACGGCATGAGGATGAGTAATACTGACAGAAATTTTATTTTTGGGTGAACTAACCCTTTAAGTTCTCTCGTCTTGACAGCATGAAACACCACATTTTACTATTCATTTATTCCCTATCAATATGCGCTGAAGCAACAAAACAAAACTCATAACAATTCATCTCTACGCGCACAATGTTAATCACCCATTAGAAAAATGCTGTTATGAACAACAAGCAATAACAATATAGTGAAGTCTTAACTTTTGATCACATTCATGTCATTTAATTTGAAAAGCAATCAATTAAATAAAATAATTTTAATTTCATACTTGTTTCTCTGTCCTCTCTGCTTCAGCTGGAACAGTATCATGATTTTTGTGTTCATCCATCACACATATCAAACAAATACATCGCTGGTCAGTGCGACAAAAAAACCTCCAAAGGTCTGTTGTGTTGAGGGCAGAGCATCTCCTGCAGGCGTCCAGTGGCATCAGTCACTTTGTGTCGTTTCTTTAAAGGAGATTCTTCATGACATTTAAAATGATGTTGACAGTAAGAGTTCAGACACACCAGACAGGACTTCACAGCTTTGCGTTTCCTTCCAGGACAGAAGTCACACCCCACGTCTCCAGGTCCAGCGTAACTGAGAGCAGAACGAGCTGTTTTGACCTTTTTCTTCTTCAGTTTTTCCACCATTTCAGCCAGCATCACATTCTTGTTTAAAGCAGGTCTTGGAGTGAAGGTCTGTCTGCACTGATGGCAGTAAACTCTCGTCTGATCATCTTTATTCCAGTAGTCTGTAATGCAGCTCATACAGTAACTGTGTCCACAGGGGATAGTCACTGGATCCTTCAGTAGATCCAGACAGATCGAACAGCTGAACTGATCTTCAGTCACTGGAATATTTGGATTCTGCCATTTTACAGCACAAACACACAGACACAGCTAGACAACGGCTGAACAACACATTAGTTTCGATTTCTCTCAACTGAGAAGTGCTTTCTGTTTCGAGACGTGTGCAAAACAGGTGTGTTTGTAAGGTGTGACTGCTTTTGATCATAAAAGAATATACACGAGTCTGACTGCTTGAGAGATCACTGCGTTGCACATGTAGGTCTATATAATAGGCTGTGTAGCAACCTGAATACACGAGATTCAGCAGATCCAGAAACAGCTGGGTCCTGAGCACCTTAAATATTCACTTCTAATTTTCCACAGCACGTACAAAATTATATATAGTTTATGTAAGACCTTAAGTTTCTGTCTACTGAAGCGTTCCCTGGTTCCGCTCTTGAGAAATTGAAAGTACCTCACCAGTGAAGTAGTTTGTGAAAATACACAGCTAAAATGGAACAGTAGATGCCGCTGAAACGCAGACGTGTTTTTAAATGCCTGCCCTAGTAGGCTACTAGTTGGGCCAGTGTTTACATCTATAGGTAAGAAATGTCAATATTTTAGTAGGTAATAGAATATATCATACATTAAACAGCAAAATTATTTAATTGTGATCCATTTCACTACTGTATGGTAAAATATGTAAGACAAAACATTATTTTGTGGGTAACCTCAAGTTATCTCAAAGGTATGAGGTTCCATTTGTGCCAAAATTATGTCGACATGCTGTCCGTCTATGTTATGTGTCGTCTCCGCTTACTCCTGTCATCGGTCCTTGTCGTTTGACTTTGTCGTCTTGCGTGTCAATTCTGCATGTGTCATGACTATGTGTCGTCTTCCATGTCGTTGCTATGCGTCGTTTCCCTCTGTCGTTACTGTGTCGTTGCTATGCGTCGTTACCCTCTGTCGTTACTATGTGTCGTCTTCCATGTCGTTGCTATGCGTCGTTACTATGTGTCGTCTTCCATGTCGTTACTATGCGTCGTTACCCTCTGTCATTACTATGTGTCGTCTTCCATGTCGTTGCTATGCGTCATTACCCTCTGTCATTACTGTGTCGTCTTCCATGTCGTTACTATGCGTTGTTACCCTGTGTCTTACTATGTGTCGTCTTCCATGTCGTTACTATGCGTCGTTACCCTGTGTCTTACTATGTGTCGTCTTCCACGTCGTTGCTATGCGTCGTTTCCCTCCCTTTTGTAAAATGGTAAGTTTTATTTTATACTGTACACAGGGCCGGCGCAAGCTCAAATGCCGCTCTAGGCAGAGCACGATCGTGCCGCCTCCACCTCACATTCAAAATTAGGGATCCTTATGATGCATGTAAAAAAAAAAAAATTATCTATGAAATTACACTAAAATAAAAACGTGCAAGCATGTTTTCAGAGTTTTTTTTTTTTCATTCTGCAAAAAGGTGAAAAAGGTACACAATGCAACAGCTGCATATACTTTCTGTTTTATAGGCTAATAGATAGTGTACAGAATAAAACTAAACATATGCACACAACTTTTTAGCTCACAAAACTGGAGGTTTCGATTTTTTCTTGACTGATACACATTTACACACCTACATTTCAGAAGCGTGCGCGTCGGGCTTTCGCAGCGACAAACGCTTTGATTGCGTCCTCGAGTTTAACTTGTACTTCGGAGATCATTTTTATCAGTTTAAGCTTTGAGAAACTGCGTTCTCCAGAGCTCACAGTGACGGGGAGAGTGAGAAGCACTCTCAATGCTACAAAAACATTTTGAAAAATTTATTCCATCCCTTTTCACAGATGAATTTAAGCGCATCCAGTGGTTTAGATCCAGCAACCAGGCGTCTGCCCAAAACAGTCAACTCTTCAAACAATTCCGACGCATAGCAACGACATGGAAGACGACACATAGTAACGACATGGAAGACGACACAGTAATGACAGAGGGTAACGACGCATAGTAACGACATGGAGACGAGTAATGACAGAGGGTAACGACGCATAGTAACGACATGGAAGACGACACATAGTAACGACGCATAGCAACGACATGGAAGACGACACATAGTAACGACATGGAAGACGACACAGTAATGACAGAGGGTAACGACGCATAGCAACGACATGGAAGACGACACATAGTAATGACAGAGGGTAACGACGCATAGTAACGACATGGAAGACGACACATAGTAACGACGCATAGCAACGACATGGAAGACGACACATAGTAACGACAGAGGGTAACGACGCATAGCAACGACACAGTAACGACAGAGGGAAACTACGCATAGCAACGACATGGAAGACGACACATAGTCATGACACATGCAGCATTGACACGCAAGACGACAAAGTCAAACGACAAGGACCGATGACATGAGTAAGCGGAGACGACACATAGCATAGACGGACAGCATGTCGACATAATTTTGGCACAAATGGAACCTTATAGTATGGAACACTCCACTTTTTTAGAATTTAAATCCAAGTGATCAATTATATCAATGCTATATATCGTTATATTGTCCGGCCCTAAAACTTGTATAGTTTTTGTCAGTTTATTTAAAAACACTGATTTATGCAGAATATAAGATGGTATAAGATGGTATGCGGTAGGCTATGATTTTACCTCAAAATCCAACAATTCGATACAAAATGATAACTGCAAATCCATTTTTCTCTGCCTGGAGTCCGCTGTTTCTGTTTGATCAATTTGCTTTTTTCTGTAGCTTTCGGCAGTTTTTAAATATATACCTCAGGTTTTGTGTCAAAGCTATTTGTACAGTCAATCACAAGCTCTTTCCCGTTTTGGAGTGTGTGTTTTCCGCGGCATTCACGCTGCTGCCGCTTTGCCACTCAGTGGGCGTACCCGCAGTCATAACGGTCGACGGTGACGTCACGTGCATACCCTTTATAGATGAATGCGTTAAGCAGACCGTTGCATATCTGCTTTTTCAGTTTCTCGCGCCACTTTTTAAAACGCTGTGTCAAGTTAAAAGTACAACTTCTGAAAACACGTCTCGACGTCTGCGCTCTTTTCCATGTTGTTTGCGTTTGTGTGTTTATATATTTACTACTTGTAAATCGTGAGAAAATTGCGATTTTAACTAAGGCTCCGGGACGTGCAAGGAGTTACTTGTCAATTACCTCATATCCGCGTTAACCCTCGGTTCCCAGTTTTATTTTGTAGAAACCATGGAAACGCAAAGACACTTTAATATTTAAATGTTTTTATAGACAAGGGAACAACTGTTTGATTTCATTTATACACAGAAAACTAATTATTGTTATATAGCTCAACACGTTTAGTCTTAAGGCCTTTGCACACTGAGTCCGAAATTTTCGCATGCGTTTTTTCGTATTCGCAATCCTAAAAATTCGTCACGCACAGAGACCTTGCACACTGAGTCCGATGCGTATTAATGAATGCGTTGCGAAAAAAATCGCAAAACAAATCGCAAAACAATACAAAATGAAGTCTTCAAGCAGCAGTGAGCACGAGTGTCTCCTCTCTTCTTAAAAGGAGAAAAAGAAAGAGGAAATATTGGGTCCATTCAATCCCGAGATTGCATAGAGAGAAAGGAGAATTCACCTCATCAAGGAGCTGCGGGATTAACCGAGCGTTTCAAAGATAACTTCAGGATGTCAGTGGCTCTGTTTGATGCTTTACTACTGGCACAATCTGTCTTTATATTCGGTCTCTGTGTATTCCTCACGTTGTTTGTCATTCAGTGCTGCTGTTTTGTGCTGTAGACGACGTGGATCAACTTGTCAGATGGCATTCTGGATTTTTGCGTTCGCGTACGGTGGCTCTGAATTGTCAAAACGTCTCTCAAAATGCGTGCCACGGATGCGAAAAACGCAGAAAATCGAACCTGATCCGAATATTTTTTTGACGGACGAAAGTTTCGGAGGCAGTGTGCAAACGCGATTGACATAACGTGAGGTCGAATTTATTTTTTAACGTGCGAAAGTTTCGCATGCGAATTTCGGACTCAGTGTGCAATGACCTTTATTGTTGAAATCTAATTTTCTTGATTTTATGCGAGTACCATGCTTTACCATTAGAAAAACACTATTTGTCAAGTAGCAAACATAGCATGATCTGATGCAGCTTTATTTTTAGTAACAGTAATACAGAATTTTCTCCATCATACGTTTTAAAATGAATTGCATGCCATTTATCAACACAAGCCATCCAGCATTTAATATGATATTCTAAAATCGATCTATCTTACTGCAGTGTGCAACAGTGTCTCACAGCAGCCACCGAGCGAACGCATACGTTACGGTGCCACGAGCTAACATTATAACATTTTCAACACACTCAGATGTATCTAATATGATAAACAGAGCTGCGTAACCTCATACACAGTGCCGTCTACTGTGGCATAATAAAAGTTATGATGCTCGTGAGGCGTGTGTTGCGCAATCGCTCTAGCGGCCTCGTTCAGCTCCCACAACACTCGGTCCTGCTCTGCTTCATACTACAGTAACGTTAATAATCGCATCCATAAACATGATTTCTTCCCGAGTCTTATCCCGATTATTTCCACCGGCTGTGATGTGAAGACCACATGTCCCAAGATTTTGCGCTCAAATTTGGCGTCATCAAGCTACACCTTTGTTTTGAATAGGCCTCTAGCGACCTCTAGCGGACAGAAAATATTACATATTGCACCTTTTTAATAAACAGTTGTGGATTCAAAGTGCTGATAAGATAATAATAAAGCAAACTCGATAGGCTACTATGCTTAATAACTGTGTACACTTGACTTTTCAATGAGACCTTGTAAATTTATTTTTTAAAGTAAAATGTATATAAAATGTATATTTATTTGCAACATTTATGTTAACAGCAATAATAAGTAATTTCTGTCATAAGAACATCATTCAGCTAATGGACACTTTGCTGTGTTGTCATGGGAACATCCCAGGTGAAGATAATGAGGAAAATGACATTGTCTTTCATTGCTCCCTTTGCCAAGTGTGTTTCAAACGACTACATAAATAGCTTTACTGTAGCTCAGTGGTTAGAGCATGGCACTAGCAATGCCAAGGCCATGGGTTCGATCCCAGGGATTGCATACTCAGATACAAATGTATAGTATAATGCAATGTAAGTCGCTTTGGATAAAAGCGTCTGCCAAATGCATAAATGTAAATGTATATGTAAATGCATGCAAGTGCAAAAATCCCCACTTCAAAGACTCTGCCCTTTGAAAGGAGTAGTGCATAGGGATTCTCACTTTCATTTGGAATTCGCCCTTAATCTTCAGAATAAATGTGAATTGCGCCAGTTTTCTCACGAGAAGTGAATAACATTCTAAATGTTTTGTGTGAACGGCTGTGTGCCGCACAGTGCATGCGCTTCAGAGTTAATCGAAAACCCTGCATTAAACCTGAGTTGACAGAACGTTTATACAGGCCCTTTCCCAAATGGCACACTTCTATGCACTTTCGGTCTTGTGGACTTAAAATGGCTGCTGCGTGCACATCTCCCTTAAGTCCACGAGACCGTAGGGTGTCCCATTTGTTGATTTTAGGCATCAAAAGGGTGTTTGCAAGTCCCCCCTTTTTGGCCAATACGCGCCCTCGATGCACACTTTTGCTAACGATAGGTGTTCACTAGCGCGGGGCGGGCCAAAACCTACTCTGAAACTCTGAGTTTGTTCAGCCAGCTTCATGCAACAGGCCTCAAGAAACTATTTTCATTTAAGAGAAAAATAAACCTAAGTGTATTCTGTGTGCAGTCAAATGGCAGAAGGCAGTTTTTTAGTGGCTTGGGATCAGTTCAACTGTCCAATCTGTCTGGATCTACTGAAGGATCCAGTGACCATCCCCTGTGGACACAGTTACTGTATCAGCTGCATTACTGATTGCTGGAATCAAGATGATCAGAAGAGCGTTTGCAGCTGCCCTCAGTGCAGACAGACCTTCACTCCAAGACCTGCTTTAAACAGAATGTGGTGTTTGCTGAGATGGTGGAGAAACTGAAGAAGACAAAAGTCCAAACTGCTCGTGCTCTCAGTTACGCTGGACCTGGAGATGTGGAGTGTGATGTCTGTACTGGACGGAAATGCAAAGCCATCAAATCCTGTCTGATGTGTCTGGAGTCTTATTAGTGTCAAACTCACTTTGAGCGTCATGAGGAGTTTCACTCAGATAGACGACACAAGATAACTGATGCTACTGGACGACTGCAGAAGATGATATGTACTAAACATGATAAACAACTAGAAATCTTCTGTCGCACTGACCAGCAGTGTATCTGTTATCTGTGTACGATGGATGAACATAGAAATCATGACACTGTAGCAGCTGTAGTCGAGAGGAAAGAGAAACAGGTAGGAAAGGAATAATAAAAGAAAGTTAGTTTTATTAACTTAGAGAGCTGAAATTAAAATCAAGTGAACATTAATGAAACAAATATAAAGTATATCAAATCTTACTAATAAGTTGTATTTTTAATAGAACAATTTATAATGTGACGAATATGTAGGGCTGTAGTGATCATTTGTTCAACAGAAACTGTTGGAATACACACAGAGAAAGTTCCAGCAGAGAATCCAGGAGGGTGAGAAGAAGCTTCAGGAGATGAAAGAGGCTGTGAAGACTCATAAGGTCAGTCTTCTTCTTAAGACTCATAGAAGTTTTAGATGTATTTAGAGTCACTTACCCTACTGAGTATTTTGTGTCTGTTTTGTCTATGTCCTAACAGAGTTCTGCACAGGCGGCAGTGGAGAACAGTGAAAGGATCTTTACTGAACTGATCCGCTCCATTGAGAGAAGCCGATCCGAGGTGACACAGATGATCAGAGATCAGGAAGAGGCTGAAGTGAGTCGAGTTGAAAGGCGCTTAGAAGAATTGAAGCAGGAAATTGATGATTTGAGGAGGAGAGATGCTGCTCAGCTGAAGCAGCTTTCACACCCAGATGATCACATCCATTTCCTACAGGTAACTGAGATCTCCCACTGCGCAATGTGACGTCGGAGTGACGTCTTTTTCATGTCATTTTTGGACGTCCAAATTCGGTCCATTGAAGGGGTTGTTTTGTAACGCCAGGCGACAATCTTTTTTCGACGTCTTCTTCACGTCTGATGTTGACATCCGTGGGACCTCCGTGTAAGGGATATTTATAGTTTATAGTATGTGGTTGTTTGTGGACGTCTTTTCAACATCAAATTTAGACTTATTTTGGACGTCATTTTTATAACTTCTATTACTTTGGTCCCATGTTTCCAGAGGGTGGAGGACATGTTTTCTGTGCCAGTTAATTTTCCTGTAGCTTTGTTTGGCTCAACTTCTAGTTTTAACAGGAAATGCATTACACCTTCGTATGCATCTCCAGTTATCACCTGCTGCTGAGACAATCAAATGGAGTTTTTGCAAAATGATCTGGAACAGTATTCCACCTTCTGAAATGGGAGTAGATCATTTTCCAAAAACTCCATTTGATTGTCTCAGCAGCAGGTGATAACTGAAGATGCATACAAAGGTGTAATGCATTTCCTGTTGAAACTAGCTGTTGAGCCAAACAAAGCTACAGGAAAATTAACTGGCACAATCTCTGGAAACATGGGACTACATACAACACTACAGTTATACCAATACAAATAAATCACAATTCAATATTACCATTTTCATCTTTATTCAAAAATAAATGCAGCGATGCCAGCGATGCAGGCTGAAAAGCTGTGCCGTCATTTTGCACGTTGAACACTCACGCGAAATGCCTGCCGTGTTGCCTCGGCCAATCCAAGTGGCGTTTACTGGTGGGGTTATGATGATGTGCTGCCTCGACCAATCAGAGTGATGTTGACTGTTTTTTTCTGAACTATAATTTCCCACAAATTGCATTTCTAAATAAATAAACAGATACATGCAAAAATACATGTATGCATAAAGAAATAACTTGATTAGGCTACTTTAAATAAACCAGTTAAAGAAAAACAGGAAAATGTAAAAAAAAAAAAAAATAGTGTTTGTTTATAAATAATCTGTATGTGAAGAGTTCAGATGCAAAAGCCTCTAAGTGCCATCTGAAATTCTTCTAGAATGATCATTTTTATAAAGCCTGCCCTGTATAGTCAAGTACTTTCACTTAAATGACAATTAATAGGTAATTTGCATTGCCATTTAAGTGAAATTATTGAACTTAAATATACAAGCTTGATAAAAATGATCATTCTAGAAGAAAATTTCAGATGGCACTTAGAGGCTTTTGCATCTGAACTCTTCATGTATTAATCATGTTGATAGGCCCTATAAAACAAATATTACATATTAATCATGTAAATTTCCTGCACCTGTTATAGACATCCAAATGACGTCCAAAAAATTACCCAGTTCAAACGTCAAATGTTGAACGACAAGATGACGTCCAAGTTGGGTCATGGTAGGTCTATTCGACGTCCAAACTAGGTCCACTATTTGGACGTCGAATAGATGTTCAGAAATCGTCATGGACCGACGGACCTAATATAGACATGATCTGCACATCTATCCGACGTCCAATGTTTAGTGGGCTGAATAACATGAATCTGAATAACAAGAATCATTAGAAGAGTCTTATCTTTAGAAGGCCACTATAAGAACATACAAAAGCCCTCGACTAAGAATATTATAAGATATTTTGCATTTGGCTTGATTGCAAGACTAATGAGGTGAAAGGTATGAACAGTTGTAGAAATTGCCTTCACTTTCTTCTAGGGTTTCCAGTCTCTCTCTTCGCCTCCTGAATCTACAGACGAATCCAGCATTACTGTCAGTTCTCTCCTCTCTTTTGATGATGTGGAAAACTCTGTCTCTCAACTGAAAGAAAAACTGGAGGGTTTGTGCAAAGAGGGGGTGAAAAAGATTTCTGACAGAGGTAAAGTAGCAGATATTCATTTAATTTCCGAAACATGCACCATGTTTTGTCACACGTCCTGATATTGCTGAGTTAGATGCATTCCTGGGTCAACATATTTTGTTGATCCTGGAACAACATTCTAGTCTGAAAATTTAGTCTTAACCCTATTCCTACCCCAACACTACCCATAAGTTATCCCAAAAATCAGAGGGGAATGATAGATGAATAACACTGATGTAGAAGCACCAATTCATGATATTAAGCCTGAACTTGACATAATCTGTAAACTTGTCCCTCAAATCTGATTGGTTGATTTGAATGTTGTTCCAGGATCAACAAAAATGTTGACCCAGGAACATGTTGAACTCAGCAATATCAGGTTATGCATGTGTGGTCACTTAGAAGATGAATATATGAAAATTATATGTATATATTTTTAAATAGAGGAATTACACTAAATATATGTTTCTCTCTTTCTCTCTTTCTTTCTTTTTAAAGCAACACAAAATAGGCCATCATTGTTACCCTCTTTCAGCAGTTACAGCTTGCCCATGGAAGAGCTTGATGGTCAACTTTAAAAAAAGAACAAAGAAGCTCATTACAAACATAACCGACAAAAAATACAACAAAACAAAAATACAAAATAAATAAACAGTGTACTAACAGTGGTATTCAGAAACTGAATAAAGTAGCTAATCAAATGTAAATTAACTGCTGTATACAGTACATTAAATATAGACTAATCCTCATTTAAAACTACAAAAGTTATTAATTCAAGAGTAGTGAGTGATTTTAGCTTTTGTCTTTTCTTGTTAGATTAACAATGACTGCATTTACAAGGATAGATTAACAATAACAGACTTCGTTTACAATGATAGTTACCAAAACGGCATTTCAATAATATTGTGTGTAGGCTAATTGCCCATTTAGGCACGAATCTGAAGCCCATAATATACTTTGCTTATGCGCGTTCCGCCCCGTCTCGGAGCAGACGCACAGGTGGCTGCCTAGGGAACAGCGTCTCTTTCGCGGCTTAATGCGTGAATAGCACCATTTAATATAAAGCAGTTTAGCAACAGTAGACTGCATTTTACATCACTCATTTATTCGGCTGATCTGGATGTTAAAGTCCCCCTGAAATCAAAATTTTAAATTTTTTAGCTTTTAGTATGAATATATTAGCCTTAAGGTTATGTATAAGCTGGTAAGTTCCAAAACAATGACAAAATTCACATTTAGGAGATATAAGCATTCGAAACTTACAGTCTCTCACTTCCGTGAAAATGGATCACGGATTTTCATGACATCACATCGCACTTCACCTTCTCATCAAATCTTCTGTCCAATCAAATGCTCTACAGAATTTGTAGTCCTGCCTCCTCCTACACTATCAACAGACACTGAACCTGTGGCTAAAATCGATCATTTGTTCACACATTTACTAGTTTCTACATGGTGAATGGCACATAGTGCACTATATAGAGAATAGGGAATGATGATTCAGACAGTGTCTGTCTATAACGTGAACCACCGCATTGCGAGCAGAGTCTGCTCTGGCCCAGGGACTTGAGAGCACAGAGCGGATCATATCCGTGAGTCGGCTCAGACCAAAAAAGGTATGGGACCCATTTCAATTCTGCACAGAATGCTGTATTTTAAAGTGATATAGAGGAGATTAGGATGATTAACTGTTAGATATTAAAAGGAATCAGAGGTTTTACCAAAGACTATAGAATAACACAAGATGCGTCACTCGTATTATTATGAATGGGAGAAGGTGCAACGCGCAATATAGCGGAATAAGTCCCGCCTTCTAAATAAGATCCAATCGCCATTTGGTAAAGTCATCACGTCACTGCAGCGGCCGTTAGAAGCACCAGTTTCTATAGAAACAGTCAGACACATGCCTCCAAAATGAGACACAAGAGACGCACATTTAGGACTGTGCTTGCGCATTAGGTTGATCCAAATATAGTTTTTTGTCATGATTCGAGCGTTTGGAAACAAAATTTATCAGACAGTTCTTGTCAGATTTCATTGATGATTTCAAATATGAAATGTAATCGAAGCTTGGCAAACAGCTTTGGAGAATTTGATGTTTCCTCATTCAAAGAGATTGGAGCTGCACTTGGATGCCCAAGAGGTGTTTCAAAGATGGCCGCTGAGTGAAATGACTTGTCTTAAAGGGACTTTGGTTTTACTGAGTTTAACGCTTCTGGCCGAGCTGTGATATAAACGACATGCTATTGGCTATTTTTAATAAGGAGTGGGGCTGTTTGATAGATTGCCCTGTCTTTCTGTTTCAGCTGAAATTACGTCAACACATTCAGTAATGCTGCGTGTTCCAAGACACTTCAGCGGGCCTTTAAGTTTGGGTTAGGGAGGAATGAAAATACACAGCTGTGAAGGAAAGGAAGTTGCACTGGACAGAACGCAGCAGCGGTACAGTAATCAGACCACATTTACTGAGCCTCTCTATCCTTGGTTTGGGATTTTTTTTTTTTTTTGGATCAGCAGTGAAATTGTAATCCAACATGATATATGTAGATCTGATACAGCTTTTGATATATCATTAACAGTGAGATGTTATGAGGGCTATTGTATTCTAATCAAATGTAGTAAATCAAAATGGTCACTGGAATAACATGCATTTATATAAAAAATAATTTTCAGCTTAGTCTAATTTTTATGCAGATCATTCTTGTATATCTTGTATATATTTTAAAAATCAAATATTGGATGTGATTTTTGCTTTTTGTTTTTGACACCAAACGCAATAAAAGCCACTTTGATTGCTTTATTTGACCTGCTTTTGATTTAATTTAGTAAACACAAACACAAATTAAAGCTACAAGCAGCGATGAAAGGGCCCTCGCACCCAGGCTAACCACCACCCGTTGGCATCAGGAAAACAGTGAACAGTGGGTGACAAGTGCCACACTTCCTGCTGCCAACAGGTGGTGCTTTGACCGTAACTGAATATTGCCATGTAGATGTCCTCAGGCCAGGACTATTATCAAACATGTGAAGTTTGGAGCAGATCGGACATTGTATGCATGAGTTACTAGAACTTCCTGTTTCTTGGCTTTAATCGCATACATTAGCACTTAGCCAAGTGTTTCATGATTTAATATATTTCTAGTATGTTTGGTACATCATGGCATATTAAAATGTTTTTCTGAGAGTGAACTAAAGTGTAAAGCATACCATTTCCTGTTGCCAGCAGGTGGCGCTATGACTAACTGAATATTGGCATATAGATGTCTTTAGGCCAGGACTCTCATCACACATGTGAAGTTTGGAGCAGATCGGATATTGTATGCTTGAGTTACAACAGCTTCATCATTCATGGCGAAACATCAGAATTTGTCAGGCCACCACGGACACGCCCTTCAACGAAAACTCAAGATCTTTGATATTTATCATTGCTAAGATCTTAAGATTAGACTGATCATATATGATGTTGTTATTATTAAATGTCTATGAGGAGTTAATCACAGTGTAAAACATGTCATTTCCTGTTTCATGGCGAAACATCGAAATTTGGCAGGCCGCTACGGCCACACCCTTCAGCGAAAACTCTAGATCTTCGATTAGACTGACCAAATATGATGTTGATCTGATTAAAGCTCTAGGAGGAGTTCATTAAAGTACAACATCTGGAAATGGCAAAAACTGCACAAATTTTGCAAAGAAAATTCAAAATATCTCACTTCCTGTTGGTTTTCAGATTTCACTCTAACACTTTTTTGTAGGTATTGGGCTGTTAGATGTGTGTACCAAATTTCATACCTGTACGTCAAACGTAGTGTCAGGGGCACTTCGTTGAAATTTTGTAGGTTGTGCTATCGAGCCATTTTGCCACACTTAATTCTGAAACCCATATCAGACGTAAATTTTCACCACTTCTGACGCATCTGCAAAGTTTCATGAGTTTTCGAGTATGTTTTGGCCCTCAAAAAAGATCTTTGCAATTTAACATCTCAAAGGCCTTAAGATTAGACTGGCCATATATGATGTGCTTCTGGTTAAATCTCTATGAGGAGTTAATCACAGTGTAAAACATGTCATTTCCTGTTACCCACAGGTGGCGCTATGACTGTAACTGAATATTGCCATATAGATGTCTTCAGGCTAGGACTCTAATAAAACATGTGAAGTTTGGGGCAGATCAGACATTGTATGCCCGAGTTACAACAACTTCCTGTTTCATGGCGAAACATCGAACTTTGCCAGGCCGCCACGGATACGCCCTTCAGCGAAAACTCTAGATCTTCACAATTTAACGTCTCAAAGGCCTTTAGATTAGACTGACCAAATATGATGTTGATCTGATTAAAGCTCTAGGAGGAGTTTGTTAAAGTACAACATGTGGAAATGGCAAAAACTGCCAAAATTTTGTAGAGAAAATTCAAAATATCTCACTTTTACAAACTTTGCACCCAGGGGCTTTTTTGTAGGTATTGGGCTGTTACATCTGTCTACCGAATTTCATAACTGTACATGAAATGTAGCACGAAGGGCGCTTAATTGAAATTTTGTAGGTGGCGCTATCGAGCCATTTCTGAAACCCATATCAGATGTAAATTTTCACCACTTCTGACGCGTGTGCAAAGTTTCATGAGTTTTCGAGAACGTTTAGGCCCTCAAAAATGTGATTCATTTCGGAGAAGAAGAATAATTGGCTGAGCAATTACAATAGGGTCCTCACACCATCGGTGCTCGGGCCCTAATGAAGAACTTTTTGACTCTGAACTCTGAGAGCTTTCTGTCCCTCCATAGACAGCTATGTAACTATCACTTTGACACTTCAAAAAGTTCTAAAAGAGATCGTAAAACTAATCCTTTTGAATTGAGTGGTTTAGTCCAAATTTTCTGGAGACACAATTGCTTTATATGATTTATGAACAGATTGAATTTAGGCTTTTATTCACAAATTTTATTCACATTCATCAATTCGCACATCAGTTGTGTTAAACAGAAACTCAAACATGTTTGCTTGATGCGTGCGAGAACCAGTGAGGTTTATTCTTGTGTTACGCAGCAGGTTTGAGCTTCCACAAGAGGTTTGTTCTCACGCATCAAGCAGGTTCGGTTGAGCTTCTTTTTATGTTTGCCTATCTATGTTTAAATGTGAATAAAAGCCTAAATTTCATCTGCTCATCATATAAAGCGATCAAGTCTCTTTAGAATATTTGGACTAAACCACACAATTCAGATGGATTCGTTTTACAATCTCTTTATGAACTTTTTGAAGCATCAAATTTTTAGTTGTGAAGGCAATCTATGGAGGGACAGCTCACAGATGTCATCAAAAAATTTGTGTTCTGAAGATGAACGAAGTCTTACTGGTGTAGAACGACATGAGGGTGAGTAATTAATGACAGAATTTTAATTTTGGGGTGAAATAACCCTTTAATGGTTTTTATAGATATAAAAAACACTCATTTTGTATAACAGTAATCTCTAAGATCTATGCTTGTAAATTGTGTAAGGAAAAAAACCATTGCTTTTTGACCCCTAGGTTGATTTTACGGTGAACTAGAGGGGTAGTCTATAATATATATTGTTACTGCAGTGCAGGCTAATTGATATATAACTTGCATTAGGTATAGTAATAGCTCAAACAGTAGAGCAGGCACAAGCAACGGCAAGGGCGTACGTTTGATTCCCAAGGAAAGCAAGAACTACTAAAAAATGTGTACTTTAAAAGCAGTATAAGTTGTTTTGGATAAAAGTGTCTGCCAACTGCAAAAATGTAAATGCTAATTCTACATACAGTTTTAAAATTGCCTAATTGTTGAATAATGATTACCCGTCCATCATCCAGCCCTGCTCATTTTGAGACTAACACCTAATGGATGTTATTTTCTATCTGCAGTAAAACAAAGATGTGTCACCTGACACATTTGTTTTGATTGTGTTGCCTGCAGACAGGAAACTGTTTCACTTCTTCATTTCAGAGAAAACGAAACCTTAGTGTAGATAAGGCGCTGTGTATTTCTTTTTGTGTCTCTACAGTGAAATGGCAGAAGCTAAAATTTCAGTGGATCGGGATCAGTTCAGCTGTTCAATCTGTCTGGATCTACTGAAGGATCCAGTGACCATCTCCTGTGGACACAGTTACTGTATGAGCTGCATTACAGACTACTGGAATGATCAGATGAGAGTTTACACCTGCCCTCAGTGCAGACAGACCTTCACTCCAAGACCTGCTTTAGGTAAAAATAATATGCTGGCTGAAGTGGTGGGGAAACTGAAGCAGACTAAACAGTCTCGTCCTGCTTTCAATTATGCTGGACCTGGAGATGTAGGGTGTGACTTTTGTACTGGAAGGAAACGCAAAGCTGTGAAGTCCTGTCTGGTGTGTCTGGAATCTTACTGTCAAAATCACTTTAAGTGTCATGAAGAATCTCCTTTAAAGAAACGACACAAAGTGACTGATGCCACTGGACGACTGCAGGAGATGATCTGCCCTCAACACAACAGACCTTTGGAGGTTTTTTGTCGCACTGACCAGCGATGTATTTGTTTGATGTGTGTGATGGATGAACACAAAAGTCATGATACTGTTCCAGCTGAAGCAGAGAGGACAGAGAAACAGGTATGAACTGAAAACACATTAATAAGCTATGCTGATTCTTGCAATCATTATGTTATTATGTAGTTAATGATGACATTATTACACAATAATATTAATGTTGATATTAATATTAAGATAGTTGCAATATCCAGAAACCATTCAAACAAAGTGATTTTTAAACTCCTCTAGAAAAAGGTTGGAGAGATACAAGGAAAATTCCAGCATAGAGTCCAAAAGAGACAGAAAGAGCTTCAGGAGCTCAGAGAGGCTATGGAGACTCACAAGGTGAGATGTTTTGAGCGCAGTGCTGGCCCGCTTTCCCATCCCATTAAAACCCGCAGTGTTTAACATGCTGACCCGTGTGAACGGTCTGAATGTCTTTGTCTCCTAACAGCGTTCTGCACAGGCAGCAGTGGAGGTCAGTGAGAGGATCTTTGTTGAACTGATCCGCTCTATTGAGAGAAGTCAATCTGAGGTGACACAGATGATCAGAGATCAGGAAAAGGCTGAAGTGAGTCGAGCTGAAGGATTCTTGAAGCGACTGGAGCAGGAGATTAATGATCTGACGAGGAAAGAAGTAGAGCTAGAGCAGCTTACACACACAGACAACCACATCCGTTTCCTACAGGTAACAGATCTGAATGCTGTCATAAGCAACGTCTTTCCTAATTTTACAGTAAAAACTATTATCTAAGCCACTAAAATAATAATCCATATCTGTCAGATCAATTTGCTTTCCCAGATCAGAAGATAAATGTTTTGTCTGATACCAGTTAACATTATTTATTATTATACCAACACAAAGGCAATAGAGAGTTTCTGTAGATTTACTGCTTCACAACATCACATGCACACAGATGGTTTAAGTAGTCAAATTAGAATGTTAATGTTTTTTTCATTAACATTTTTTGCTATACTGGTTGAAAGTCTCTTTACAGTCTGATAGCAATCAGTAATTAATGTGGTCTGAATAACTTTGAAAGTCTCAGGGCCTTAAAATGTTCATCCAATCATTGCATTCGGACCGGCCCTGATCAAAGAACAGAATACAAAGAAAAATCCCTTAATGCCCTTGACTGAATAACTTTTTTTAACTTTAATAAGGATTAATCTATGTTTAATTTATACAATGAATACTATGTGTTATTTTTTTTTTGTACCTGAAAATTTTTAATCCTACCTATATTTGTTTTCTATAAAGCTTAATCAATTTATAATGATTTTAATCAACACTAACAAATAGTATTACTTATAGCCTATTGCTTAACAGATTAGAGCCTCAGAGCTGCTATTCATCTTTAAAAAACAGCTTAATTGAACAACCCGGAAGTGTAGTCACCCGTTTTGTGAATATACATGAGGTGCGATTATCATAGTGAGATAGAGCTGAATAGAGAGCTCTACAATTACATTTTTAGTAGTAAGAATGCAATTCAATTTGACCTTCAACCGTTTGGGCTCCATTGAAGTCCACTATATGGAGAAAAATCCTGGAAAGTTTTCATCAAAAACGATAATTTCTTTTCGACTTGAAGAAAGAAAGACATGAACATCTTGGATGACATGGGTAAATTATCAGGAAATTTTAATTCGAAAGTGAACTAATCCTTTAATAGAAACAATTAGTTTACCTTGACAGGTATGGTAACTTAAAGGCACAATATGTAATTTTCACCTCTAGAGGTCGCTTATTCAAAACAAAGGCATAGCTTGATGACACCTTGATTTTAGACAGAAATCATGTTCATTGATGAGATTATTAACGTTACTGTAGTATGAAGCAGAGCAGACTATCTTGGAAACATTTGGAATATTGTAAGTACACAAGTCAACAAAATAAATAACATTGTTCTAGTGGTTTTTGGAAATTGTAATCCAAAAAGCTTACATATTGTGCCTATAAAAGTATTCCTAATATGTTGCACCTTTTATTGAAAGAAGCCTACTTTTACCTGTTGACACATGCCTTCACATTTATAGACCAGGGGCCTGTACCATGATGGTAGATGAACAAACTCAGGGTTATAGGATTAGTTTCGAGTTGACAAAACCAAACCGCTCCAATCCAGCTTTGTTGGTACCATGATGCTGATCATCAACTTTCTCTGTCAACTCAGGCTTTGATCCTGAGTTTGTGGAGCGCGTGCACATGAATGTGTGACATCAGTGGCAAACAGCCAATCACATGCCTTGCAACAGAGATAAACTGATTCACTTCTCGTGAGAGAGCCAGCGCGATTCAAAACTCTTTTGCTGAAAATTAAGAATTTAAACGCATTTACACTAATGTAAAATACTTGTCTGTGAAAGAGGACAAATAAAAGAAATGATCTTTCTCTATCAGTGCAAGTGAAAGTTGTGAAGTTAGTTTATATAGATTATAATATATAGCGATAGACAAGGTCACATTTAGTTATATTTAAAGAGTATATTTACACCTTATTTATATTACATATGATCTATATATATTACTATTCATTGAAACTAAGTGCTTAATAACAACTTTTAAACTAAACATGCATGTGTGTAATGTTTTAATAAAAATATAGATCATATACAAATCATATATAAATTATATTATCATTAAAAACAGACAATTTCATCGTTAAATATTTGTTTTACTATATAAGACCTTTAATTTGGAGGAAGAGAAACTGGGGTAGTGACTATGTTTGGGTGTGTCAGTGTCACTAGCTTACATCTGATTGGTCCAATTTCGTTTGAGATCTCTAACCCAGAACATAACCTGCCCTGGAGCAGGTTAGCCTTGAGTGTAAGTTACTATGATGATGAACACTAAAAGTCAAGTTACTTTCAGTACCTAAAACCCAGGATTGGTGCAAACTAATCTGAAATTTACCTGGCTAGCCAGCTAATCCAGCTTCATGGTACAGGCCCCAGCTGCGTGTGAGGCTCGAAAGAGGCGTTTGCAAAGGTTGTTTGACAACATTCTTTATTTTTGTAGTTCTGCTAGGTGACACTAGTAGTGCAGAAACAGCTATACTCCAACTATACTCCAACTTTAATAAAGCACAATTAGTGGTCAAATATGGGCAGGGTGGCTGATAGCTGATATGATATCACACTTTGAGATATAGTGTAATTTGAAGATACTAGATAAGATATGCAATTAAATTTATATTTATTTTAAATAATATTTACTAAATTAGAAATAATATGACAAAGAATCAATATAAATAACTTTTATATAATAACTTTTATTAACTTTAACAGTACTGCAATATCTATAAAGCTTAACGAATCATTAGTGAAGACCAGAAAAGTTAGAAATTAAAAGTTAGAAAATTACTTGTTTATTAGCTAAATAATCTGACCCCAAGGGTTCATATACCCCTGGTTGACAACCCTGGTGTTGTATGTGTTAGAAAATTAATACAGATTAATTTGGAAAAGTAATTGCAATAAATATCTAGGGGAGGGAGGACGCTGCTAATGATGTTTTTGTGTTTTGTATCTTTAATATTTCTGTTTATTTATTCTCTCTAGAACTTCCAGTCTCTCTCTGAACATCTGGAATCCACAGATGTATCCAGCTTTAAAGTCAGTTCTGTCCTCTCTTATAAAGATGTGAGAAAACCTGTCTCTCAATTGAAAGAAAAACTGGAGAAGTTCTGTAAAGAAGAGATGAAAAAAATATCTAGTCGAGGTAAAGTGACCATAACAGTTACTTCAGAAGCTTGAGCATGTTAAAATAAATATGAAAGTGCATATATACATTTATGAATAATTATTACAGTCAAGAATTAGAATTATTTGTTTACATTTAATAATTTAGCAGATGATTTTATCCAATTTGTAAGTGCTGTGACAAGTCCCAGTATTCTAGCACAGTACACGTAGCAAAAAAAAAAAATATATAATATATATATATATATAATTTTATATATTATAATAATTATTATTTATATATTATAGATAGAAATAGAATATTAAATGTTAGTATTAATAGACGAAAAAGATGAGCCTTTGTTGTTTCTTGAAAATGGCTAAAGTCTTAGCTGCTTGGATTGAGATAGGCAGGTCATTCCACTAGCAGGAAACAGGCCCACAAAAGTGAATTTGTGCCTCTTTAGGATGGTACCACAAGGTTTTTATAACTATTCTAATTATGTATATGTGTTTATTTTCTTAGTAACAAACATCAGCATCATTTCCAGTAATGAACCAAAGACTAGGGAGGACTTCCTACAGTGTAAGTCACTATGAAAACACACAGACACTTGCATATGTTTCACAAGATTCTCAATAAGCATAATTGTGCTGAGCTAATCAAATTTTCTATTCCATAACCCCAACCAAAAGTCTAAGAAATAAATATTCCACCTTATTCTAGCCTAGATGCTGACTATTGTCTTTCCACAATCGAAACACAAGAGACACATACTCAGTGCTGTCTCTCATGGGTGTCATACATCTTAATATTTGGAACAATGTTCAATATTTTGCTTAATGAAAGTTCAGAACAATATTAAGTTGAGAAGACCACATATGGTTATATGGCAAGGTACTGAACGAATGAATGAATGAATGAATGAGTTTGAATTTTCATGGTTAAATAAACATTACATAAAAAAGAGAGACCAAATACAATTCTATTTGGTATTTTTACACTAAGTAATGTTTTTATTAAAACCAAATATAAATTTAATCAAGTTAGTGTTTTTATGCATTTTTACATTTATTCCAAAATAATAACTAAAGGCAGTAACAATTTAAACAATATATTTTTATTTGTGAACTAATGTTCAGTTTTTCTTTTTAATAGTCAACTTATTTTCAGCAGTCATCAAACTTGCACACACTGGTCACAGACACTGACACAAAGATGTACCTTTAATTTCTCCATGCTGATTGGTCACTAAAAAACCCCACAGTCATGTTTTCAGGCAATTTCTAGTTTGATTTTGACATGACATTACGCGAAGATATTGAAATGGCTGAGTTGTTTACTTGCTTTTTAAATTAGGCTTTCCATTAACATGTCATTGTCTTCATTCAAGCCAATTCAAGAATGTGAACCAATCATAACTGATCATATCCAATCATAGCACGATGGAGGCATTGCCTCCTCTCATGTGACTTTCCCCCATTCATTCTCAATTACCCCCCACTAAACCTATCGCACTCTTTGGGGTCTGTTAAAAGTCAATGGGCTCAGGGGAGGCAATCCTCCCACTGTAACTTTACCTGCGGGTGTCGCTGTTGGACAGTGTTACTTTATAAAAACTGCATGTGTCAGGACTCGGGTTTGATCTGTCCCTTTTCTCTTGTATAAATTTTGTTTTTCTTTCTACACGTGGCGGTCGCTCTCAGCTGTTCACACTCTGCAATCCGTATGGCCACTTGCACTATATCGCAGCTGTTCGTTATTTTCTTCCTGATTTCTCTGCTATTTAATCTCCTGTTTTCTTTCTTTTCTTTGCCAGTGCGTTTTGTTTCCCATTCACACGTACCTTTTTTTGTTAACCAGTTTTCAGTCTTGTCGTTTGGTGTTTCTTTTTGTTATCTGCCCAGTGGTTCCATTGGATCTTCGGATGGTCTGAAACCCTTGATCAACGGATTTCCCGGTTGCAACTTCAAGCATCTAATGTGACTTATTCTTCAGGAATTTCCTCTTGTTGTGGCGGTCAGTCTGCACTGATCTTTATCAACTGCTATTTGACAGTTATCATGGACTGGGATTAATTCTATATTCGTCTGCTGTTCGCCTGGACTTTGACCTCTTGCCTGAGCTTTGCGCTCATTGTCATTATTTCAGCAAAATTAATAAAGTTTATTTAGTTCATCTTTGCTTTTGGGTCTTTTATTATCGGAAACCTGACATCACGCACTGGCCAGTTACGGACCCAGCAGAGGAATCCCCGCTTCGTGCTGCTGTTGAACTTCAGGGAGCTATGTTGGGCCGTCATGAGGATGAACTATCCTCTGCCCGTCTCACTGTGGATGCTCTGGTTGCTCGGGTCACTCAGCTCACGAGCCAGTTGTAGCAGCTCCAAATGGCCAACCAGAACACAGTACTGTCTGCGCCAGCGACTGCTGGTCTTTTGCCCAATGTCCATGAGCCACATATTAACAATCAACCAATTTATGCAGGTGAGCCAACTAATTGTTGCTCTTTTATCATTCAGTGCGAGGTGGTCTTTTCACCCCAGTCATTGGCCTACGCTTCAGAATGGCTTATATCATCTCCCTCTTAGCTGGACGGTCTTGTGACTGGGGTGCTGCCATGTGGGAGTCTCAAGACCCATGCTGTAATGATTTTCAAACCTTTAGGGCTGAGATGACTAAGGTATTTGAGATGATTAAGGTTTTTGATTAAGGTATATAAGGTGTTTGGTAAAGAAGCCTCCCGCCAACTGGCAGCTCTTCGTCAAGGCAGTAGATCGTTTGCAGATTATGCCATTGAATTTAAGACGCTTGCTGACACAAGTGAATGGAATCCAGCGGCACTGGTGGCGTGCTTCTTGGATGGATTGGTGGAGGAGGTCAAAGATAAGATCTATGCTCGCAATCCCCCAGAATTGCTGGACGACATCATTGAGCTTGCCATTCGACTTGATTCTGGGATGGAGCTTAGACGTAAAGTTCGGGGACATTCCAGCAGGTCACGGGCCAAGCTTTTTTCTTCTCCACTTGCTTCCCTAGTCTTCTCTACTTGCTTCAGCCGAAGAAAAGCGACGACGACTGACAAGGGGACTTTGTCTGTATTGTGGTGGTCAAGACCATATTGCTGCTGCATGTCCAGTAAAAACCTCCGCCCATCAGTAAACAGGGGGTCCTGGCAGGCGGCACTTCTATCTCCCCATCGTTTGGTTCACGTACCCTTTTACCTGTTTCAGTACTGCTTAATGGATCTGTCATCAAATGCGGGAGGGGAATTTTGTTGATGCTGACTGGGCTCATTTAAAAGGTGTTCCTGTTTATAATCTTCCTTCTTCACTCATTGCTCATTCTCTCAACGGACATCAGCTAATGGCTGTTAACCAGATTAGCGGCCTGGTGAGTTTGGTTACTTCAGGGAATCACCGGGAAGAATTAGAGTTCTATTTATTTAATTCCTCCTCTGTCCCTATTGTTCTGGGCCATCCTTGGCTTTCCACTCATAATCCCCATATTAACGGGCAGATAACACTATTTTATTTTGGAGTCCTTATTGTCATGCTACATGTCTGGTGTCTGCTCTGTTTTCTGTTTCTTCTTCTGTGTTGCAGGACGAGGAGGTGGATCTGACTTTTGGTCTTCAGTCAGTCTCGAGCTGCCTCTCTTCCTCCCCATCGGATGTATGATTGTGTTATTGACCATCTTCCTGGCACTTTTCCCCCTTGCGGACGTCTTTTTTCCTTGTCTGCTCCTGAATGGTGGCAAAGGAGAAATATTTATCGGAGTCTCAGGGCCGTTTGACCATCCCTCCTCTTCTCCAGCGGGAGCGGGGTTATTTTTCGTGAAGAAAAAGGATGGTACTTTGAGTCCTTGCATTAATTATCTTGGGCTGAATGACATAACAATTAAGAACAGGTACTCCAGGTACCTCTGTTAAGAACAGGTACCCCCTTCGAGGTCCTGCAGGGCCCAAGGCTCTTCACGAAACTGGACTTGCACAATGCTTACCATCTCGTTCGGATGAGGGAGGGGGGACGAGTGGAAGACAGCCTTTAATACACCTACAGGGCATTTGAATATTTGGTTCTACCGTTGGCCTGTTCAATGCCCCGGCTGTCTTCCAGGCACTCATCAATGAAGTGCTGAGAGACATGATCAATAAATTTGTCTTTCTGTACCTTGATTACATTTAAATTTTTCCCACTCATTTTAGGTGCCACATCCAGCACGTCAGGCAAGTGCTACAATGGTTGTTAGAGAACCAGTTGTTCGTGAAGGCAGAGAAGTGTACTTTCATGCTCAGTCGATCCATCATTTCGGTGGAGAGGATTCGCATGGACCCTGCGAAGGTAAGGGCTGTATCCGATTGGCCGGTGTCTGGCTCTCGTAAAGCGCTTCAGCAATTCTTGGGTTTTGTTAATTTTTATAGGCGCTTTATTAAGAATTTTGGCCAGGTAGCTGCCCCTCTGACGGCGTTAACTTCCACCAAGACAAAATTTGGTGGTCTGCTACCACTCAAGTGGCTTTTGATGAATTAAAGTCAAGGTTTACTACTGCTCCAGAGGCGGGTGTCGGAGCAGTTCTTTCTCAAAAATCCCCTCATGATAATAAGTTGCATCCATGTGCTTATTTTTCACACCGCCTCTCTCTCTCGCAGAACGGAATTATGACATTGGCAACAGAGAGTTACTGGTGGTGCGTTTGGCTCTGGGGGAGTGGCGTCACTGGTTAGAGGGGGCGGCAGTTCCAGACAGGCTCGCTGGGCTCTTTTCTTTGGGTGCTTTGATTTTGTGCTGTCTTATAGGCCGGGCTTTAAAAACAAAAAGCCTGATGTGCCTCCTCCCGATGCGGTCGTCTGGAGCGTCGAGGGCCGGGTCGTCTGGAGAGGCGAGCCTTAGCCGGTGTCGAGGTGCCTGGGGGGTGTCCGGTGAGTCTGTTATTTATGCCTGAGATGGTCCGCACTGCCGTCTTGCAGTGGGGTCACCTCTCCAGGCTTACGTGCCACTCTGGTGTGAGGAGGCCGTTGGCAGCCATCCATCAACGTTTTTGGTGGCCGGCCATGACTGAGGATATCCGTCGATTTGTGGGTACTTGCAAGGTTTGCAAGGTTTCCTGGTCTCCCTCCATCCAGTGGCAATATTGTGATCCTTACCATGGTGGATCGCTTTTCTAAAGCGGTTCACTTCATTCCCCTTCCCAAACTTCCAGCTTCTAAGGAGATGGCCCGGGTGTGATCATTGACCATGTCTTCCGGATTAATGGACTTCCGAAGGATGTGGTCTCTGACAGGGGGCCCCAGTTTGTTTGTTTCTCATTTCTGTCGGCAGCTGGGTGCCTACGCCAGTCTGTCCTCAGGGTTCCATCCACAGACCAACGGCCAGACCAAGCATGCTAACCAGGATCTCAAGCGGATGCTTCGATGTGTGGCCTCCCATAACCCCTCCACTTGTAGTCAGCAGCTTACTTGGGCCGAGTATGTCCATAACTCCTTGCTGGTGTCTTCGACTGGGTTTTCCCCATTCGTGTGTTGTCTTGGTTATCAACCTCCTCGTTTCCTTCCCAGGGTGCCGATGCTGCAGTCCCCTCGGTCCAGGCATTTATCCAGCGCTGCCGTCATACCTGGAGGAGGGCCAAGGAGGCGTTGGTCCGGTCTGAGGGGCGTACTAAAAGAGCTGCTGACCGCAACCGGACTGTGGCACCCAGGTATATTTGTGGGCAGAATGTGTGGCTTTCCACCAAGGACCTGCCGTTGCGGGGTTCAGCACGTAAGCTGGCACCCAGGTTCTTTGGGCCATACCCAATCATTAAAGTCATCAGTCCGGTGGCAGTACGGCTTCGGTTACCCTATCCATTTCTGTCATGTCTTTCAGCGTGTCTTTCTTGTTTTTCTCGTTTCTCGTGTAAAATCTGTCCGACGTTCTCCCCATACTAAGTCATGCGCACGATTTACTAATTTGTTCCCTCAATTTACTAAATCGTGCGCACAATTTACTAATTTGTTCCCTCAATTTATAAACCATGTGCATGATTTATAAATCGAGGGAACAAAATAGTAAATCGTGTGCACATTTTAGTAATTTGAGGGAATGAATTAGTAAACTGTGTGCATGTTTTAATAAATCATGGTTCTTTTTGCTCAGCAGCGGTTTTCGTCTTGGAACTCTGTCATGCTGGTAATTTTTGCCCAGTCTCTTTCTTATGGTGGAGTCATGAACACTGACCTTAACTGAGGCAAGTGAGGCCTGCAGTTCTTTGGATGTTGTTGTGGGGTCTTTTGTGACCTCTTGGATGAGTCATCACTGCGCTCTTGGGGTAATTTTGGTCGGCCAGCCACTCCTGGGAAGGTTCACCACTGTTCCATGTTTTCGCCATTTGTGGATAGTGGCTCTCACTGTGGTTCGCTGGAGTCACATTTAGAAATGCCTTTATAACCTTTTCCAGACTGATAGATCTCAATTACTTTCTTTCTCATTTGTTACTGAATTTCTTTGGATCTCAACATGATGTTTAGCTTTTTGAGGATCTTTATGAGGTCTACTTCATTTTGTCAGGCAGGTCCTATTTAAGTGATTTCTTGATTGCGAACTTGTGTAGCAGTAATCAGGCCTGGGTGTGGCTAGAGAAACTGAACTCAGGTGTGATAATCTACCTTTTACTGACCTTCATGTAGAGGTAATATTTCACCATTTAATTTTCATATCTAATAAACCATGATGGAATTTATTTGCAAACTTGACATGACTTATTCCATTTAAATCAGAAGACTTAATTCCTTTAAGTTTTTAAAGGGAATCTACAGAGCTCACATTATATGGTTTTATAAGAAATTACTGACAGCTAACATTTGGCCACATTGTAAAGATAAAAAAACAACAACTTCACAACAGATAACATCAGGTCACATTGTAAAGGTTTATAAAAATAACTATTCACCACAGGTAACATCTGGTCATATTGTAAAGGTTTATAAAAATAACAATTTACAGATAGGTAACATCTGGTCACATTGTAGAGGTTAAAAAAACCTTCAAAACATAACAGCTAGTCACATTAGGTTTAAAAAAAAAATAACTGCATACACTATTTACACTGATTAGTTAAAGCAAAACTACTGCACAGACGTGGAACGCACCTACAAGTCAACACTTATTCATCTTCTACATCAGAAATTATGTTACTTGGAAGGTTACATAGCATGTTAAATCTGTGCAAATTTAGGGCATTTTTGTGTAACGTTTTGTAGAAAACATTGTGAAAATTGGAAAGTGTGTGAAAACAGGTGAAATGTGTTTAGTTTTGAGAAATGTGTCATATTAAGAACTGAATTAATGTTTTGTGAAATTGTGCCAACTGAATCAGTTGTATTAAAAAAACTGTAACAAAGTTCATCAATTGTGCATATATACTGTATATACAGTTTATGACAAAAGATAGTATTTTACATTTGTCATATCCGTGTGTAGTTTGGCATGCTAATCATTTGATGGTTTTTGTTTAAAGTTTCTATTCAAAAACACCATTTTTAGATGAGTTAAAATAATTTTAAATTAAATGTTAGCTTTTGGTTGTTGTGTGCATGTTTTGAGGTTATGTGTGTTGAGTTTCGAGAAAAGGAGCCATAGTTTCATAAATTGTGTGCAAGCAAATTTAAAAACTGTAATATATGTTTATGTTTAATGCTTTAGCTCCACCTCCTCTGAAAATAAACAGACTCATACAAAATACATGTTAATGCATTAAATTATGTTGTTAATGATGAGTTAAATTATTGTGTTTTTGTCTCCATCAGATTCCCATCAGCTCACTCTGGATCTAAACACAGTGAATAAGCAGGTTCATCTGTCTGAGGATAACACAGTGGCTTCTTACACTGACACAGTCCAGGCTTATCCTGATCATCCAGACAGATTTGATGTTTGGCCTCAGGTGTTGTAGAGAGAGTGTGTGTGGACGCTGTTACTGGGAGGTGGAGTCGACTGAAGGTATGGGAATATCAGTGTCATATAAGAGCATCAGAAGGAAGGGAAAGACTAAAGACTGTATCTTTGGATTTAATGATCAGTCCTGGAGATTGTCCTGCTCTGCCAGTTATTCATTCTTGCATAATAGCAAAACAGTTAAACTCCCTGTAATCTCCAGCTCCTCTAGAATAGGAGTGTATGTGGATCACAGAGCAGGAATTCTGTCCTTCTACAGCGTCTCTGACACAATGACCCTCATCCACAGAATCCAGACCACATTCACTCAGCCGCTCTATCTTGGGTTTTGGCTTTATACATCAACAGTGAAACTGTGTCATATAAGAGAATAGGTAGGTGTAATGGGTTAAAAAAAATGTAATTTATAAGTTTGATACCCCCCCTATTAATATGTGAATACATTTCCTATGGTTTTTTTTTTTATTATTACATGTACAAAATTAGAACTTCTCAGTAAAACATCTGTCATCACGCCACCACACCACTAGATGGTGCATTGTGTGCACTTGAAACACGCGAGAGAGATACTTCCCCCTGTTCGGCGCGCTCAGTAATAAACTGACTGCCGCTGTGGAAACATCTAACTTTTGTTCTCTCGTGTTTCTCTCAGGTATGAATATAGATAACTAAAATGTTAATTTTATTGTACTTGGGTGAATCGGCAGGTGTTATACAAAGAGTTTGAGCGTGTTTAGAATTGTATTTTAATCCACAGAGGATTATAAAAAACCCCAAATAATGAGTTTAATCGTGTGTCATGTATGGTTTGTGTTTTATGACAATAGAAAAAGGTTTAACAGGCTGAAATACTGAGTTCATGTCGGACATATATTGTTTAAAAGTGTTTTAGAAGCTCTTTAGAATTGCATTGCTGAGTGTATGTTGTATTCTAATTTCAATCGCCATTTTGGGGTGTTCAGCAGGTGTATTTTTTCAGTGTGTGCACGTGCATGAGTTAAATAGAGTGACAGACAAATTATATCAAGTTAATATATCAAGTGTAATAAAATCTAAAGCAATCCTCAGAAATCTGGTCTTGAAGGTTTTCTGGTGTCTTGATAAATGTTTTTGTGCAGTTTTGACACACTCTTTTGTACTGTCATTGTAAATTCAAATTGTAAATTGATGTAAACTTCCAAATGCATACAATGTGTACCGGCACATAACCTTGTATGTATGTTTTCACATACAAGTATACATACTATATATCATATTTTGTATTAGCAAGTGTTTTAATGAATTTGTGTTTTTTCTGTTAAATTGTATTTCACCAAATGCACTTGAAGTTTGAAAAGTGTAATCTTTTTCAGAAGTTAAAGCATTTAAAGAAAAAGTATTGCAGTAATAAACTGACTGCCGCTGTGGAAACATCTAACTCGTGTTTCTCTCAGTTTATTCTCTGATCCACAGTGCACACTGCCTGTGTATCATTTGCTGCTGGCACAGATATCCCCTAGGTCTGAGGCCGGTAACATAGGCTAATAGAAATCCTACAAATAATTTCATATCTCATGCTTGAGCTACATGTTGAATCACTTACAGTAAGAGCTTCGTTTTGGGCTTAAATACTAGCTGAATTTATGTCACTGAAATAACATACAGTGTGTACGGAAAGTATTCAGACCCCCTTAAATTTTTCACTCTTTGTTATATTGCAGCCATTTGCTAAAATCATTTCATTCATTTTTTTCAAAATGAATTTTTTCATTTTTTCAAAATTAATTTTTTAAAAAAAAAACACAGAATTGTTGACATTTTTGCAGATGTATTAAAAAAGAAAAACTGAAATATCGCATGGTCCTAAGTATTCAGACCCTTTGCTGTGACACTCATATATTTAACTCCATTTCTTTGATCCTATCCTTGAGATGGTTCTACACCTTCATTTGAGTCCAGCTGTGTTTGATTATACTGATTGGACTTGATTAGGAAAGCCACACACCCGTCTATATAAGACCTTACAGCTCACAGTGCATGTCAGAGCAAATGAGAATCATGAGGTCAAAGGAACTGCCTGAAGAGCTCAGAGCCAGAATTGTGGCAAGGCACAGATCTGTCCAAGGTTACACAAAAAATTTCTGCTGCACTTAAGGCTCCTAAGAGCACAGTGGCCTCCATAATCCTTAAATGGAAGACGTTTGGGATGACCAGAACCCTTCCTAGAGCTGGCCGTCCGGCCAAACTGAGCTATTGGGGGAGAAGAGCCTTGGTGAGAGAGGTAAAGAAGAACCCAAAGATCACTGTGGCTGAGCTCCAGAGATGCAGTCGGGAGATGGGAGAAAGTTGTAGAAAGTCAACCATCACTGCAGCCCTCCACCAGTCGGGGCTTTATGGCAGAGTGGCCCGACGGAAGCCTCTCCTCAGTGCAAGACACATGAAAGCCTGCATGGAGTGTGCCAAGATGGTGAGAAATAAGATTCTCTGGTCTGATGAGACCAAGATAGAACTTTTTGGCCTTAATTCTAAGCGGTATGTGTGGAGAACCAGGCACTGCTCATCACCTGTCCAATACAGTCCCAACAGTGAAGCATGGTGGTGGCAGCATCATGCTGTGGGGGTGTTTTTCAGCTGCAGGGACAGGACGACTGGTTGCAATTGAGGGAAAGATGAATGCGGCCAAGTACAGGGATATCCTGGATGAAAACCTTCTCCAGAGTGCTCAGGACCTCAGACTGGGCCGAAGGTTTACCTTCCAACAAGACAATGACCCTAAGCACACAGCAAAAATAACGAAGGAGTGGACTGACTTAAACCCTGTCAATATGGGGTGCTGTGTGTACATTAATGAGGAAAATGGCTGCAATATAACAAAGAGTTGAAAAATTTAAGGGGGTCTGAATACTTTCCGTACCCACTGTATAAGCAAGTGGTGTAAGCATGTGGTGTCGATTTATATTTCTGCTTGCTGGTGGGGGCCCACCCTCCTGTACACTGCCAATATAATTGTTTCATTCATATATATTTGATTATAGTTTGAAAGATGTACATTTGATTTTGTTGTACATTGTTATTGACCCAGCCAGTATAGTGAAAATGAAAGCGCTCAAACTGAATATGAAATCTGAATGAAATATAGTAATATGCAAACAATATGATTTAGGCTATGCATAAGTCACTGTTATGGGTTCGATACAGCAGGGTAAACTAACTAAACATAAAATTGCTTCTTTTTTTATTAAACAGGGTTTTACTGAACAAATTGTGTCTCCATCTTTAAATAAATAACTAAACGTTTCTTAAGGATAAGAAAAAAAATCTGCTAATGCAATCAGATCAGCTGATATGGGTGGGGTTGGAATTTGCGAATCGGCTGATAGCAGAGCTTGACTACGAGGCCTGCCTGAACTAATGCAGAATGCTTGATTCTGACACTGTAAAACAAACATTTTGCAAAACACAGTTCTCTAAATTATAATTAAAATGCCATACTTATGTACTAAATACCAAGCCAGTGCTCACATGTGAAAACACTTCATTTTCACTTAGAAATCATAGACAGTAAAATACACAAATGACAATACAATGTTTCAAGAAAGAAATAAATCCCCTAATTTCTGTTTGCTTTTGCATGTTGTGTGTGTTCTGAGAAAGTTTAATGAAAAGGAGCTACGGTATAAATTCAGACATGGTATAAGCAATTATCAAAAACTTTCATTTTACACATATTTTTGAGTAACTAAACCAGGGGTGGGGATTACTAAAGTTACAGGCAGGTGAGTGTTATTTTTTCAGGGTTGGAGCTAAACTCTGCAGGACAATGGCTCTCCAAGATCAGTGTTCCCCACCTCTGAACTAAACTATAAAGAGGCAAGGAAATGCTTCACGTTTAGCAACAAATGAAGGAGAAAAATATATTTTCGTATATTTCATTTTCATATACTAAATGTATATATATTTTCATATATGTAGAAACCCTTGTTATTAGCAACACCAGTGGTCGTTAAGTGTTTGCCCTCTTGCACATGTAACGTATAAGAGGCTGAACATGATTTAAGGCCCCGATACTCACGGCAAAGATTTGTTTTTGCTTAGTGGTAAAAAGATGTTTGAAATGCCTTTGCAGCAATGTACTGTTAAACATCCCGATGGCTTTCATGCTGCTGAGTGTTTGCTAAAAGCTGATTGCATTTAGATGAATATGCAAATATGTGCTGTGCGCTTTCACCTCAGCAACAAAATAAATGCACAACAAAATGACAGTGCTGAGAAAACAGCAGTTAAGAAAGCATTTGATCGTAGCGATGTGGATATGTTTGTACCAGGTCTGAAATTCATCGGCATCATGTTGACAGATGATGAAGTAATTAAAATTACACTGTTATGAGAGTTTAAGTATAACTGAGACTATAGATCTGGCTATGAGAGACTATAGTTTAACTTAATCCCTTTTGTTTGCATGACACATTGACATTACAGTAGAATATCTCAGCATTATCCTGAACATTGTATAAGCATTTATTTCATGTGTCATAGAATGGAAAAGAGGATATAAAAGAGATATACTTTTATTTTTTCTGGCAAAAACGTCCTTTCACATAAAAATCAGTCTACAGGCTTTCATAGTCAATCTAGGAAGTCAGGGAAGGTCTGATTTTTTTAAGTTTTGGGAATAAAAAAGTGATTCATACATGCACATTCTTACATATATAGCCCCTTAAATTTTTGTTCAATTTTTAACTCCTGTAAAGGCATGCCACATATTATTAGAACTTATCCCAGGCTTCGTAATCATAATATTCTACTAAAATAAAATCAAAATATAAAAATGTATGTAATGTAAGAGTAAGACAACAATGACTTGGAAATTATTGTTTGGAGTAATCACAAATCATATCAGTTCACCGTGTGTTTATGTAAATCCTATTAATATTAAATTCCAATTTAAATTTGTATTTCAGATTACTGATGATTTTTCTATACCATCTGTATTTACACAATAACATTTATGTTTTTGTCTCATATTGTTTTTTAATATATTTGGGTTATTCAGATATTGCAGTATCACTTTTGCTTCATAAATCTGCTTTTTATTACATGCAATGTGAAATTTTAATAAATGTGAGTATCCAAATACTGTTTTTGTCCTCATCGAAGCAAATTAATTCAGCATGATTAAACAAATAGAGTTAATAGAAAATAGTAGTGACTCTGGGCAAATATTAAATTTTTAATTTGAAATATTCAGTGGTTCTAAATATTTTAAAGTGATAAGAATACAAAAAAAAAAAAAAAAAAAAATCAACAATATCTATATAATATCTATACAATAATTCACCGATTTCAAAACACTGCTTCATGAAGCTTCTGAGCATTATGAATCTTTTGTTTCAAATTAGTGATTCGGATCTCCTATCAAACGGCTAAACTGCTGAAATCAGGCGCTCCGATTCACTGTTGAAAAGTCGTTATTTAGTTTTTTTGGCGCACAAAAAAAGTATTCTTATCGCTTTATAATATTAAGATAGAACCACTGAACTCACATGAACTGTTTCAAATATGTTTTTAGTACCTTTATGAACCTTGAGAGTTTCGATGGCTTATTTGCTCTCAAAAGAGGCCTCACTGAGCCATCGGATTTCATCAACAATATCTTAATTTGTGTTCCGAAGATGAACAAAGGTCTTACGGGTGTAGAAAAAACAGGAGGGTGAGTAATAAATTATTTTAATTTTTTGGGTTTGGGTGAACACCCTTTAAAGCTATGAATCTTTAAGGGAAAAGATTCGAAGCATTAAGAGTGTCGAAAACACCATCTTGTGGCAGGTAAAATTTATAGCAGTCAGCAGCTCCTATGTTTTATCCATTAATCACAAATGGCCTGACAACGCTAAATGTGTTAAAGGGTTAGTCACCCTAAAATGAAAATTCTGTCATTCACTTACCCTCATGCCGTTTCACACCCGTAAGACCTTCGTTAATCTTCGGAACACAAATTAAGATATTTTAGTTGAAATCCGATGGCTCCATGAGGCTCAGAGCAATGACATTTCCTCTCTCAAAATCCATAAAGGTACTAAAAACACATCTAAATCAGTTCATATGAGAACAGTGGTTGAATATTAATATAAAGTGACGAGAATATTTTTGGTGCGCCAAAAAAAAAAAAAATAAATAAAAAAATAACGACTTATATAGTGATGACCGATTTCAAAACACTGCTTCAGAAAGCATCGGAACCAGACTGTAAAGATCGGAACATAAATGAATCAGTGTGTCGAATCTGTTGATCGGAGCAAGCGCCAAAGCCACGGCTGTGTCTCAATATGCTTACTTGTCTGTACTTGTGCTCTCGTGGACTTGTGAAACGTCATCAGTCGCTGTCCAAGTACTGTTCCAATTCAAAGTTCGCAACTAGCCAAGTTCAGTTCAAATTCCCGGATGTGTTCTTGATCCGCCCCTTTTATCGAGGATGCATCGAGAGCATAGACTGTAAAAAAATATGGACGTAGTGTCCGTGACGTCACCCATAGATTTCTGAACAGCAGTTTTGACGCGTAAATGAGGCCGCGGCCATCTTAGCTGCGCGTCACCGCACGTCACTCCCGGATAACTGAAAATGGGCAAAAAGGCGGGGAGGTGGTTTGAGCTGATGTGACTGGTTGCTGAAACCACGCCGCCTAGCTTGACGTGACCATGTTAGCAAGCAAAGGATCTATCTAGATACTATCTAATTATTAATGAAGAAAGTTTTATCATCAGAAAGTTCTAAAGGTTTACTGTCAATCTACGGTGTGTTTTTTAAGATATAGATGCTCCAACACCGGTAATTTGTGTTGGGTGTGCAAATAACAACATGGAAAATCAAAATGGGACTTCATACCTTTATAACAGAGATCGCGAGACGAATCCAATCTGTGGCACTTGGGTAAAATATAATGTCCATTGCAAAACAAAAAACAGTACTTTTTGTCCATGAAATATTGATATATTATCCATTGTTTGCATAACATTTCTTCTGAATGCTCTCTGTCATCGTTCTTCAAGAAATAATGCAATCTGAGCAGCGTTTATGTTGTAAAAGTGTATACGATCGTATCTAACAACAAATGAGCCCGTGTCCAAAGTATATTTTTTCAAAATAGTGCAGCAGTTTAGTTATAATATCCAAGCAGTGCTGTCAGAGTGTATATCCTCCTGGTATTGTCATTGTAGTAAATCTCACAAACAAAACTTTTAGCCAATGCCACGATCCAACAACGTGTGTTCTGTTTCTTCCGCATGCATGCACATCTACACAGATGCACATCAGTCTCGAATATTATGCAGCAAGCCATATTTTATAATTGTATAAAATAATCGAGCACAAATACGGCTGAGAAGCCAAATTCAGCAGCTGGAATTAGCTGAGGTAAAGTGACGGCTCACAGACAGCAGCGGCATCTACCTGTCACTCAAGTGACCACGCCCTTAATTATGCAGAACTTTAAGGCTTAATATAATTTAAAAGAATGAGTTAGAAAAAAATTCACCTCTCTCACAGTTGTCATGAAGGGCAAAATTAGCAGTATAGACCAAAACCACAATATGAACCAACTTGTAAACATGTTTTTTTCTGCTGCAAATTTGGGCAATTTAACATGGAACTCAATGAGATTCTGCTCTCTTTTGGAGCCTGTCCCTAGCGGCCAGTCGATGAATCGCAGTTTAAGTCACTTCCGTATTGGCTTCACGAGAGACTGGGGGAGGTTGCCGCTTGATCGAGAGGTGACTTGTGCAGACTTGAGACAGCCAGGTATCCCAGAATGCATCTCGCACTAACCAGCAAGCGTCAATAGTAAAGGAGAACCCCGCATAATTTAAACATATTACTGTTTTTATGTCATGGTATGTAGTTTTAAGAGTTTTTCAGGCGAGAATGTGCTGGTTTAAAGCTCAAATTTGTGGTTTATTGATAAAGATTGCGCCTTTCTGACAATTTGATCCGACGTTGTCGGAGTTGTGAGATCCAGGCGATCACCGGACGCTCAACGCTCATGTGCCCAGCCGAGAGCAGCCTTACCTCGGCTAATCCTTCTGACGTTTGCCGTTGGCTCCGTTTTGGCTGAGGGCAACGTGACGTTTCATAACTTTATATATGGCTATTTAACTTTTGTATCCTACTAAAGCGCTGATTTTGTACGCTTGACTGAATTGTTTGCTTTATTTCTTATTGTATATTCTTACCTTTTATAATGGCTATTATTGATCATTAAAACTGACATAAAACAAATAGAGACATGGTTTTGTTTTATGTTATAGCCTATTTCATTTTATTACAGTGAAGTTAATCAGAGTATGCACAAATAGTATTACATTTAATATTTTTGAAATATATACGAAAAGAGCCAGGGTTGTTTAATATTTCGTTTTGTTATAAATATATGCATATTGCAGATAATCAATCACTCGTTGCCTGAGACTATTAATATATTGTTTTTTAAAATAAAACGAAAAGAGGCAGAGTGGTGTTTTATAACAAATTTCGTTTTATTGTTGGCTAAAATATACATAAAGAGATAACCAGAGAAGCCAGAGCGAGCTGAGTGACGTTATCAAGAACGCGGCAGTTCCATTTGCAGAATCACCGGACTTGTGTTCTCCCGTCCACGGGAGTTCGTTCTCCTGAGTCGAACTTGCCAAGTCCTAACTACCAAGGACGCGAGTCCGAAGTTTGCGAACTTGGTTTTGAGAAACGGCCCACGTGATTTCAGCCGTTTGGCAGTTTGACACACGATCCGAATCATGATTCGATACACTGATTCATTTATGCTCCGATGCTTCCTGAAGCAGTGTTTTGAAATCGGCCATCACGCACCAAAAATATTTCTCGTCGCTTTATAATATTAATATTGAACCACTGTACTCAAATGAACTGATTTAGATGTGTTTCAGTACTTTTATGGATCTTGAGAGAGGAAATTTTTTCATTTCATTTTTCAAGAATTTTCATTTTTGGGTGAACTAACCTTTTAAATTTTCTGATAATATAATTCACATATTAAAGTGTGGCAATAAATGCAATGTAATAGGCTAATAACAATACCAGCAGAGTTGTTTGAGGCAAATAAATGGTGCTCTAATTATTTTATGGTTTTTACTGTTTATATGGCAGAATATATGATAAAATAATATATAAATAGTACATGGACCTGGGCTTCCATAAACCAGTAGAGTGGTCTGGATTCAAATGCAGACACGCAAAGTGCAGCATTCACATGACGTGACTGGACAAAAGATTCGTTTTTCGTTGATCACGTGTTTCTCTGAAAACAATATGCGCTGCGTAGCTACTCGATACCAGAGTCGTTAAATATGTTTTTCAACGGCTCTGCTCGATACGAGCTTTGAAGCTTCAGTGTCATATGTAACATAACTACAGTCCATCATCCAGCCCTTTTTTCATTGTGAGACTGACACATTGTTCAGTCTGCATCTATTGAATCTAATGAGGTAAGCCACAAAATAACATGTTTTGTCTTAGTTACATATTTTTTAAATGGGACGTTGGTCACACCTACAAACACACCTGTTTGCACACGTCTCGAAACAGGAAACACTTCTCAGTTGAGAGAAACTGAAACTTAAGTGTTGTTCAGCAGTTGTCAGGCTGTATCTGTGTGTTCGTGCGAGATGGCAGAATCCCGTATTTCAGTGGCCGAAGATCAGTTCAGCTGTTCAATCTGTCTGGATCTACTGAAGGATCCAGTGACTATCCCCTGTGGACACAGTTACTGTATGAGCTGCATTACAGACTACTGGAATAAAGATGATGAGGAGGAAGTTTACAGCTGCCCTGAGTGCAGACAGACCTTCACTCCAAGACCTGCTTTAGGTAAAAATACTATGCTGGCTGAAGTGGTGGGGAAACTGAAGCAGACTAAACAGTCTCGTCCTGCTCTCAGTTATGCTGGACCTGGAGATGTGGGGTGTGACTTCTGTACTGGAAGGAAACGCAAAGCTGTGAAGTCCTGTCTGATGTGTCTGGAATCTTACTGTCAAAGTCACTTTAAGTGTCATGAAGAATCTCCTTTAAGGAAACAACACAAAGTGACTGATGCCACTGGACGACTGCAGGAGATGATCTGCCCTCAACACAACAGACTTCTGGAGGTTTTTTGTCGTATGGACCAGCGATGTATTTGTTTGATGTGTGTGATGGATGAACACAAAAGTCATGATACTGTTCCAGCTGAAGCAGAGAGGACAGAGAAACAGGTATGAACTGAAAACACATATAAATAATGCTGATTCTTGCAGTCATAAGAATCAAAATAACTCATTATGCCAGATATTATGCAGTTAATGATGACATTATCATGCAATAATATTAATGTTGATATTAATATTAAGATAGTTGCAATATCCAGAAACCATTCAAGCAAAACAATTTTTTCTCCTCTAGAAACAGGTTGGAGAGATACAAGGAAAATTCCAGCACAGAGTCCAAGAGAGACAGAAAGAGCTTCAGGAGCTCAGAGAGGCTGTGGAGACTCACAAGGTGAGATGATTTATCACTGAGGAGCACAGTGGTGGCCCACTTTTCCATCCCACTGAATGGTCTGATTGTCTGTGTGTCCTAACAGCGTTCTGCAGAGGCAGCAGTGAAAGTCAGTGAGAAGATCTTTACTAAACTGATCCAGTCCATCAAGAAAAGCCGCTCTGAGGTGACACAGATGATCAGAGATCAGGAAAAGGCTGCAGTGAGTCGAGCTAAAGAACGACTGGAGCAATTGGAGCAGGAGATTGATGATCTGTGGAGGAGAGACGCTGAGCTGGAGCAGCTTTCACACACAGATGATCACATTCATTTCATACAGGTAACAGATCTGAATAACAGGACTGCTGTCATAAGCATCTCTCCTAGTTTTACTGTGATAACTTATCTAAGTGACTAAAATAATAATACATATATCTGTTAGATCCATTTGCTTAAAAACCAGTTCAAGTTTTGTCTGATACCAGTTAAAAGTGCTCTAAGCCAGTGGTTCTCAACTCCAGTCCCTATGTCTCTCTTATATGACACACTCAGTTCAGTTCATGCAGTCTCTCCTAACGAGCTGATGATCTAAATCAGGTGTGTTAAATAAGGGATACATACAAAATGTGCAGAGCAGTGGGTCCCGAGGACTGGAGTTGAGAAACACTGCTCTAAGCGATGTCACGCGTTTTTAGGCCAAAACATTTTTTGTCACATACAGCAAACATCTCCTCACTATCCGCTAGCTGCCTGTCCCCTGAACACACTGTAAAAAAACGCAGTCTCTGTAGTCGCACAAGCTCCAAAAACGGCAACAAAAACAAACTGGTGCAGCCTGGACCATGAAACAATAAACAGCGCCCCAGCCAATAACCGACAAGCAGCGTCAATACGCAAGCTACTTACATTTTAAATGCGCGTTCATGACTGTTTCAGGAAGCACGGAGGGGACAACACTTCGAACGTCAACAGAAAGTTACTCCACCTAGGATCGCTTAGAGCACCTTTAACACTATATATTATTATACCAACACAAAGGCAATGGAGATTTACTGCTTCACAACATCACATGCACACAATTTTTTTAGATAAAAATATCCAAAAACCACTAGAACAGTGTTATATATTTTGTTGACTTGTGTACATTATCCCAAATGTTTCCAAGAATGTATAAATCCAGAGAAATTAGCAATTTTTAACCAGGACACGGGCTGTGTCCGTGCATCACCTATCAATGAAATCATATCAGCGTTGCCCATGGAAACACTAAAAACGCTTTAATATATTATGTTTATTAGACAAGAGAACAACTGTTTTGATACATTTATAGACAGAAAACTAATTATTATTGTTATATAGCTCAACACGTTTAGTCTTATTGTTTGAATCTAGTTTTCTTGATTTTTTGGGAGTACCATGCTTTTACCATGCCTCAGAGAAAAACACTATTTTGTCAAGTAGCTAACATAGCATAATCAGATGCAGCTTTATTTTTAGTAACAGTAATACAGAATTGTCTCCATCATACAGTACGTTTTAAAATTAATTGCATGCCATTTATTAACACAAGCCATCCAGCATTTATTATTGATATTCTAAAATCATCTATCTTACCGCAGTGTGCAACAGTGTCTACAGCAGCGACAGAGTGAACACACAGAGTAATGTTATAACATCATTTTTAACACACTCAAATGTATCTAATATGATAAACAGTGCTGCGTTACCTCATACGCTTTTGTTGAGTATTGTATTCTTTTCATCTCACTGTTCAGACAGGCAACAGAATTAATATTTTTCTTTCAGACTTTCTGTCAGAAACTCTCAGAGTTTTAAAAAACATGTTAATTTTTTTTAACTTTTTTTATTAACAGTTGCATGTCTTTTAAATTGCAATTCTTTTTCAAATTTACATTTAAAGCAGATTCTTTCTTACCTAGTGGCTGGAAAGTAAGTGTGTATATCATGTAAGTGTAAATTACTCAAATAGCATGGGAATAAAGAGCCCCCATGAGAACATGATTATAATTAAAGTAGGGCAATGTTTTTCATAAACATTGTTGGTTGAAAGTTTCATTTCTATGAAAGCTTGTTTTTGCCACAGAATAGAAAATAAAAAGATAATTGTGACGTTTTATCTCATAATTCTTACTTTTTTTCTTATGATTGCAAGTTTACATCTTGTAATTCCAAATGATCTTTTAAATTGTTTTATTCCGTGGCGGAAACAAGCTTTCATACTTTACAACCTGATAGAAATCAATAATTAAAGTGGTCTAAATATATATCTTCTGTGAAAGTCTTAGGACTATAAAATGTTTGTCCATTGCATTCAGACCGAATGCAGGATGTCCTACCTGCCTGTCAACCTATGTATTTGCATACCTCTGTGCAGTAACAGTTCTGGCTTATTCGGTGCTCTAGGTGAAATAAGACATGTCAAAAAAATACAAATGCACAATTTATTAAATTAATGCCATAGTAACTCAATGATTAAACTAGTTTTAAATCGGATGAAACAGCCTCAACATTCCCAACAAGACGATGATGAGGAAAACAGGAGAAACATTGTACCATGAATGAAGTTAGAAGACTTTCAAATCCCAAAATCACCATATAACTATGTTATAGTCATTTATATTGCATTATATTTATTAGGTGGGTAGGGGAGTATAAAATTCATTTCTTTGTGAAGGTGTGTATAGTTTTTTTTTTTTTTTACCTGTGTTTAGGTGTTTTTTTGTTTTATATAACATATCATAATATCATTTGACAGTGGTGGTCAGTAGCCATTACAAAAAATACAAATTAATTTGGAAAAAGTAAGTGCAATAAATATCTAGGGGAGGGAGGACGCTGCTAATGACGTTTTTGTGTCTTTTTATCTGTTAATATTTCTGTATATTTATTCTCTCTAGAGCTTCCAGTCTCTCTCTGAACCTCTGGAATCCACAGATGTATCCAGCTTTACTGTCAGTTCTGTCCTCTCTTATGAAAATGTGAGACAACCCGTCTCTCAACTGAAAGAAAAACTGGAGAAGTGCTGTAAAGAAGAGATGAAAAAAATATCTGGTCAAGGTAAAGTGACAATAACAGTTACTTCAGAAATGAGTTACATTATGTAACAAGGAGCGAGATGCTTGAGCATGTTAAAAATAAATATGTTAGTCTAGCACAGTACACATAGCAAGTTTTTTTTTAAATAAATAGAAAAATAGATAGAATAGAAATGGAATAGAATATAATAGAATAGTAGTATTAATGGGTCAAGTGTTTTTGGTTGTTTTTTGAAAATGTAAAGGTAAAGGTCCATGAAATAATAATAATATAATAATAATAATAAGTTATATAATGCCTTTCTGCAGACTCAAGGACACTTTACAATCATTTATCCGTAAACATGACAGCAGAAATAAGAATAAGAATAGGCATACATATACATAGATTGAGTGTAGCGAACACAAAAACACAACCAGATAAAGAAACATGAAAATTAGAGGACATATACATCAGCATTCATTTACATAGAGTGTAGAGAACACACACACACACAAAAAGATCAGGAGACAGGAAAATGAGAAAAACACAGGGTGAAAAGATGTTTTCAGGTAGGCTTTGAAATCCTGTAATTATGAGAGGTTGTGAATATGCTGGGGAAGAGAATTCCAGAGGGTTGGGGCAGCAATACAGAAGGCCCTACCACCAAACAATATTAATTTGTGCCGAGGGACTAGCAATAGGCCAGAAAAATGGACGTAAATGAGCAATATTTTGAGGGTGAAAAAAAAGCAGTTTTAGTGAGTGATGAGATATGAGAAAGAGTCTCAATTTATTTATAAAGCACAATTAAAACAACTACAGTTGACCAATGTGTTGTACAATGATCTGTTTATTTTGAGAAAATTCCATGTATTTATTTAATCAATGCAGGCTGATATGATATCTCTAGGGAAAGGAGTAGTGCATTTGAAACTAATGTATAGCTGTATGTAATCTGCATAGAAATGAAAGTTAAAGCCATGACGACGAATAATGTAACCTAAAGGAAGCATGTAAATGATGAAAAGTAAAGGCCCGAGAACAGATCCTTGAGGAACGCCATGCAAGACAGGGGCAGTAGTGGACTTAGCCTGACGGATACATACAAAGTACTGACGGTCTGACAAGCAAGACATAAACCAGAACAAAACAGCTCCAGAAATGCCAAGAGCAGAGAGTCGTGTGATGAGAATGGTTTGAGAAATGGTGTCAAGGAGAATTAAGATGCAGACAGAGCCTGAATCAACAGCCATGAGAAGATCGTTCACCACCCAAAGAAGAGCTGTCTCAGTACAGTGGTAAGTGCGGAAGCCTGATTAGAAATGTTCATAAAGGCTGTAGGATGACAAATAGTTATGGAACTGAAAGTTATTTTGTGCCTCTTTAGGATGGCACCACAAGTCGCCGTTCACTTGCAGAATGGAGGCTTCTGGGGGGCACATAAGTCTGAAGTGAGTAGTGAGTTTTATATCTATTTTAATTATGTATATGTGTTTATTTTCTAGTAACAAACATCAACATCATTTCCAGTAATGAAACCAGGGCTTTCGAGGAGGAACTACAGTGTAAGACACTATGAACACACACACTTGCATATATGTTTCACAGGACTCTCAATAAGCCTAATTGTGCTGAGCTAATCAAATTTTCTATTCTCTGACCCAAACCAAACGCCTAAACATAACACTCATTGAATAGTGAAAAATGGATCAGAAATACACACTGATTATGAGACACTATTTCATGACACACCAGTTAATTTTTTTAATCAGGTTATGAGGCAGATCATTAGCAGATTATTAGTTTCTATATAGTGTTTAAGCAAAGTTAAAGAATGACTGGGGGTTTCAGAAAATGTAGTGTTAACCCCTTAAGATGAAGTGTACCGCCGGCGGGACACAAATTGTGAAAAAATCATTATTTACAGCAGATTTTCACGATTATAATGAGTCCGACATCAACATAATCCAATAATATCATGATATCACAGACGCTAACTACTAAAATGTAGCTTTCACATTGCATTTTCGCTTATAACTTTCGCTTATGAAACATGCATAGATCATAGAAAATGGCACACCATTACTTACAGTGGATTGAAGCGAGTCCAAAATCAACAATCCCTTGCGTAATCACAAGATATTCCTCATGAAGGAATGTTTTTAAAAATCCCCATTAGAGGAACAAAAGAATTATCCCCTACCTTCATGAGATAATGCAAGTCAAATTAGAAAGATTTGTAAAAATTTCCCTTGAACACTTTTTTTTTTGCCTTCTCAGTTTCTCAGCATGAGAATGTCCAATTTAAAAAGTTTTCTATCAAACAATACCAACCTTGTGACTCTCCTTGCTACAGATTTGGAGCTATGAGTCATTCTTTTTATGCATATCACTCAGAAAGAAAGAAAAAACCTACCTTTGTTCCAAATGCTGTAGCTTTTGATTACTTTATGCTATCACCACAAAATTTAAATCAGATGCAGCTCACAAATAAAGGAATATCCCCAAATTATATATATATATAAAAAAGAATTATCCCCATACCCTATTGCTTTCATGAGATATTGCATGTAAAATTAGAAAGATATGTACAACGGTGATGTTCCTCTATATGTGAGCTGCATCTAATTAAAATTTGTGGTTATATTGTGGCACGCCACTGTATATATATTATATATATATATATATATATATATATATATACACACCAGTGGGTAAGGAAAGTATTCAGACCCCCTTAAATTTTTCACTCTTTGTTATATTGCAGCCATTTGCTAAAATCATTTAAGTTCATTTTTTTCCTCATTAATGTACACAGAGCACCCCATATTGACAGAAAAACACAGAATTGTTGACATTTTTGCAGATTTATTAAAAAGAAAAACTGAAATATCACATGGTCCTAAGTATTCAGACCCTTTGCTGTGACACTCATATATTTAACTCAGGTGCTGTCCATTTCTTCTGATCATCCTTGAGATGGTTCTACACCTTCATTTGAGTCCAGCTGTGTTTGATTATACTGATTGGACTGATTAGGAAAGCCACACACCTGTCTATATAAGACCTTACAGCTCACAGTGCATGTCAGAGCAAATGAGAATCATGAGGTCAAAGGAACTGCCTGAAGAGCTCAGAGACAGAATTGTGGCAAGGCACAGATCTGGCCAAGGTTACAAAAAAATTTCTGCTGCACTTAAGGTTCCTAAGAGCACAGTGGTCTCCATAATCCTTAAATGGAAGACGTTTGGGACGACCAGAACCCTTCCTAGAGCTGGCCGTCCAGCCAAACTGAGCTATCGGGGGAGAAGAGCCTTGGTGAGAGAGGTAAAGAAGAACCCAAAGATCACTGTGGCTGAGCTCCAGAGATGCAGTCGGGAGATGGGAGAAAGTTGTAGAAAGTCAACCATCACTGTAGCCCTCCACCAGTCGGGGCTTTATGGCAGAGTGGCCCGACGGAAGCCTCTCCTCAGTGCAAGACACATGAAAGCCCGCATGGAGTTTGCCAAGATGGTGAGAAATAAGATTCTCTGGTCTGATGAGACCAAGATAGAACTTTTTGGCCTTAATTCTAAGCGGTATGTGTGGAGAAAACCAGGCACTGCTCATCACCTGTCCAATACAGTCTCAACAGTGAAGCATGGTGGTGGCAGCATCATGCTGTGGGGGTGTTTTTCAGCTGCAGGGACAGGACGACTGGTTGCAATTGAGGGAAAGATGAATGCGGCTAAGTACAGGGATATCCTGGACGAAAACCTTCTCCAGAGTGCTCAGGACCTCAACTGGGCTGAAGGTTTACCTTCCAACAAGACAATGACCCTAAGCACACAGCTAAAATAAAGAAGGAGTGGCTTCACAACAACTCTGTGACTGTTCTTGAATGGCCCAGCCAGAGCCCTGACTTAAACCTAATTGAGCATCTCTGGAGAGACCTAAAAATGGCTGTCCACCAACGTTTACCATCCAACCTGACAGAACTGGAGAGGATCTGCAAGGAGGAATGGCAGAGGATCCCCAAATCCAGGTGTGAAAAACTTGTTGCATCTTTCCCAAAAAGACTCATGGCTGTATTAGATCAAAAGGGTGCTTCTACTAAATACTGAGCAAAGGGTCTGAATACCTAGGACCATGTGATATTTCAGTTTTTCTTTTTTAATCTGCAAAAATGTCAACAATTCTGTGTTTTTTCTGTCAATATGGGGTGGCTGTGTACATTAATATTAATGAGGAAAAAAATGAACTTAAATGATTTTAGCAAATGGCTGCAATATAACAAAGAGTGAAAAATTTAAGGGGGTCTGAATACTTTCTGTACCCACTATATATTATATATATAATATATATATATATAATATAATATAATAACTCAAGGCAGTTACAATTTACACAATATATTTTTATTATGAACTAATGTTCTGCTTTTCTTTTTAATAGTCTTTCCTCTATCATCTGACAACGAATCAGACCAGTGATTCTTTCATACTGTGAACAAAGAGCCGAATTCCGAATCAACACTCAGGACCCTACCATTCCAAAACAATGCTAGATGGACTTATAACAGCGAAACAATTCACCATTTTCGTCTATAAACACAGTCAATATGCATAATCCCGCACAGAAATTCAAGCCCTGTAACACCAACAATATTCATATGGAGTAAATGAAAGGAGTGAGGTGAGGCGGGTTTATGTGTCAACTCATTGTCAGAAGGATGAGAGAATGAGAAAGAGCTGTTCATTGTTGCATGAAAAAGTATGGGAACCCCTTGCAGAATCTGTGAAAATGTGAATAATTTTAATTCTGCAAGGGGTTCCCATACTTTTTCATGCAATGTGCAAATTCTTACATATATAGCCCCTTAAATCTTTTTTTAAGTTTTAACTCCTGTAAAGGCTTTGTCAATATTATTAGAACTTATCCCAGGCTTTGTAATTATAATATTCTACTAAAATAAAATATCAAATATAAAAATGTATGTAATGTAAGAGTGAGAGAACAATGACTTCGGGAAATTATTGTTTGCAGTAATCACAAATCATATCAGTACACCATGTGTTTATGTAATCCTAAATTCCAGTTTAAATTTGTATTTCAAATTACTGATGATTTTTCTATACCATCTGTATTTACACAAAAAATAAATATGAGTAAAAATCTGAGAAAAATATTATTCACAATAACACCAAATACTATCAGTTGTTTTATATTGTTTTTTGTTTTTTTACTATATACTATATTGTGTTATTCAGACATTGCAGTATTATTCACTGCTTTTTCTTTATGAATCTGCTTTTTACTACATGCAGTGTGAAATATTAATAAATGTGAATACCCAAACACTGTTTTTGCCCTCATTGAAGCAAATTAAGTCAGCATGATTAAACATATAGGGTTAATTGAAAATACTACTGACTCTTGGCATATATTTCAATTTTAATTTGAAATAGCCTATTGAAAGATGGCGCCGGGTTTAAATTCCTACTTTGAATGGTATTTAAACTGTCATAGCAGTAATAGTTAACAGTTGTTCTGGGCTATCTTTTATTTTTTAAAGCTTTTTAACATTAATCAGTGGAAGCCACATGAAAAACACTTTTTAATGTGGACAGTTTGCTCAGTTTCAAAAAAAGTTTCACTGATTCATTTAGGCCATCCCTACTGTTCCTAGACCTTCACAGAAAAATCTAAAAGGCTATACAGCATATATGTATATGTAACTGATGTGTGATGTTCAATGTTCAGAGATGTTTGTGTCAGCGTTATTTGCATAGTGCACTACTCCCACTCTGAAGTCCCTATTAAACCACAAACACTCTATACACTCTGAGCTAGGAACCGTTTTTCTTTATGAGAGCTCCAATCACACTGATTTACACTCATTATACACTTTTTAACTTCTGTATTCATTTTCAATCAATTTTAATCAACATTTAAAAAGTGTCATATCAGATTATTGTCCCAGAAAGCTTTCATCAGACAAGAAGATGCACAATGGCTCAGTTTTATCAACCTACTTCTTAGTTTTGATATCAGCGCAACTGGTGAGTATTTCTCATACTTAGGCCTATATTACTGTGATTTATTGTTTTATAAGTCTTGTAACTAGTGTGCTCATACACACATTATTTTTTATAGGTCAAATCATCTGGTGTGTTTGAGTTGAAGGTTCACTCTTTCACAACCAGCAGCAGCAGTGTGTGTAAACAGTCCAGAGACTGTCAGGTTTTTTCAGTGTTTGCCTGAACTACACGGAGGATGTCATATCATATAGGCTGGCATGTTCAAATGGCACTGGACTGACAGGAACATTCACAGACCAGAGCTCCATTTCCACTAGTGCACCAATAACTTTGCCCTTTAACTTAAAATGGCTGGTGAGTAGCTCAAAATGACATTGAAAAATATTCATTTATCAGATATAGCATAGACTTTGCATAAGCATACACAAAGAAATGTCATTATTAACCGACAGATATCGCGAAAATAGATCCTAAAATAATCACTTCTTTCTCAGTAACGCTTAAAAAAAAAAAAAAAAAAAAAAAGACCATGGGCGGATCTTCATATCCATAGTCTCTGCCCCCTGGATCTGGATCCAACTCCTCCCACTTTACATATCCCTTAACCTACCCATCTCCGCCCCCTGGATCTCATGTGTTCTGCAGTGAGGGGCTACTGGAGAGGTCAGAGTCTTTGTTTATTCAGTCAGAAGACTTTGAGCAGCATTCTGCTGGTAAATCATTTTGTGGGTTCTCAAGGCAGCCCATATATGGGAATCAGGACGCTGGGAAAGACAATTATCAGATTGTCATGTGAAAACGCTATCCCACGTAGAAGGCTACATTCTCGTGATCTTGCGCAACTTTGCCTAAAAGTTCTCTAAAGGTTACGATAATTCCGAACCTTTACAGAACATTAGGGGCATTCCTAAAACATCCTCATTTGGTAGTGAGAGTGCTACAGTTCAAGGTTCCTTATATGACTTTAGGGGGACATTCCATTTTGGTTAATTTTATGGTCAGATTAGAATGTTACAAAGAGGTCTCTGTTGGTCATTTAATAATGTTCCCAATATGAGTTTAGGGGGACGTTCTATTTTGGTTATTTTATGGTCGCGCGAGAACGTTACAAAGAGGACATTTGGGAAGTTATCAGAACGTCCTATAGTAATACTCCCCTAAACATTCCCAGAACGTCCTGAATGTTCCCTGAAGGTCCACCAAAAAACGTCCCCCAAACCTTAAAAGAACTTCACATCGTGACCGTCTCTGAACGTTCTGGGAACGTAAAATTTCTAGCGGGGATGTTGCTACCGTTGCGTTTATTTTGACCACAAACATCAAAATACCAGCGTAAAGTAGATTCGAAATAAAGCCTCGTGAAGCTTTTAAAGGATTAATTCACTTCAGAATGAAAATTTCCTGATAATTTACTCACCCCCACGTCATTCAAGATGTTCATGTCTTTCTTTCTTCAGTCGAAAAGAAATTTTAGTGTAGTGGACTTCAATGTTGTAGGCTACAATGGGTTGAAGGTCCAAAATTAAGTGCAGCTTCAAAGAGCTCTACACGATCCCAGCTGATGAATAAGAGTCCTTATTTAGAGAAACGATCGGTCATTGATGATGCATTTTTGCTTAACTGTCATTCAACGCGACTGATGACTGATGAGCATTCTATTTCTGATGAACTCGCTTGCGCTACATTCTGTCAACTGTACAAATGATTTGGAACGTTTTCTTTGAGTACGACAAGACAGCGGTTGCCCAGTGTATCACGGTGTTAAAAAATTACTACTGTGATTACAGGGAACTGTCTCAGTGATAATTGAAGCATGGAATACAGAGTCCTCCAATGATCCATCAACAGGTATGCCCCTTAATTTTTATTTATTTATTACACAATTTATTTATTTCATAGGCCAGTGTTTAATAATGCACTTATTGTTTTTCAGAGAATCTAAACAGTATGATTAGCCGCTTCACCACCAAAAGAAATCTTACTATTGGTGAGAAATGGTCCCAGGATGTGCATCTTGTAGAGCAAAGTAAACTCCGCTTTTCTTACCGCGTAGTGTGCGATGAATTCTACTATGGTGATGACTGCTCTTATTTCTGCCGTTCACGGGATGACCCGTTCGGTCACTTTAACTGTGATGCCTCTGGAAATAGAATTTGCTTGCCTGAATGGAAAGGCGAATATTGTGCAGAACGTAAGTGCTTTTTGTTTGTTCTTTATTAAAGGGATAGTTCACCCAAAAAATTAAAATTATCCCATGATTTACTCACCCTCAAGCCATCCTATGTGACTATCTTCTTTCAGATGAACACAATCAGAGTTATATTAAAAAATATCATTTATAAGGGTAGTTTGGAGTCCAAAGAAGTGTATCCATCCATTATAAACCATATCTACAGGATATCTACGGCTCCAGTGGGTTAATAAAGGTCTTCTTAAGTGAAACAATGAATTTTTGTGGGAAAAATAACCATATTTAAATCTTTATAAACTAAAATAACTGGCAGATGACCAACGCAAATCGACTTGCGGTGGAAAAATAACCTCTGACATGACATGTTGAAGAACGCGGAAGCGCAGAGCACAGAGCAAAACAAAAACACCAGTCACAAATTTTTTAAAGACAAATGTCAGAGGATTTTGATATAAAACCCATAGCTTTGCTTCAGAAGGCCTTTATTAATCTTAAACTTTAATACTAACACTTTTTTTTGGACTACAAAATCAAGAGCCCCATTCACTACCATTATAAAGCTTGGAAGAGCCAGGATATTTTTTAAAGGTGCCCTAGAATCGAATTTTGAATTTTCTCGCATAGTTGAATAACAAGAGTCAGTAAAAGACATACATTGAGTTTCAAACCCCATTGTTTCCTCCTTCTTATGTAAATCTCATTTGTTTAAAGACTTCCGGAAACACTCGGATCTCAACATAACACCGACTGTTATAACAGTCGGATCATTAATATGTATGACCCCATATTTGCATAATGCCAGCCCATTCGACGCATTAGACAAGGAAAGCAGTATTAACGGCTGGATCTGTGCACAGACAAGGTAAGCAAAGAACAACAGCGAAAATGGCAGATGGAGCAATAATAACTGACATGATCCATGATATCATGATATTTTTAGTGATATTTGTAAATTGTCTTTCTAAATGTTTCATTAACATGTTGCAATATATAACTTTAAATGAGGTTAAGTTACCATCGTTTCTTACTGTATTCACGGAGACGAGAGTCGTTGCTATTTTCATTTTAAACACCTGCAGTCTGTATAATGCATAAACACAACTTCATTCTTTATAAATCTCTCCAACAGTGTGTAATGTTATTTAGCCCGTTTAGCCACAGAGCATAGCCTCAAACTAACACAGAATCAAACGTAACCATCTAAATAAATACTTTACTCACATAATTCCAAGCATGCATGCAGCATGCATGACGAACATCATTGTAAAGATCCATTAGAGGGTTTATTAGCTGTTTATCGATGTATATATAGTCGAGAGGAAGCGCATCTCTTAAAGGGCCGTGCTGAAAAAATCAGTGCATAGTTATGATGCCCCAAATAGGCAGTTAAAAAAATTATTTAAAAAAATCTATGGGGTATTTTGAGCTGAAACTTCACAGACACATTCAGGGGACACCTAGGACTTATATTACATCTTGTAAAAAAACAATAGGGCACCTTTATATATCTCTGATAGTGGGTGTGTGTGTGTGGTGTGTGTGTGTGTGTGTGTGTGTGTGTGTGTTGTGTTGTGTGTGTGTGTGGTGTGTGGTGTATATATATACAGCCAATACATTATAGTTTTTAGTCACTTAGTAAAATGATGTACATGATTATAATTATGCAATAACAAAGAATAACATCAAATATAAATATTGCTGAATATGATGCACTCATTCTATTCATCTTTATTTCTCATCATTCCTCCCTCATCGTTTTTAACTCAGCTATGGCTGCTCAGTGCGCTGTGAGCATGGTTATTGTGAGGCCCCCGGTCAGTGCAAGTGCCAGTACGGTTGGCGGGCCCCTCTGTAACGAGTGCATACCCTACCCAGGGTGCGTACATGGACCCTGCAATCATCCTGGCAGTGCAATTGTAAGGAGGGATGGGGTGGCCTATTGTGTGACAAGGATAAAAATGTCTGAATTCAGAAATTCAGTATTTTTCTGGTTACGTGTTTTCATGTATAATAGGCTGCTATGGGGAAGAAAACTGAAAATAAAGAAAAAAAGAAATCCTTTCTTTGATTATGATGTCCTGTTAACAATAGACTGTGTTTGTGGCAAAATGTGAAATTTCTTTATTAAATTTATTCAATATTATGAGCACATTTTTAGGGCCAGTGTGATATGAAGGGGACATTTCAATAGCAAATGATCTGAATACAGAGAGGAGTCAGACTCGTACCCATCACACCCAAGCTGTTTTATGCTATCATGACCCCTGCTGGTAGGTTTTGGAATTACATCTGGCTGCAAAAGGAATATTTTAATTTCTGTCCCTCCATTGACAGTCTACGCAATGGTCCACTTCTACGTTGATTAATCCATATGAATCGAGTGATTTAGTCCAAATGATGAACTGATTGAATTTAATTGCTTTTATTAACATATAAGGTAAACATTCATCAACTCACAAATCATTTGTAGAAAACGGAAGCTCAATCATGCCTGTTGATTTCATTCTGGTGTGTATAGCATAGGCAGTATGTTTGAACTAATGCAAAAACCAATGAGGTTTGTTCTCACATGTCATGCTTTATGGTTGAGCCAAAACCACTTGAAGGCAAGCCGAAAAAAGCGCAATGCCTGCTAACGCTGCAGTACGCAGGGAAGGAGACTTAAAGGGATAGTTCATCCAAAAATGAAAATTATCCACGATTTACTCACCCTCAAGCCAAAATATCCTGGCTCTGCCAAGCTTTATAATGGTAGTGAATGGTGCTCCTGATTTTGAAGTCCAAAAAATGTATCCTTCCATCATAAAAGATATCCACACGGCTCCATGGGTTAATAAAGGCCTTCTGAAGAGAAGCAATGTTTTTGTAAGAAAATATCCATATTTAAATCTTTATAAAAATAACTAGCTTCTGGCAGATGGCCTATGCAAGTCGACTTACTGCTCGATTTACTACCATCATGTGTTAAAAGAAATAACATTTAATAGTATTTGACAAAATTGATTACTACTCTCATTAATCCTCATTTAAGAAAGAAAAATGTTAAAGGTGCCCTAGAACTTCTTTTTAAAAGATGTAATATAAGTCTAAGGTGTCCCCTGAATGTGTCTGTGAAGTTTCAGCTCAAAATACCCCATAGATTTTTTTTTTAATTCATTTTTTTAACTCCTATTTTGGGGCATCATTAACTATGCACCGATATATAGGTTGCGGCCCCTTTAATTCTCGTGCTCCCCCTCCCCCAGAGCTCGCGCTTGCCTTGAACAGCATAAACACAGTTTACACAGCTAATATAAATCAAAATTGATCTTTACAAGATGTTCATCATGCATGCTGCTTGCATGCATCGGATCATGTAAGTATAGTATTTATTGGATGTATTACATTTGATTCTGAATGAGTTTGAGCTATGCTCCATGGCTAAAGCTAACATTACACGTTAGAGAGATTTATAAAGAATGAAGTTGTGTTTATGTATTATACAGACTGCAAGTGTTTAAAAACGAAAATAGCGACGACTCTCGTCTCCGTGAATACAGTAATAAACGATGGTAACTTTAACCACATTTAACAGTACATTAGCAACATGCTAATGAAACATTTAGAAGACAATTCACAAATATCACTAAAAATATCATGTAATCAGGATCATGTCAGTTATTATTGCTCCATCTGCCATTTTCGCTATTGTTCTTGCTTGCTTACCTAGTCTGATGATTCAGCTGTGCACATCCAGACGTTCTGCCCTTGTCTAATGGCTTGATCTTGGGCTGGCATATCAAATATTGGGGCGTACACCCCGACTGTACATAACAGTCGGTGTTATGAGATTCGCCTGTTCTTCTGAGGTCTTTAAACAAATGAGATCTATATAAGAAGGAGGAACAATGGAGTTTGAAACTCAGTGTATGTCTTTTCCATGCACTGAACTCGTGTTATTAACTATGCCAATATAAATTCAATATTTAATTCTAGGGCACCTTTAAGTTTTTTACACTACTTTATGCATGTTTTGCCCTGCACGCTTGAAAATAAAGGTCTTTATTGGCATTAATGATTCTATGGAGAACATTACCATCTATGAAACTTTTCCATTACACAAAGGTTCTTTACAGTGGAAAAGTTAAAAAAACCAAGAAAAAAAAAGGTTTTTTAAAAACTGTTCCCTGAAGGTTCTTAAATGTTTTTCTATGACATCACTGTGAAAACTTCCTTTCAGAACCTTTCTTTTTAAGAGTTTATGATGGAGTTACAATAGTGGAAGGTTGTTTGAATATGCTTTTCCCCCATATTGACCCAAATTTTGTTTTGTCAAGCATCCAAAGTAAATTAATATAAAGAAAACCCTTACCAAACAAAACAAGAGGACTTATATACACAAGACAAATGGGTTAACATGATCAATTAACAAAAGACACCTGATCAGCTTTGAGGACCATAGAAACTAAATAAATGTGATTTTAAACAACAAAAAGACACATGTAGTTCAGTTTTCAAAAAAAAAAAAAAAAGACAATTTTGTGAGTAGAATGCTTTTAAGCACATTACACTACATACAAAACAAACTTTACAGTTAACATTTTAAGGTTCAAAAAAATATATGTAATAGAAGGAAAATTAATAAAAATCACACACAGACCTCTTGAGCAAATCCATTTTGTTTTATTAAGGTTTTTTTTTTAATTCATAACAGTAAGAGTCAATTCTAACAATAATAAATGTGCATAAAACAAGTCTTTTAGAATGCAGCACAATATCTTACAGCAACTATAAGCAAAGGGCAGGTGTAAGATTCCATGGAGGGCGTTAAGCATCCAAGCAAGTGCTTTCAGCAGGCAGGACCACCTGTGGTTTGGCCGTTTGGAGCGGCCGACCAGCTTTTAGGCATTGCGTTTAGTGAAGGAAAGTGATGCTTTGGTTTAATAGCTCTTGTGCAGCAACCTCGAATGAGTAAAACGCTGACCTCAGCGGAGGATTTTACAGTTACATTCATTTTGTTTGTTTTTTCGTGTGTGTGGTTGGTGTCCTTACCCTGCTGAAGGCACGTTACAAGAAACAAAGCAACTCTTCTGTTGTCGTGTGTTAAGTGGACGTCTTTTGCTAGCATCTAGAGTCGGTTTGAAGGCCTTTTTTTTTTTATAATTGTACTGTTCTTACGGTTATACTCGGATGGATTACCGGTGAACGCGCCTCATTTCAGGCTCAGATATTGATCGAGATACTTGATTTACACTATGCTGTGGCGATGATAGTTACGGTACTGTGAGAAATTAACTTATCTACGTACTTATCTATTATGAGAATTTTACTGTTAATTTTTATTCTTCATGCAGTTATTTATGTCCATCATATGACAAATACTGTGTTTTTGAAGGTGTATCTATTTGTAAAAAAACCCAAATTTCCCACAGTGGAAATCATGACGAGGCGGAGTGTACTGCCAATTCGGACTCTCGGTACGTGTCGGTATACTGTGCAGGCAACGCGGAGCTTTATTTTTTCTTTTTTTCTGAACGTGATGGCCGGAAATGATAATAAAAGAGCTGTGCCGTATTTCTGCAAGCATCATTTGTTAGCTGGACTATTATTCTAGTTCTTAAATTATCCTAAGAAAATTTCTCATAGTTATAGAATCTTTTATTATTCAAAATAAGATCTCAATATTATACATGTTCCTTTTCTTTTCTTTATATTGACTATGTACAGAAGTGCAAAAAGTCAACCTTCGTCCCTTAAGTTATGGCTCTCTCTCTCATTTGCAGCTCGAGGCCCGACCCTGTGACCTCCCTCCTTTGTTTTTCATCTTTAAATATTCAGAAATCTCTGATGCTGCTCATTTTGGCCTGACATTGAGGGATGTTTTTTTGAAATATTACAAGACGATTTTTCAATTCTGAAATGCATACAGTAGAAAATAACTCTAATACGTACAATTGATACTTTAACCAGCTAATTGTAGACGTGGTCTCGATTCGACACAAAATAAAGGGTTAAAATATCAACTTTACCAAATCTACAAATAAACTCTTTCTTTGTCATTTTCACTCTTTTTTTAAGACAAGATAAAACATTTTGTTCAACAAATTCAAAACCAAAATCCTTAGAGCTGAAATTTCAAACATTCTACCATGAAAAATAACATGAAGAATTAAGAATACAACACTACTAGCTAAACATTATGAACTTAACATGATGTAAAAGAAAGTGACAGTAAGAAAAACAATATTTCATTTCCTACATTCTAAAACAGTTCTATGACAATATTGTCAAATACAAAAAAAAAAACAAAAATCTTTATATGCCAACAATAACACAATATATTTCTAACAAAGGCTTTGAAACAGAGTGAACGTTAAGTGTAACATGATTAATAAACACGTAAAATAAGAGTGAAGAATAAAATCTCATCTGTTGTCATTTTTCATTTGTGATTGAGAGAATGTTTGTGTGGGTTTCAAACACTGAAATATAAGGCTTTAGTGAGGAAACGGCAATGGCGTGCATCCTTTCAAGTCTGTGCACCTAAACCAGGCTGAAATCCAGACTCAAGCGAACGCGAATTTCCAGCCGGACGAGCCGAGAAGCTCGGGTTCATTCGTTTAACCTTGAGTCTGGTTTTGGCGCTAAAACCCTTGCGAGTAACGTGAACGTCCGTTTCCTGGTTTACAAGCAGCCTTGTTACGTAAAATGAAGCTATACAAATGATTCATCTTCCGTCATCAGTATACCCAGTCAAAACACATTTAAATAAAAAATAAAAAGAGGAAAAAAGACTTTGGCACAACTTAAAAACGTCTCACTATATTCTCCGTTCCTCTTTTCAAAACTATGTTGTTTACAAGTCATGAAATATCCGAAAACAAATCGAAATCAAATGAAGACGAACCCTGACCCAACACTAACCTCATCTTTCCGTGTACCTAGTCTCGAACTCGCAATCTGTAACGAAATACTCAAGCAGTGCTTTTCCAGCATGAATTTTAGAGTCCTCGCATCATTTTCGCAAAGACTGGAACGCAATCGCTCTTTTCCAAGCGCGACTGGCGACTCTACTACGCGCTCGTTACCTTGACGACAACCTCCTAAAGACACTCTCGTCAGCCTCTCCGTTCCATCGCGACATTCTCTCGAGCAAGGCAATTCAAAGAAACAGGGCATTAGGAACAAGGCAACCCTGTTCTCATAGGAGTCAAAAAGGCTTCATAGTTCTACAAGGCCTAATGGATGATCGACAAATAAAAATGGCACGTTTCATAAAAACCCACACACTTGTGAAATTATGTATAAAAACAAGCGCTGTAAAAAACATTAATCTCTGGTAAACATAATAACACTGTTGATATAACACTCTAGATCGGTGTCTGGTATTCAGCCGGTGGTTATGGTACATAAAGCTTGCAAGAATGTGCTTTTGAAAGGTCTCAGGTGATCACGATTCTACCCAAAACATTCATCTGTCAATCAATCTCGTCTCTGCGCTTACAATCTAGTTTGACTAGAAGCCAGAACTAAAGATACAGAAAACTACATACATTTAATTATTTCGCTGGATGTTTTTGTGCCATATCGACTTTTGATTCGCTTTTCAATTCAAGGTGCACCTTTTATAACTTTGTAAACCATCATACAAATTTCGAGGAAAGATAATCAAGGTGTGAATCACAAAAAATATCTCTTGGTCTACTAACATGCCAAAACGGTGTTAGGTCAGACATGAAAATAACTTTTTCTACTAATCCGGCTTGAGAGTAAAAATGCCGTCCTGTCTGACATAATGATGTAGTTCACTCAAATTCTACATATCATGTGGAAGGACACTCAGTTTCACCCCAGTAAAACTTTACCATCATGTATGACTAAAATTCTAATCTTCATAGTATTTTCTATCCGCTGATGATCTTGATGTTAAAATTTTGAATTTTGTTTGTTTGCCTTTTGTCCAGGACAACAGCACATTCCTTTGATCTGAGGAAAAGTAGAAAAAGAATAGATTTAGAACACATGAGAACATAAAAGGAATTGTTTGACAACCATATATGACGATTCTGTCATTATTTAAATTATTTCTAATTTTGAAGAAGTTGTTTTCCATACAATGACCGTTAAAAAGGCCACATTATACCCTTTTACAAAGTCTTGATTTTGTTTTTAGGGTCTACTAGAATAGGTTTTCATGCGTGAATGTCCAAAAAACATTATTTCACATATTTCACATTATTGCAGCACCTCTCTTCCCAGTCTGTCAGTAACACTGTGTTTTGTTTCTGTCTCTATGAAGCCCCTCCTTCTGAAAAGCACAATGTGCTCTGACTGGTTGGCTGGACCAGTGTGTTGTGATTGGTCAATCGATGGTGCGCCCCTTACCATAACTGCAAGTTTCACACTACTTACACACTACTAACCAGGCCTCGTCCCTTTTTTGAGTATGCCTTGGGCAGGAATTATTTAAAGGGGCCCTTTTATGCCCCTTTTACAATATGTCGTCCACACAGATCCGGCGTTTTCGAACGGTGAAACCGCTATTTTTTGAAACCGGGTTCCAGAGTGGATCAATTTGAAAATGCCGTCTTTGCGTTATCGTGTGGACGGGGCAATCCGTATATTTTCTGAAACGATGATGTCATCACCCCACGTGTCGACCCTAGTCAGACGCGCTAACACCACAAAACAGCACCAACAACAGCAATAGCAGACTCTACATGCTTGTGTTCATGCTGCAGAATCTACTGAGCCAAAATAAAGCGTTATTTCAACAACGCTGTACTGTTCGTTCAAACCGCCGCTGGCGGGAGGGTCAAAGTAAATGACTAGTTGTGGCAACCAATCGGAATCCTCTCAAGCGAGGACCTCTACATTCCGATTGGTTGCCGTCGAACCGCGTCATAGCTCATTACCATGAAGTTGACTTGATTTCAACTCTCCTCAATGCTCTCGCCGGAGCCCCGGAGCTCGCCGCCGGCTCTCATTGAAAACGAATGACTTCCTGCCACTTTGACGCTCTCACCGCTGGCGGTGTGAACACACAGTAAGCTTTGGTATAGTTTGTATTCAGCGCGCAAGGTTTATGCGCATGCTCCAAGTCTCCTTCGCTGCTTTAAGTGCATTTTTGTGACAGAATTACAGCGCCACATAATGGTCTGGCATGTATACTACATCATTTTGAGCCGTTTCACTGGTTTCGTGTGGACGCAGATATTTCTTGATATGGCGCCATGTGGACGGGATTTTTTTTTTAGAACGAGAGACAAAAAAGATCGGATTGGGGTAAGCTCCGGCTTCGTGTGGACGGGGCCTAATGGAGAGACTCAGGAAGAAGTTACAACTTTTAGAATGCAACTGAACGTTTCTGAATGATTAGTGGATAAATTTATGTGGTTGCTGTGAAGTTGATTCAACTCATTGACTAGCATGTGCCGTCATGTTAATCTTTTGTGCAAATCCAGCACTGAATTGACCCTTGTTTGTGAAGCAGTCCGGCATAAAATGACAGCATGGTAACAACACTCTACTACAACAACTGTTCCTCTTCTCTAATATGGCCTCACCCCCTTTGTTGCGTGTTCTCGGGGGCAGGGTTTATGTACATTTTAGGGTTAGTGATGTCACTAACTCAGGAAGAAGCTCGTTGTAGTCCCTACCAGCTGTTTGTTGTAGTCTTTAAATAGAGAATTCTTTAAAAGGAAATATCTCCCTTTGCATTGAACTTTAAGCGTCATAACGACGTTGTTTATGCAACAGCATACAAGCAACATGTTTCTGAATCATAATCAACCACCCCTTTAAATGAGGAATATTGTGATGTGTCCATTACCAGAACAAAACTCAAGACTACAGTTGAGGCGTTTCAGGGAGCTCAGAAAGAGAGAATAACTCCCTTTGGAGTGACTTTGTGCTTTGTAACTAATAGGTCCTCTTTAAAAAAAGCACCATAAAAGTAATTCATGTGGCTGGATTATTGTATTACAAGTGTTTTGAAGCTTTGTGTGATGAACAGCCTGAAACATGCACAATATGTGCCATATATTTTCTTTTTGGAGCTTGACACATCATGTGGTCACTAGAAACTCTAGTTGTATGGAAAGGAACTTCTTCAGAATTGACCTTTTGTGTTTTAACCAAATACAATAATTCTTTCTTTTATGTTTAGAATTTTGACGGAAAGTTTGAACATTCTTTTCCGTACAATGACAGTTAATGTCATCTTGCCAAAAAAAAAAAAAAAAAGCACTATAAAAGTGTTTTTTATGACTGAAACTGTGTCACAGGTGCCATTTTTTGGTCATATTTGGTCACATGATTACTAGGAACTGTAGCTGTATGGAAAATAATTTCTTCAGAATTTGCCTTTTATGTTCCATGGAAAAACAAACATGTACGGGTATGAAATGACATCGGGTAAATGAGAGAAAACAATGACCAATATTGGGTGATCTTTTGCTTCAAATCAAACATTTAAATTTAAAGGGATAATTCACCCAAAAATAAAAACTTTGTGATCATTTACTCATCCTCAACTGTATGAGTTTCTTTCTTCTGCTGTACACAAAAGAAGATATTTTGAAGAATGTTGGTAATCAAACAGTTGATGACACTGACTTCCATAGTAGGAAAAAAAAGAGAACTGTCTGGTTCCAACATTCTTTAAAATACCTTATTTTGTGTTCAACAGAAGAGAGAAATTCATACAGGTTGGTAACAACTTTAGGAATGAGTAAATGATGACAGAAATTTCATTTTTGGGTGATCTATCCCTTTAAATTTCTCAGGAAGATAGGGCACAAATCCAGCAGTTTCTGAAACAAAGAAAAATAGAACAGAAATGTGTGAGCACTCACTGTTGTGGGCTGGAACTACATCTGCGTCAAGTACTTGTGACTAGTCAGATGCTCTGCAGATATTATTGGAATCTGAAGATGAACAGAGAGAAATGCATGAAAAAAAGATTCATTGTGACCGTTATTTTTACAAAAATCATTTCAAAGACTAAAATATTCTCCCTCACCCTCACTCCCTCCCCATGACAGTTAAGAAGAGAATAAGTCAAACACAACACAAATTAAGAAATGCCATTAA